>JAGIQG010000034.1:7304385-7533558 GCA_024679065.1 Sphyrna mokarran
TTTCCTCCTCCTGCTCCGTTTTCCTCCCAAAGTCTGAAAAATGTGCGGATGAGGTTGATTGGCCATGCTAAATTGCCCCTTAGTGTCAGGAGCACTAGCTCGGGTAAATAGATGGGATTGTGCTCGGCACAAACTCAATGGGCTAAATGGGCTTCCTTCTGCACTGTAGGGATTCTATGCCTCAATGACCCGGCCTCCTCTGTGGCAATGGATTTCACGTATTCATCACCCTCTGGCTGAAGAAATTCCTCCTCAGCTTGGTTCTAAAGGGTCATCCCTTTACTCTGAGGCTGTGCCCTTGGATCCAAGACTCTCCCACTAATAGAAACACCTTCCCCATGTCCTCTCTACCCAGGCTTTTCAATATTCTGTAAGTTTCAATGAGATTTCACCCCGCCTCCACCCTATCCATCTAACCTCAACGAGTACAGACCCAGAGCCGTCAGACGCTCCTCATGCGACAAGCTCTTCATTCCAGGGATCACTTTTGTGAAGCTCCTCTGGACCCTCTCCAGCACATTCTCACTTAGACACGGAGCCCAAAATTGCTCTCAATATTCCGAATGTGATCTGACCACAGCCTCAGCAGTACATCCCTGTATCTGTATTCTAATTTTTCTCTAAAAAAAAATGAACATTGCATTTGCCTTTGTAAATCAAGGAATTGAGTTAGGCCTCAAAGCCTGTGTGTGAAAGTGAGGGCCAAGGAAAACATTACTGGGCTGTTACTCACTGCTATCTAATCAATTAGGTGTGGGGAGTGTAGTGTTACCAAATATGATTAAATGTATTTTTCCTGAGGGATCCATCATGTGACTTGCCCCTCACGCCCTCTATTAGTCAGCCAACATATTCATCCTTGCGATGCACTGCCTTCCCACACCAATTCGAAACTAAAACACTCATTATCCAATTGGATAATGCTTGGCCCCCCAGGATTGGTCTGGAGGACTATCTAACGATGAGGTTAGGTGGATTGGCCATGCTAAATGGCCCCTTAGGGTCCAAAGATGTGTAGTTAGATGGATTGGACGTGCTAAATTATCCCTCTGTGTCAGGGAGATTAGCAGGGTAAATGCGTGATTTTGCAGGAATGGGGCCTGGCTGGGATGGTGGTTAGTGTAGACTTAACGGCCAAAATGGCCTCCTTCTGCACTATCAGGATTCTGTGATTTCCAGCCAGATATTTCCTTCCCCGATTTTCCATATTTTTAACACAACGAGAACAGAAAATGCTGGAAAATCTCAGCAGGTCTGAGTAACGTCTGTGGAGAGAGAATAGAGCCAACGTTTCGGGTTAAAGAGAAATGCTCAAAGTAAATGGCTAAAAAGAAACTTTTGTTTAGGTCGTAATTATTTTTCTGCAGGGCCACACACATCGCGGTGTGCTGGAGATTGACCTTCAGTTTGTGGAGACCCCAGGCCAAACCTGGAGGGTTGGCAACCCTAGAAACTTTATAGGCAGTAGTCCCTGGAGGCAGGGTTTTCTAAATATACAGGATGTTGGTGTCACTGGCTAGGCCAGCATTTATTGTCCATCCCTAATTGCCCCTTGAGAAGGTGGTGATGAGCTGTCTTCTTGAATCGCTGCAGTCCCTGAGGTGTAGGTACACCTACAGTGCTGTTAGAGAGAGAATGCCAGGATTTTGACCCAGCAACAGTGAAGGAACGGCTGATATATTTCCAAGTCAGGATGGTGAGTGGGCTGGAGGGGTACTTGCTGGAGGGATTCCATATATCTGCTACCCTTGTCCTCCTAGATATTAGTTAGTGTATGTGGGTTTGGGAGGTGCTGTCTTAAGGAGCCTTTGTGAGTTTCTGCAGTGCATCTTGTAGATGGTACACATGGTTGCCACTGTGTATCGGTGGTGAGTAAATGTTGGTAGAAGGGGCAGCGACAAGGTGGGTACTTTGTCCTGGATGGTGTTGAGCTTCGAGTGTTGTTAGAGCTGTAGCCATCCAGGCAAGTGCACACTCCTGACTTTGGGGGGTCAGGAGGTGAATTACTCTCCACAGGATTCCTAGCCTCTGATCTTGTCTTGTAGCCACAATATTTACATGGCTGGGTTCAGTTAAATTTCTGCTCAGTGGTAACCCCCTGGGTGTTGATAGTAGGGGATGTAGCGATGGTGATGCCATTGAATGTCAAAGGGAGATGGGTGGATTCTCTCTTGTTGGAGATGGTCATTGCCTGGGACTTGTGTGACAGAAATGTTACTTGCCATTTGTCAGCTCAAGCTTGGATGTTGTCCAGATCTTGTTGCATTTGGACATGAGCTGCTTCAGTATCTGAGAAATCAGGAATGATGCTGAACATTGATCAGTGAACATCCTCACTTCTGACCTTATGTTGGAAGAAACGTCATTGATGAAGCAGCTGAAGATGGTTCCTCATTCCCCGAGGAACTCCCATAATGATGTCCTGGAGTTGAGATGATTGACCTCCAACCATCAGAACCATCTTCCTTTGCGCCATGTATGACTCCAGCCAGTTTCCCCTCTCAATTCCTATTGACTCTAGTTTTGCCAGGGCTCTTTAATGCCACGTTGGGTCAGATGCTGCCCTAATGTCAAGGGTAGTCACTCTCACCTTAAGCTGGAGTTTGTTTCCTTTATCCATGTTTGAAGTTTGAACGAAGACTGTAATGAGGTCAGGAGCTGAGAGGCCTTGGCGAAACCCAAACCTGAGTTATTGCTGAGTAAATGCTGCTTGATTGCACTGTTGATGACCCTGTCCATTACTTTAGTGATGAACGAGGGTTAGCTGATAGGGCAATAATTGGTTAGGTTGGATGTCTCCTGCTTTACATCGGCAGGATATACCTGGGCAATTTTCCACACTGCTGGATAGATGTCAGTGTTGCAGTTCTGCTAAGGGTGTTGCAAGTGTCGGAGAACATGTCTTCAGTATATGTGATGGCACAGCGGTTAACACTGCTGCCTCAGATACCAAGGACCCGGCTTGGGTCACTGTTTGTGTGGAGTTTGCACAATATCCCCATGTCTGCGAGGGCTTGCTCTGGTTTCCTCCCACGCTGCAGGTTAGATGAACTGGCCATGTTAAATTAGTGTCGGGGGGACTAGCTAGGGTAAATGCATGGGGTTATGAGGATAAGGTTGGTGCAGACGCGAAGGGGCCAAATGGCCTCCTTCTGCACTGTAGGATTCTAGTATTGCTGGAATATTAGCAGGACCCAAACCTTTGCAGCATCCAGTGTCTTCAGCCATTTCTCAAGAGCATGTGGAGTGAATCAAATTGAATGAAGATTGGATGTGTGATGCTGGGGGACCTCTGGAGGAGATTGAGGTGGACCATCCATTTGGCACTTCTGGCTGAAGATTGTTAACATAGAAAGCAGCCATCGGCCATTCAGCCCTTCGAGACTGCTCCACCATTTATGTTCATGGCTGATCATTAAATTCAATATTCTGATTTCCACCCATATCCCTTTAGCCCCAAGAGCTGTATCGAATTTATTCTTGAAATCAGACATTTTGGCCTCAGCTACTTTCTGCGGGAGTGAATTCCACACATTCACCATCCTCTGGGTGAAGGAATTTCTCCTCAGTCCTGAAAGGTTTATCCTGTATCCTTAGGCTGTGACCCCCTCATCTGGACTCCCCTCACCATGGGGAACATTCTTTCTGAATCTACCCTGTCTGACCCTGTGAGAATTTTATACGTTTCTATCAGATCCCCTCTCACTCTTCTAAACTCCAGTGAATATAATCCTAACCCACTTAGTCTCTCCTCACATGACAGACCTGCCATCCCAGGAATCAGTCTGGTAAAGCTTCACAGCGCTCCATCTATAGCAAGAACATCCTTCCTCAAATAAGGAGACCAAAACTGCACACAATACTCCAGGTGAGCCTTATCTTATGCATTGATGCCACTGTGTTCCTCCATTATTGAGGATGGGCATATTAATGGAGCTTCCTCCCCTATTGAGCTGTTTAATTGTCCACCACCATTCCCCCTTGAAAAATACAGGACTGCAGAGCTCCGACCTGATCCATTGGTTGTGGGATCACTTAGCTCTGTCTATCACTTGCTGCTTACACTGATTGGCACGCATAGAGAACTGTTCAGGCCTCCTGTGGCATTGCTCCCGGTTTCGAAGGCCACCCCCAAGGCTGGTGGCATTGCTCAAGAGTGAGTAACAATTCTGGATCTCCCAGTATCCCGGTGAGTGGGGAATACCCTGCATTAATTATTCAAGGCCGTACGCAGAGCCTGACAACTGAGATTATTTTTGCACTAATTACTTTTACAAGGAAAGAGTAACTATGTTCCCTTTGGTGAGGGAGAGACAGAGAAAGAAAAAGAGAGACAGAGAGTGAGAGAGACAGAGAGTGAGAGAGACAGAGAGTGAGAGAGACAGAGAGTGAGAGAGACAGAGAAAGAAAGAGAGATAGAGAGAAAGAGAGGGAGAATGACAGAGAAACAGAGAGAGAGAGATTCAGAGAGAGAGAGAGAGACAGAAACAAAGAGACAGAGAGGGAGAGTGACAGAGAAAAAGAGAAATAGAGAGAGAGACAGAGACAGAGAGGGAGGAGAGAGAGAGACACACATACACACACTGAGGGAGAGAGAGACAGATAGACAGACAGAAACAAGCAGACACAGATGAAGAAAGAGTCAGAGACACAGACAGAGTGACAGGGAGAGCGACAGAGAGAGAGAGAGAGAGACAGAGAGAGAGAGAGACAGAGAGAGAGAGAGACAGAGAGAGAGAGACAGAGAGAGACAGAGGGAGAGAGACAGAGGGAGAGAGACAGAGGGAGAGAGAGACAGAGACAGAGGGAGAGAGAGACAGAGACAGAGGGAGAGAGAGAGAGACAGACAGACAGAGAGAGAGAGACAGAGAGCATGAACAGCCAGTCCATGTGACAAACCATTAAATGCCAGAAGGGCTGAGTGAGCAGTCAGTCAATTTGCCCTATTTGCAGCAGAACGGGAGATTATTCTCTCTCTCTCTCTCTCTCTCTCTCGCTGGCTCACTCTCTGCACCAATGCAGTATTCCCCGACTCTGGCACCTTCCATTGTGCTTTTTAGTATCTTACAGCGATGGGATGGTACCCCTCTACCCCTGCTGAGGCTGCATTTCGAAACACCAGTGTCCCAAACAGGGACAGATCAACACACACAGACACACACACAGACACACACACAGACACAGCGCTGTATGAATTTAAGAGACTGGGCCTCAGTGAAGCCAATTCTGTCCTCTGAACCCAGAACACAAGATCACTGAATGCAATCTTTGTGTCCTCAGCTTTCCGGTAGCTTCTGAAAACCAAATGAATCTCATCAGACCAACCAGATCTCTCTTCAAAAGAGGTGATGCAGACCTTATGGGCCAAATGGTCTCCTTCTGTTTTCTATTAATCTACAACGCTGAGATTTTTCCTTTACGGGTCCTGCTCATTATTTTATTTATTGGTGTCACAAGTAAGGCTTACATTAACATTGCAATGAAGTTACTGTGAAAATCCCCGAGTCGACACACTCCGGCACCTGTTCGGGTACACTGAGGTGAATTTAGCACGGCCAATGCACCCTAACCAACACATCTTTCAGACTGTGGGAGGAAACAGGAGCACCCGGAGGAAACCCATGCAGACATGGGGAGAACGTGCAGACTCCACACAGTGAGTGACCCAAGCCGGGAATTGAACCTGGGTCCCTGGCACTATGGGGCAGCAGTGCTAACCACTGTGCCAACGGCACTCAGGATGTCATGTCTAGGAAGGTATCAGTGTGTTCATTCAGAAACAAGTTTTGCCAATGGCCACATCCATTAGTCATGCCTAAAAGCAGCAAGGCATCTGAACTCTAGACCAATGCTCGGCCAATCGCTGCAGGCCGAAGCTCGGCTACAATCATTGTAGACTGAAGCTCGGCCAATCATTGTAGACTGAAGCATGACCATTCCTTGCAGACTAACAGCACGCCTCAGGGGCACAGTGGGTTAGCACTGTGGCCTCACAGTGCCGGGGACCCAGGTTTGATTCCCAGCCTTGGGTCACTGTCTGTGCAGGCTCTGCACATTCTCTCCATGTCTATATGGGTTTCCTCCAGGGGCTCCAGTTTCCTCCCACAGTCCAAAGTTGTGCACGTTAGGTTAATTGGCCATGCTAAATTGCCATTAATGTCAGGAGGATCAGGAGGGTAAATATGTGAGGTTATGGATGGGATTGTGGTCAGTGCAGACTCAATGGGCCAAATGGCCTCCTTCTGCACTGTAGATTCTATGATGCGTGACAAATCCTTGTGGACTAACACTAAGCCAATCATTGCAGACTAACACTCGACCAATCATAATCCTTGTTACTGGGCTGTGCCAAGCAGAATCCTCATCAAAACTCTGACTGCTTCCACACCAAAGCTCCATCATGAGAATTCAATGGCAAGACAAAAATCACTGAGGTCCTTCCTCATTCTGGACTGAACCACATGGAGGGCACTCTCCAGAAACCTCCATTTCAATGACCAGTTCCTGCCTCCCACACGGACGTCTACACATTGTAGACTTTCTCTGAGGAACTATCTCAGGACAAACAATGTCGGGATGGTCAGTATAAACAAAACCCGAAAGCTAATAGCCTCATTTGCACTGCAGTCCTCCTGTCTTGAGGAAACACCTCAGTTTGCCAGTATCTACCATGTCTAGTCCTGTCAGAATTTGGTGGGTTTCTCTGAGTAAGAACTGTCTTTCAATTTGTTAGGTTTCATGGACAATCTACCCCAAACTCCCAATATCCAACCTGCCCTGTGGTAGGCCGGAGGTGGCACAGATGCAGAATTCCCTCTCCCACCAAGCACCAACAATGCCAACATGACTTGTCAGTTGTGTCGTCGACCATGCCAATCTTACAGTTCACTGTTTAGTCATGAGAGGACACACAGAAGATGATGAATTCACCTCCAACTTAGACCTTCCTGCACAATGTGGAGTTTATCACCAGAATGTATCACTCACTCCTAACACTTGCTTCAACATGCTCTGACCCAAGAGTGCAAGAAACTACAAAGGGTTGTGAATGTAGCCCAGTCCATCACTCAAACCCATCCATTGACTATTTACACTTCCCACAGATTAGGGAAAGCAGCCGGCATAATCAAGGACCCCACACACCCAGGAAATTCTCTCTTCCACCTTCTTCCGTCGGGAAAAAGGTGCAAAAGTCTGAGGTCACGTACCAACCAACTCAAGAACAGCTTCTTCCCCGCTGCTATCAGACTTTTGAATGGACCTATCGTATATTAAGTTGATCTTTTGCTACAAACAAAGAACAAAAAAAAAGCACGGAAACCAGGCCCTTCGACCCAACGAGCCCTCGCCGCCACACCAATGTTCCCACCTCTACCCGCGATCCCTGTCCATGTTTATAGATCTATGGATTAAAAACCAAATTTGAGACAATTTAGGGAGAATTTGTTTTGCCAATTAGCCTAAGAGCACATCTTTGGGATGTGGGAGGAAACCGGAGCACCCGGAGAAAACCCACGCAAGCACGGGGAGAATGCGCAAACTCCCACAGACACAGGCCCAAATCCATGTATCTGCACAGCACAGCGATAGTCACTGAGCTGTCGTGTTGCCCATCAAATGGTCCAGGTCAAGCGTACACTAACGACGTGAAGCACTAGGATACTCTCGAAAAAGATCCAAGAGCAGCTCTCTCACGACCCATCGCGTGTATGCCCCTCGTTAGACAACAAGGTGGACCAAAGCACTTGTAGGATAAAAACAAGTACATCAATATCATCATCTATTTACACACTTCCCAGGGACTCCCAAGGCTCATGATCCCTATTTTAAATCAGTTTTCTATACCCCTCCATTCCCATTCTGTTCATGTGCCCATCTAAGTATTTCTTAAATAACTCCAGAGTACCTGCCTCCACCACTTTACTTGGCAGCGCATTCCATACCCCCACCACCCTCTGTGTGAAAAAACTCCCTCTAGCATCCAAATTATACCTTACCCCCCTCACCCTAAGCCCGTGACCCCTTGTGCTATTCGAGTCCATCCTAGGAAAAAGCTTAACCCTGTTTACTCTATCTATACCCCTCATAATCTTGTACACCTCTATTAGATCTCCTCTAAGTCTACGTCTTTCTAAGGAAAACAGTCCCAATTTGCCTAACTCTCCTCATAACCCAGACCTTCCGTACCAGGCAGCATCCTGGTAAACCTCCTCTGCACTCTCTCCAGAGTCTCCACGTCCTTCCGGTAGTAGGGCGACCAGAACTGGACGCAGTATTCCAAATGAGATCTGACAAACATTTTATACAACTGCAACATTAAAGGCCAGCTCTTGTACTCTATACCCCTTCCTATAAAGGCTAACATACTATATGCTTTCTTCACAACCTTCTCCACTTGCTCTGCCACCTTCAGAGACTTGTTCACCTGCACCCCCAGGTCCCTCTGCGTTTCTATACTCTTAATAGGTCTACCCTTTATCATATACCTCCCCCCTACATTCTTTCTCCCGAAATGCATCACCTCGCATTTATCGGGATTGAATTCCGTCTGCCATCTGTCTGCCCAAGCTACCAGCCTACGTCCTGCTGCATCGCCTGACAATGCTCACACTCTCGCTATAACTGTAACATTGCATTCTGCAGCCTCTCCTTTCCTTCTCTATGAATGGTATGCTTTGTCTGTACAGCACGCAAGAAACAATACTTTTCACTGTATCCCAATATATGTGAAAATAATAAATCAAATCTATCCACCTAACCCAAACATCTTTGGAGTGCGAGGAGAAACCGCAACACCTAAAGGAAACCCACGCAGACACGGGGAGAACACACAAACTCCACACAGACAGTGACCCAAGCTGGGAATCGAACCTGGTTCCTTGGAGCTGGAGTGTGAAACTCTTCCCCTCGCTCTGGATTTTCACAGTAACTTCATTGCAACGCTAACGTACGCCGACTTGTGACACTAATAAATAAACTTCCAACTTAAAATTCCTCTACCCCTCAATCCTCCTGACCCAACCTGACTTGCCCACCCAATCCTGCCACCATAACCACCTCACCCACTTGCCACTCTGTTCCCCCTTACCCAGTTTACCCTCTTATCTTCTCCCTTTTACGTGACAGAATAAACGGCTAGTACTGTGCGGGGGCTTTTGCGTGGATTTCCTCCGGGTGCTCTGGTTTCCTCCCACAGTCCGAAAGACGTGCTGGTTAGGGTGTATTAGCCATGTATTCACCCTCAGTGTACCCAAACGGGTGCCAGGGTGTAGCGACTAGAGGGTTTTCACAATAACTACATTGCAGTGTTAATGCAAGCAGGCTTGTAGCACAAACAAGTGAATAAAATAATAAAGTACATTAGTGAACCAATGGGGTTTTTCAACAATAGTTTTATGGTTATCAGTAGATTCTTAATTCCAGATTTTTTTAAATCAAATTCAAATTTCACCATGACAGGATTTGAACCCAGGTCCCCAGAACATTAGTTGAGTTACTGGATTATTAGTCTAGCGATAACACCACTAGGCCATAGTCCCCCTGAAGACGCCTCAGGCTGCCCTGCAGAGAGATCTCTCCCATTTCCCACCTTCCCCCTTCTCAAACTAACGGTAGCAAGTCTGTTTAAACATTTTTATAGTCACAAGTCGGTTTACGTTCTCACTGCAATGAAGTTAGTGTGAAAATCCCCCTAGTAACCACACTCCGGCGCCTGTTCGGGTACACTGAGGGAGAATTTGGCACGGCTAAACATGAGCTGAGTTTTTGGATTGATAGTCCAGCGAAAATACCGCTCCTCCTCTGAGGAGGATTTGTGCCTCTGTTGGATTCTGAGGGGGGATTTGAACCTGGATCCCAAGGGCATAACTCTGGGTGTCTGGATCACAAGTTCAGGAACAATACCACTACGCCACCACCTCCCCTTGTGTCGGCCTAGCTTTTTCTCCCTCACTCTGGAAATGGAACTTCAAACCGCAATCCTCCAACTCGGAAGTGAGAGAGTGACCAGTGAAGCTACGGCTGATCTAACTCTGTCATCCTGTTGGGGGGGGGGTTAGTTTCTCGCGCAGAGAGGGATGGGTGCCTGGAACACGCTGCCAGAGGAGGTGGGGCGAAGCAGGCACATTTAAGAGGCATCTGGGTGGATACGGGAACAGGGAGGGAATAGAGGGATCCAGTAAAGGCAAAAGGTTTAGTTTTAGTTGAAGATGTGCGTGTTAGGTTGATTGGCCATGCTAAAGTTTCCCCTTAGTGTCCTGAGATGTGTAGGTTAGAGGGATTAGCGGATAAATATGTTGGGATGTGGGGGTAGGCCCTGGGTGGGATTATGCAGGGTGCAGACTCGATGGGCCAAATGGCCTCTTCATACACTGTAAGGTTTCGATGATCTGGATTTAATATTCATCTTGCTAAACGCAACAAACCACTGTCAAACCTCACCGGGCAATACCAGCACAGCGAGAAATCAAACTGCTTCAGCATTAAACCTGTTTATCCCCATTGTTTTCCGAGGGAATTGTGCAGCATTTGATTAAACAAGGCCACGGCACCACGCTTTATAAATTATTATTCTCATCGCAAGCCCGCTGCAAACATTGATCAGGGTCTAATCCTTCCATAAGCGGGGCAGAGAGAGAGAGAGAAAAATCTCCCAGGCAAACTGGTCATATTTAATCAGGATTTGGGAGGGTTGTGACTTTGAAAATCTAGCCTGTGGGATGGGGCAGGACTCCCATCAGATTCCAGAGTGGTATCGTCCTTGGTCTAGTAATCCAGAGGCCCAGGCTGATATTTTGGGGACCTGGGTTTGAATCCCATCATGGCAGACGATGAAATTTGAATCCAATAAAAAATTTGGATTTAAAAGTCTACGCTTCGACGACAAAACTATTATCGATTGCTTCAGTTTCTTCTGGATTCCCAGTTGGGTTTCTCGGAATCTCACACTGACAGCCTTTAGTTTACGTTCTTCCCCACAAGAGGAAACTTGCTCTCTCTCTCTCTATTCATTCCATCAAAACCTTTCATCATTTTCAAGATCACCCCTCGCCCTTCTATTTTCAAGAGAAAAATGACAGACAGCTCGAATCCTTCCCTGGTGTGTAAACTCTCACGTTGCTGGTATTATCATTGTAAATATTCCCTACTCCCATTCCAATGACTCCGTGTCATTGAGTACAAGACTCAGGAAATCATGTTGCAGCTATATAAGGCCTTGGTTAGGCCGCATTTGGAGTATTGCTTGCAGTTCTGGTTACCAGAAGGACGTGGAAGCTTCGGAGAGGGTGCAAAGCCGGTTCACCAGGACGTTGCCTGGTCTCGAGGGTGTTGGCCATGAGGAGAGGTTGAATAAATTAGGATTGTTTTCACTGGAAAGACGGAGGTTGAGGGGGGGGGAGACCTGGTCTACAAAATGATGAGAGGCACAGACAGGATGGATAGTCATTTTCCCAGGGTGGAAGTGTCAAATACAAGGGTTCAAGGTGAGAGGGGGAAAGTTTAAGGGAGATGTGCGCAGAGAGTGGTGGATGCCTGGAACACACTGCCAGAGGAGGTGGTGAAAGCAGGTACATTAGGAACATTTACGAATCATCTGGATAGGTATATGAATAGAGAGGGAATAGAGAGATCCAGTAAAGGCAAAAGGTTTATTTTTACTTTAGGTGCGGTATGATGATCAGCTAGGGCTCGGAGAGGCAAAGAGTTTGTTCCTGTGCTGTACTTATCTCTGTTCTTTCTATAACATGGTGATCAGAACTGAATACCATACCTGCAGCGTGGCCTGACAAGGTTTAGCCTAAATTTTCTTCTTTTTACTTCTGTGGTCTAGAATTAAACGGGGACAGATTGGCAAGAAGTTAACAAAGCTGTAACACTGGAGTTCACTTCTGGAGAACAGAATTCAAAAGCAGGGAAGTTAATATTAACCTGTTGCTGAACCTTGGTTGGATCTCAAGGGGATGCATGTACAGTTCCACCTACAGATGGCCCAAAGGATGTGGAATGGCTAGGATCTGTACTAAAAAAATCTGTCTGCCTGGTGTCCCCAATGTGCGATGTTACATAGATAATACAGGAGAGAAACAGGCCATTTGGCCCAACGGTTTGATACTAGTGCTTACGCTCCACGTGGGCCTCCTACCATTATTGGTCAGTTAAGTGAGACGAGAGGATGCTTCAAAATGGAGCGTTCCCTTCGAATTCTCCAACCATTGAAGTCAGATAGGTGGCACAGTGGTTAGCACTGCTGCCTCATGCACCAAGGACATGGGTTCGATTCCCCCTTTTGGGTTACTGTGTGTGTAGAGTATGATGTTCTCCCGTGTCTGCGTAGGTTTCCTCTGGGTGCTCTGGTTTCCACTCACAGTCTGAAAAACATGCTGGTTAGGTACATTGGCCATGCTAAATTCTCCCTCAATGTACCCGAACAGGCGCTGGAGGGTGGCGACCAGGGGATTTTCACAGTAACTTCATTGCAGTATTAAGGTAAGCTTACTTGTGACTAATAAATTAACTTACTTACTATTTATAAAAAACATCCATAGCAGCCTTGCCACCACTGTTGGTTTGGAAGGAGGAGGTGGGAGAGGTCTCTCTGCAGAGCAGCCTGAAGGGAGAGGTGATGGCCGAGTGATATTATGGCCAGACTAATAAACCAGAAACTCAGCTAATGTTCCAGGGACCCAGGTTCGAATCCTGCCATGGCAGAGGGTGGAATTTGAAATCAATTAAAAATAAATCTGGAATTAAGAATCTACTGATGACCATAAAACCCATTGTCGGAAAAACCCACCTGGGTCACTAATGCCCTTTAGGGAAGGGAATACAAAGATCAAAACAGCACAAGAAACAGGCCCTTCGGCCCAACAAGCCCGCGCCGTCACCCCGATGTTCCCACCTCTACCTGTGATCCCGGTCTATGTTTATAGATCTATGGATTAAAAACCAAATTTGAGACAATTTAGGGAGAATTTGTTTTGCCAATTAGCCTAAGAGCACATCTTTGGGATGTGGGAGGAAACCGGAGCACCTGGAGAAAACCCACGCAAGCAAGGGGAGAATGCGCAAACTCCCACAGACACAGGCCCAAATCCATGTATCTGCACAGCACAGCGATAGTCACTGAGCTGTCGTGTTGCCCATCAAATGGTCCAGGTCAAGCGTACACTAATGATGTGAAGCACTAGGATACTCCCAAAAAAAAAATCCAAGAGCAGCCCTCTCACAACCCATCGCGTGTATGCCCCTTGTTAGACAACAAGGTGGACCAAAGCACCTGTAAGATAAAAACAAGTACATCAATATCATCATCTATTTACACACTTCCCAGGGACTCCCAAGGCTCATGATCCCTATTTTAAATCAGTTTTCTATACCCCTCCATTCCCATTCTGTCCATGTGCCCATCTAAGTATTTCTTAAATAACTCCAGAGTACCTGCCTCCACCACTTTACTTGGCAGCGCATTCCATAACCCCACCACCCTCTGTGTGAAAAAACTCCCTCTAGCATCCAAATTATACCTTACCCCCCTCACCCTAAGCCCGTGACCCCTCGTGCTATTTGAGTCCATCCTAGGAAAAAGCTTAACCCTGTTTATTTTATCTATCCCCTTCATAATCTTGTACACCTCTATCAGATCTCCTCTAAGTCTACGTCTTTGTAAGGAAAACAGTCCCAATTTGCCTAATCTCTCCTCGTAACTCAGACCTTCCATACCAGGCAGCATCCTGGTAAACCTCCTCTGCACTCTCTCCAGAGTCTCCACGTTCTTCCGGTAGTAAGGCGACCAGAACTGGACGCAGTATTCCAAATGAGGTCTAACCAACATTTTATACAACTGCAACATTAAAGACCAGCTCTTGTACTCTATACCCCTTCCTATAAAGGCTAGCATACTATATGCTTTCTTCACAACCTTCTCCACTTGCTTTGCCACCTTCAGAGACTTGTTCACCTGCACCCCCAGGTCCCTCTGCGTTTCTATACTCTTAATAGGTCTACCCTTTATCATATACCTCCCCTCTACATTCTTTCTCCCGAAATACATCACCTCACATTTATCAGGATTGAATTCCATCTGCCATCTGTCTGCCCAAGCTACCAGCCTATCTATGTCCTGCTGCATCGCCTGACAATGCTCCTCACTATCCGCAAGTCCAGCCATCTTTGTATCATCTGCAAACTTGCTGATTGCTCCACTTACTCCCTCTTCCAAGTCATTTATATATATTACAAATAGAAGAGGTCCCAGTACTGAGCCCTGCGGCACACCACTAGTGACCGACCTCTAGCTAGAAAAACACCCTTCCACTATTACTCTCTGTCTCCTATTACCAAGCCAGTTACTTATCCATCTAGCTACATGTCCTTGTATCCCATTAGCCTTGACCTTCTCAACTAACTTCTCATGAGGGACTTTGTCAAACGCCTTACTAAAATCCATATAGACAACATCAACGGCTCGCCCTTCGTCCACCGTTTTCGTCACCTCCTCCAAAAATTCTACCAGATTTGTAAGGCACGACCTCCCCTTAACAAATCCATGCTGCGTATCCCTAATCAGATTGCAATGCTCTAAGTGCCTATACATCCTATCTCTAAGAATCCCCTCCAACAGTTTCCCTACCACTGACGTCAAACTCACCGGCCTATAATTTCCAGGGTTATCCCTACTACCCTTTTTAAACAACGGTACAACATTAGCTATTCTCCAGTCCTCTGGGACCTCACCTGTGTCCAAAGAAGAGACAAAGATTTGCGTCAGAGGCCCAGCAATTTTACCTCGCACCTCCCTAAGCAGCCTGGGATAAATGTCATCAGGGCCCGGAGATTTATCACTTTTAATGCTACCTAGAAACTCTAACACTTCCTCCCTCGGTATGGATATTTCCCTCAACTGGTCTCCTGTCTCTGAGGGAGCTGTGGATGTCAACAAGCCCCTTTCCTTCGTGAATACCGACGCAAAGAATTCATTAAGGATCTCCTCCATTCTCTCGGGCTCTAAGCACAGTTCCCCTCCTCTGTCCCTAATCTGCTGTCCTTACCCAGTCTGGCCAGTCAGCTAATCAATTCTCAAGGATGCAGACAACATGAGTGGAGACAACGTTAAGCTATCTCCACTCTTCTGACGAAGGGGCAAACCCTGAAAGCTAGTGGGTTTACTTTCAAATAAACTTGTTGGACTTTAGCATGGCCAATCCACCTAACCTGTTTTAAAAGGCTGCTTGCTCAGTCACGATGCTGGAGTTCTTTCTAGTTGACGTCAAATGAGAGTAAAGGAAAAAGGGGAGCATTTTCCAGTCCCAACGGCCAAGGGAATCGTAATGAGGGCAAACTATGCAAAGGTCCATTGACCTCAAGTTGGCTTTTCTGGTTTTGGGCAAACACGACCAGAAAACCCCGCCCACAATGTTGAAACTGCCCAAAAGTCTTGGGTCATGTGACATGACCCATTAATTGCAGCTTAACATCAGTTTCTATGCTTTTGGCCAGAATCCGTTTTATCCCCTTGGAATAGAAGGAAAGGAGATGGTTGGAAACATACCTTCGGGTGGAGCAAGCTTCAATCTCACCATTTACTGATAGTTTGGATTGGGAGATGCCAGTTCATACACGCTTCTCCTATTTTCGCTGATTACAAGGGGTCTGTATAATGAGGTGTGAGATTCTACAGACCAAGAGAGAAACTCCTTTGTTCTTGTCACTCCTATTGTTAGCTTCCAAACCAAAACAGGACTGATTCTGTATTCATTTGACTCGCAGCAGCCGTCTTTTTTTGCTTCCACAGGATGTCCGTTTTTATCAGAAAAAAGTTTTGGATTTTTTAAAAAAATGTCACATTGACCTAATAGTCCTTTCTCCCTCTGGGAGAAAAAAATGAATTCTATTCCTTTTCTTTTTATAAGTGGTCTTGCGGAAGAAAGCAGAGAGATACGCAGTCATTTTCTCATTCAAAAGTCAGGAGTACAGCTGACAAGGACAAGGTCAGTTCCTTGCTGCATTTTGGAAGTTTGGAGCGGGGAAGGGGGGAGATTGAGCATCAGCAATGATATTGTCCTTTTCTGCGATGTGAGTAATTTTTACTTCACCTGGTTATATTCAAAGCCTGTCTTTATTGGTGAGAGCTTGTCCAAGTGTTTACAGAGTTCTGAATTTTAGGGTTCCAAATTTCTAAGCAAAAATATTGATTTCAGAAATCAAGTTTCTTGTCTAAAGGGGCTATTAAATTGCAGTTAACACCCAGGTTGTTTATTACAGCCGAGCTTCTCTGTGTTACCTACACGTGTGTTCTGGGGTTTTCTTTCTCTATCCATTCCTGGGCATCACCGACAAACCAACATTTGTGGCCCATCCCTAATTGCCCTACAAAACTGAGTGGTTTGCCGTGGCCATTTCACAGCACATTTAAGAGTCAACAATTGTGAATCTGGAGTCATATGTAGACCAGACGGGTAAGGGCAGCAGAATCCCTTCCCTAAATTTAATTTGATTTATTAATGTTGTATCTATTGGGATGATGTGGAGACTCCGGCGTACGACTGGGGTAAACACAGTAAGAAGTCTCACAACGGCAGGTTTATTTAGTTGCAAAAGCCACTAGCTTTCCAAGCACTACCCCTTCATCAGGTGAGGTAGCCAGCGCTCCGAAAGCTAGTGGCTTTTGCTACTGTTGGTCTTTAACCTGCCATTGTGAGACTTCTTACTGTATCTAATGGGATATAGAGAAAAGTATTGTTTCTTGTTGACTATACAAAGCATACTGTTCATAGAGTACATAGGGGAGAAGGAAAGGAGAGCGTACAGAAATGTAGTATTATAAATTTACTAAGGTGTAGAGAAAGAGTCACTTTTTTTTTTAAAGACTATTTATTGATGTCACAATTAACATCACAATGAAGTTACTGTGAAAATCCCCTAGTTGCCACACTCCGGTGCCTGTTCGGGTACATTGAGGAGTAATTTAGCACAGCCAATGCACCTAACCAGCACATCTTTCAGACTGTGGGAGGAAAGTGGAGCATCCGGAGGAAACCCACGCAGACACGGGTAGAACATACAGACTCTGCGCAGACAGACACTCGTGAACCAGGATGGTTTATTCGACAATCGATAACAATTTCGTGGTCATCAGAGTCTAAAACTAGAGGGTCAGAGATTGAGGATAAGGGTTAAATGTTTGAGAACTGAGATGAGGGGATATTTTTTCACCCAGAGGGTGGGGAATGTGCGGAATTCACTCCCACAGAAAGTAGCTGAGGCCAAAACATTGTGTGATTTCAAGAAGAAATTAGATTTAGCTCTTGGGGCTAAAAGGGAATTGGGGAAATGGGGGAATCAGAATATTGAATTTGATTACCAGCCATGATTAAAATGAATGCTAGAGCAGGCTGGAAGGGCTGAATGGCCTCCTCCTGCTTCTGGTTTCTATTACTCAGACCAGCCTCATTTATCAGATTTATTGATCATTTTTAAATTCTAACAGCTGCCATGATGGGATTTGAACCTGCATAGCTCAGAGCCTTAGCCTGGCCTCTGGGTTATTAGTGCAGTAACCTTACCACTCTGCCACCATCTCCCCTCAGGCGTTTCTCACGCTGTAAATGCAAGTTCTTTTCAGCATAGGGAAGAGCTGCTCTTGCCAAACCTAGCCCGCTCCTGTACCCTTTGAAACCTGTGGATTCAGTGACGGAAACCTGGCATCTCATTTGATTTTGGAACTCCTGAAGAGATTTGGGTGAGGGGTATGGCTTGTGCCTGGGTACAATGGGGGTGTCCCAGTTCTTAGAATGTAACCGGGGATAACATTGGATCTGTTGGAATGTGACCAATGGTAACAAGCTGTAAGGGTCAGCTGACCCAGTAAACCATGTAGCCAATGACAGAATGATGTGACGATCAGTATAAATAAGAACCTGTTGGGAATTGTTAAAGAGCTTGGAATGGCCCATTTGGAGCAATGAAGTTTCTTTACTAAACATAGAACATAGAACACTACAGCACAAACAGGTTCTTCGGCCCACAAGTTGCGCCGATCACATCTATACCTATCAAGCCACAGACCTACCTATAACCCCCAATCCCATTAGATCCCATATACTCATCCAGAAGTCTTTTAAAAGACCCCAGCGAGTTCGCCTCGACCACCACCGACAGCAGCCGATTCCATTCACTCACCACCCTCTGAGTGAAAAACTTACCCTTAACATCTCCTCTGTATTTGCTTCCCTGCATCTTAAATCTGTGTCCTCTCATAGCAACCATTTTAGCCCGGGGAAATAGCCTCTGAGAATCCACCGTATCTATGCCTCTCAACATTTTATAAACCTCTATCAGGTCGCCTCTCAACCTTCGTCTCTCCAAGGAGAAGAGTCCCAGCTCCCTCAACCTATCTTCATAAGGCATACCTCCAATCCAGGCAACATCCTTGTAAATCTCCTCTGCACCCTTTCAATAGCTTCCACATCCTTCCTATAGTGAGGTGACCAAAACTGCGCACAGTACACCAAGTGGGGTCTGACAAGGGTCTTATAAAGTTGCAGCATTACCTCCCAACTCCTAAACTCAATCTCTCGATTAATGAAGGCCAGTACACCATACGCCTTCTTGACCGTATCCTCCACCTACGAGGCCGATTTAAGAGTCCTATGGACCCGGACCCCAAGATCTTTCTGCTCTTCAACACAGCTAAGACTCCTACCCTTGATATTGTACTCCTTCATTTCATTGGTCCTGCCAAAATGGACCACTACACATTTATCCACGTTGAAGTCCATCTGCCACTTCTCCGCCCATTCTTGCATCCTGTCTATGTCCCGCTGCAACTTTTCACATCCCTCCAGACCATCCCCAACACCACCGACCTTCGTGTCGTCGGCGAACTTACTAACGCATCCCTCCACTTCCTCATCCAGGTCATTTATGAAAATGACAAACAGCAAGGGTCCCAGAACAGATCCCTGGGGCACTCCACTGGTGACCAACCTCCGTGCAGAAAAAGACCCATCCACAACCACTCTCTGCCTTCTGCAGGCAAGCCAGTTCTGGATCCACAAGGCCAAAGCCCCTTGGATCCCATGTCCTCTCACCTTCTCAAGAAGTCTTGCATGAGGGACCTTAACAAACGCATTGCTGAAGTCCATTTACGCCACGTCCACCGCACTTCCTTCGTCAATGTGTTCAGTCACATTTTTGAAGAACTCAACTAGGCTCGTAAGGCATGACCTGCCCTTGACAAAACCATGCTGACTATTTCTGATCATTCTAAACTTCTCCAAATGCTCATAAATCTTGTCCCTCAGAAGCCTCTCCATCAGCTTACCAACCACTGAGGTCAGACTCACCGGTCGGTAATTTCCAGGACTATCCTCGTTCCCTTTCTTAAAAAATAGGAACCACATCCACAATCCTCCAATCCTCCGGAACCTCTCCAGTCTCCATCAACGATGCAAAGATCATCGCCAGGGGCTCTGCAATCACTTCCCTCACCTCCCACAATAACTTGGGGTACATCCCATCCGGTCCCGGCGACTTGTCTATCTTGATAGAATTTAAAAGTTCTAACACATCCTCTTTCTTAACATCCACATACTCAATCTTTTCAGTCAGCCGCAAACCTGTAGTACAACCTCCCAGATCACTTTCCACCGTGAATACCGTGGCAAAGTACTCATTAAGCACCTCTGCCATTTTTTCCGGTTCCATACAGACTTTTCCCCCTTCACCTTATATAAATCCTTTCTTTGATTTATAAGTTGGAGTGAGTTCAGTTATATTTTTATTGTCTATGCTGGAAAAATTCCTTCTGGATCCACACAGTTGCTGCTGCAAAGCTCGACTAGCTGGAACTGCAACACAGTTTTGATTTTCTTCTGAAATTGGGCCCTCTGTCATGGACTCAGGCGATAGGGAGGTTGTCTTAAAAAAGGCACATCCACCTCAGGTGCAGACTGTCTCTACAGGTTGTTTTCGATGTAGTTAACAGCACATCAGGTCCCCTCAATGTTCAGCATCGAGGTGAGCAAATATAGAATCCAATCTCATTAGAATTTCTCTGTTGGTCAGTTGGATAATAAAGGTTTCAATATGAGCTTCACCAACTTCTCCCTACAGGGCAAGTGGTTAGCACTGCTGCCTCACAGCTCCAGGGACCTGGATTCGATTCCTGGCTTGTGTCACTTTCTGTATGGAATCTGCACATTCTCCCCATTTCTGTGTGGGTTTCCTCTGGGTGCTCCGGTTTTCTCTAAGTCCAAAGATGTGCAGGTTAGGTGGATTGGCCATGCTAAATTGGCCCTCAGTGTCAGGGGGATTAGCAGAGTTATGGGCATAGGGCCTGGGTGGGATTGTGGTCGGGGCAGACTTGATGGGCCAAATGGTCTCCTTCTGCACTATAGGGATTCTATGGTTCCATGATACAACTAATCCTCACTTTTCCCCTCATCCTTTCACATCTCAGCTAATGTTCTAAGAACCCGGGTTCAAATCCTCTCATGGCAGAATTTGAACTTAATAAATATCTGGAATTATAAATCTACTGATGACCCATTGTTGATTGTTGGGAAACCCCATCTGGTTCACTAATGTACTTTAGGGAAGGAAATCTGCCATCCTTACCCAGTCTGGCCTACATGTGACTCCAGAGCCACAGCAATGTGGTTGACTCTCAACTGCCCTCCGAGGGCAATTAGGGATGGGCAATAAATGCTGGCCCAGCCAGCAATGCCCATGTCACACAAATGAAAGTAAGAAAATCTTTGGAGCTGGAATTCTCCTCTCTTTCCGTCTCCTGAAACTCCTTGTTCCGAGCTTTTCCAGTCAAATTTGGTAAAAGGAAGGGGGTTCAGAGTCAGGGTTGCATTCCACGCCCCCCAACCCCCTTCCACCCCCCCAACCACCGCTATCCTGTTGATAGGTGAGGTCTAAGTATGTGGCTAACAACTGAGCCACTTCACTTCTTTTCACCTTACTGGATGGTTTTAATCTTAGAATCATAGAATCCCTACAGTGTAGAAGGAGGCCATTCAGCCCATCGAGTCTGCACTGACCACAATCCCAGCCAGGCCTTATTTTCATAACACCATGCATTTGCCTTGATAAACCCCTGACATTAAGGGGCAATTTAGCATGGCCAATCCACCTAACCTACATATTTTTGGACACTGAGGGCAATTTAACATGGCCAATCCACCCAACCTGCATATTTTTGGACACTAAGATCAATTTAACATGGCCAATCCATCTAACCTACATACCTTTGGACATTAAGAGACAATTTAGCAAGGCCAATCCACCTAACCTATCTTTGGACACTAAGGGGCAATTTAGCATGGCCAATCCACCTTACTAGCATGTCTTTGGACTGTGGAAGAAACCCACGCAGACATAGGGAGAATGTCTGTGCGGGGTTTGCACAGTCACCCGAGGTGGGAATCGAACCCTGGCATTGTGAGGCAGCAGTGTTAACCACTGTGCCGCCATGCCGCTTTCTCCTGCCAAACCTATTTTGGTCGAAAGCCCCACCAAGAACCCCCACTTCCTTCCCAATTCTGACAAGGACAAAGAGGTGGACCATCCTGGCCAAGCACATTCCGTTCCTTCCCTAACGCACCCAACCCCCGCCCAACCTTCAATCACGAACATCACCTTACTCCAGAATGATTCGAATTCTCCTCATAAAACTAACCGCGGGCTTCCGAGGAAAAATAAATCATGGTATCCGGGAGACAGGAGCTGCTTAGAAAGGCAGAATTTAAAAACTGGCCTGGTGTAAAATGGATGCAGAACTCCGGCCAATGACTCCATTAAGAAGGAAGCAGGGTGAGTGCGTTGTTCAGGTGACTTGATGAGTTCAGACATTCCCTGAAAATATCCCAATCGTCCCAGAGTGGAGGAAAAATCGATCTTTGGAGTCTGCAGAGCTATTAATTCCAGTAACCTCCTCAGTTAGGCCAATATCGAATCACGCCAACATAAATGTAAAACCGGGCCTTCTATACCACACGGCCTACTAACAGGGGCCTAGACAGAACTTACAAAGCCTTCAGCTCACATAAAGCGACAGAAATCTTTGTGTATTAATACTAGGAATCTGTGGTACTAATGCATACACCATATCGCAATTCAGGATCAGCATTGGGTCCTAAATGTTTAAAGCATCAATAAAAATGATGCTCTAATAATGGTTATTAGAACACAACCAATGAGAATGATTCAAAGGGAATACTAGAAATCGCGCCATGTTACATATTTTTAAGTTACATTCTCATTTTTCCACAGGGCATTTGCTACCTCCACTCGTCTGGAGGACAAACGAGCCAGCCACGAGTCCCGCATTCCCTCATTCCGGCTCTATCCTGTGAGGGATCAGGTGACCTCGCAGAGCCTCAAGTCTGCGTCCGAGCACTCTGATCCGGAAAGGTTCAATTACACACAACTCAGTCACCAGACTGCATTCCAGCCACTGGAATAATGGATTGGCTGCTCCCTTGTATATCCTGACAGGAGACTGTCAACAGACCTTTCCCCTGTCATCCCAACTTCTCTCTCCGCTGCAGTCTTACTTTGCAATGTCACCGATGATACTGAGTGATATTAGCACCACACCACACCCCCCCCGATCCGATAACGCCGCAATTTGAAAATTATTATCCTGCTTTTCAAATCTCTCCGTGGCTTTGCCTCTGCTTCCATCTTTGTAACCCCCTCCAGCCCCTACACCCCTCCCAATGTCTGTAACCCCCTCCAGCCCCTACACCCCTCCCAATGTCTGTAACCCCCTCCAGCCCCTACACCCCTCCCAATGTCTGTACCCCTCCAGCCCCTACACCCCTCCCAATGTCTGTAACCCCCTCTAGTCCTACCCCTCTCAATGTCTGTAACCCCCTCTTAGTCCCTACACCCCCTCTCAATGTCTGTAACCCCCTCCAGCCCCTACACCCCTCTCAATGTCTGTAACCTCCTCCAATCCCTGCACCTCTCTCAATGTCTGTAACCTCCTCCAGCCCCTACACCCCTCTCAATGTCTGTAACCCCTCTAGTCCCTACACCCCTCCCAATGTCTGTAACCCCCTCCAGCCCCTACACCCCTCTCAATGTCTGTAACCTCTTCCAATCCCTGCACCTCTCTCAATGTCTGTAACCTCCTCCAGCCCCTACACCCCTCTCAATGTCTGTAACCCCCTCCAGCCCCTACACCCCTCTCAATGTCTGTAATCCCCTCCGGCCCCTACACCCCTCCCAATGTCTGTAACCTCCTCCAGTCCCTACACCCCTCCCAATGTCTGTAACCTCCTCCAGTCCCTACGCCCCTCCCAATGTCTGTAACCTCCTCCAGTCCCTACGCCCCTCCCAATGTCTGTAACCTCCTCCAGTCCCTACACTCCTCAATATCTGTAACCTCCTCCAGTCCCTACACCCTGCTCAATGTCTGTAAGCCCCTCCAGCCCCTACACCCCTCTCAATGTCTGTAACCCCCTCCAGCCCCTACACCCCTCTCAATGTCTGTAACCCCCTCTGGCCCCTACATCCCTCTCAATGTCTGTAACCCCCTCTGCCCCTACTCCCTCTCAATGTCTGTACCCCCTCCAGCCCCTACACCCCTCTCAATGTCTGTAACCCCCTCCAGCCCTACACCCCTCTCAATGTTTGTAACCCCTCTGGCCCCTACATCCCTCTCAATGTCTGTAACCCCTCCAGCCCCTACACCCCTCTCAATGTTTGTAACCCCCTCTGGCCCCTACATCCCTCTCAATGTCTGTAACCCCTCTTAGTCCCTACATCCCTCTCAATGTCTGTAACCCCCTCTGGCCCCTACATCCCTCTCAATGTCTGTAACCCCCTCCAGCCCCTACACCCCTCTCAATGTTTGTAACCCCCTCTGGCCCCTACAACCCTCTCATGTCTGTAACCCCCTCCGGCCCTACACCCCTCTCAATGTCTGTAACCCCCTCCAGCCCCTACACCCCTCTCAATGTTTGTAATCCCCTCTGGCCCCTACATCCTTCTCAATGTCTGTAACCCCCTCTGGCCCCTACATCCCTCTCAATGTCTGTAACCCCCTCTGGCCCCTATACCCCTCTCTATCAATTCCTTTTAGTATTTTGTATACCTCAGTCAGATCTCCGCCTCGTCCTTCCAAACTCCAGCGAGCACAATCCCAAACTGATTAATCTCTCCTCATACACCAACCCTTTCATCCCTGAATCAATCTGGTGAAGCTCCTCCGAACTGCCTCCAATGGCACCACATCCTTCCTCAAATAAGGGAACCAAAACTATATACAATATTCCACATGTGGTCTCACCAACGCCCTGTACAATTGCAACAACACTCCTCTGCTTTTTGTAGCAAATGCCTCTTAAATGTTGCTATTGTATCTGCTTCTACTACCTCCTCTGCCAGTGCATTCCAGACACTTAATACCCTCTGTGTTAAAAAAAACTTGCCTCTCACATCTCCTTTAAACTTTCCCCCTTTTATCTTAAACCTCCGCCCCCAGTAATTGGCATTTCTCATATTAATTTGGTCTTGCTCTACATCCTAGTTATGACTGTAACAATCTGCACCCTCTCCTTTCCTTGTGTATTATATGATTGGTATGCTTTGCCTATATAATGCACAAGAAACAATGCTTTTCACTGTATGCTAATACACGTGACAATAATAAATCAAATCAAATTTCTACCCTAGGAAGTGTAGAATTGCTTTGGGATGTGAAAGGGAGCTTTATAAACACAAGCTGTTTCTCTTATCTATACCCTCAGCCAAGGGTAGGGAAAGATTAATCGAGAGGACTGACTATTGCCTCCTCTAGCCAGCCTACAACTCCCCATTCCACTATCACACTTCCTGCACAATTTCCGCCCCCACCTCAGCCACGATCTTGCCTTTAATTCAATTTTTTCCCCCCGGCTCGGAGCTCATATCGTGACACAGAAGTGTCAAAACACACTGAGGTCAGGCATGACACAGCGAGATACAGGATAAAGGTTCCTCTACTCTGTTGCTGTCCGTCTCAGATCCACGCTTGGAAGAGCACCTCTGACTTTTCACCAACGTGACATCGGATGCACCACCCTTTCCAGAGTCTCACCAGCTTTTACAAAAGCACCATAATCGTATCACAGCTTGCTATGGCTCCTGTTCTTACCAAGCTGTCTGTATAAAGCACAAGAAACTACAAAGGGTCACAATTGTAACCCAGTCCAAACCAACCTCCAATCCATTGACTCTGTCTGCACTTCCTGCTGCCTTGGCAAAACAGCCAGCATAATTAAGGACCCCCCACACACCCCGGACATTCTCTCTTCCACCTTCTTCCGTCAGGAAAGAGATACAAAAGTCTGAAGTCATGTACCAATATATCCAAGAACAGTTTCTTCCCCAGACTTCTGAATGGACCTACCTTACATTAAGTTGATCTTTCTCTACATCTCGGCTGTAACTGTAACACTACATTCTGCACTCTCTCCTTTCCTTCTCTCCTGTGTACACTATGCGCAAGGAACAATACTTTTCATTGTATACACATGACAATAATAAGTCAAATCAAAATCAAACTCTTGTTATGACTGTAACACTACATTTTGCACTCTTCTGCATCCTTTCCTTCTCTATGAATGGTGTGCTTTGTCTGTATTGCGCACAAGAAACAATGCTTTTCACTGTATGTTAATACATGTGACAATAATAAATCAAAATCAAATCAGTTATCCTCAGTTACTTCCTGGTTTATTGTGGGGTTTGGGAGTTAATGGCCCCCCACAGTTTGGGAGATCCTGCATGTTCTGTGTCAGCCTTTCCGCACAACCAATTTCTCGGGCAGAGTTGTGTTCTCCTGAAATCTAATTTGTTTAAGTCATCTTTCCTAAGTCGGTGTGTACCTTTAGAGACACCTCATTTCCTCAGGTACTTCCATTCCAAAAAGCCTTTCACCTGCTCTCTGTCCCATTAACTGTCCTCTTGTCCAGGATTCCTCGATTGCGGGAGGGGCCACTCCCTCCCTCAGCTACGAATTGCCTCCATTATCCTCACATTCTTAGCCATTAACCTTTGGATGCAACATTTCAAGTTCACTCAGAGTCTGAGCTCCCAATCTCTTAATTCAGACAGTGGACCCCATTCTCCAATCAGTGTAGCCTGCCTGAAGTGCCTAGTGAAGTGTACACAATTTGTATAGGTGCGCCATATCAAGCATTCTGTCCGAGCACAAGTGGTCATTACCGTTCCCCTGATAGCTCGGGGTTAGCAGCTAACCAGGCCACAGGGAACCAAAAGATCCCTGTCCTTCTCTGATCTCCGCATCACGATGTCTGCACCTCCACATCTCCAGGATAGGCTTGATCAGCACCCCGTGCCATTTACTGGAGGACAGGCACAAATTGCCTACGTTGACACTGTAGCTAAGAAAGACCCCTAAAAGCATCGTTTATCTCAAGAGACGAAAGAAACTCAGCTCTGAGGTTTTCACAGTAACTTTGCTGCAGTGTTAACGTAAACCTACTTGTGACACTAGTAAATAAACTTTAAATGACTCTCATCAATTTTTACAGATGTGCCGTAGAAACCATCCTTACTGCATCACAGTTTGGTATGGCTCCTGCTCCGCCCAAGACCGCAAGAAACTACAAAAGGATCATGAATGAAGACCAGTCTAATCACACAAACCAGCCTCCCATCCATTGACTCTGTCTGCATTTCCCGCAAAGCAGCCAGCATAATCAAGGACCCCACGCACCCGGGGCATTCTCTCTTCCACCTTCTTCTGTTGAAAAAAAATATTCAAAAACCTGAGGTCACGTCCCAACCGACTCAAGAACAGCTGCTTCCCAGCTGCTGTCAGACTTTTGAATGGACCTGTCTTCAATGAAATTGATCTTTCTCTACATCCTAGCTATGCTGTAACATTATATTCCGCACCCTCTGCTTTCCTTCTCCCCTATGTACTCTATGAACAGTATGCTTTGTCTCCAGAGTGCACAAGAAACAACTTTTCATTGTGCTCCAATACATGTGACAATAATAAATCAAATCAAAAAGGTATCATTTTAATAAACCTGCATTGAACTCCCACTGGAGCCTTCCTAAGGTGTGGTGCACATACCTGCTCATGGGGCGGAGGGGTGGTGTGGTGTAACTAATCTTTCTTCCGTTTGCTAATTATACATACAATCCCTAAGTACAGGAAGCGGCCATTTGGCCCATCAATCCTGTACTTAGAACAATCCCACTCCAAGCCCTATCCCCACAATCCCATGCATTTACCCTGTTAATCCACTTGACACTAAAGGGGCAATTTAGCACGACCAGTACACTCTGACCAGCGTGTCTTTTGGACTGTGGGAGGAGACTGGAGCACCCGGAGGAAACCCACGCAGACATGGGGAGTATGTGCAGACTCCGCACAGACAGTGACTCAAGGCCGGAATTGAACCCCGGGCCCGTGGCGCTGTGAGGCCGTAGTGCTAACCACCATACTGCCCTAAATCAAGGAATGAGATTTGTAAAAAAAGGAAGCTGCGTGAAGCCTTTAGAAATTTCTAACTGTTGTCCATTGGGTCCCTGGTATTATTTCTCCCCTCACTAATCCCAAGTTGGTTTCTGGCAGTGGATTCTCCTCTTCCATTGTGCAAACTGCTGCAAGTATTCATTTAGCCCTTCTGCTCTGCCATTATCCACTAAAACTGTCATACAATTGTGATGTTTAGCTGTAAAGCTCCTGCCAAAATACAATGGTCTAAACAGGCACATTCTGAGGCTAATTGCTGACTAATGTTGCTAACGTTCTCTCTACAGTGTAAACCGTTCGACTCCTTCGCCTGAGGAAAGGCCAAGTTACGTGAAGGTCAGAAACAGCAGCAGACAGGGACAGTCTCTCCCCCTCCTTTTAAATAAGGAGGGTGAACAGTGACATGGCAGAGACCTGAGCTGGGGTGGGAGGTCCAACCACAAAATTATCAGTATTTGTACCTGAGACAGAGAGAGACAGAGAGAGAAAAAGGAAAGAGAGAGAAAAAGGAAAGAGAGAGAAAAAGGAAAGAGAGAGAAAAAGGAAAGAGAGAGAGAGAGAAAGAGAGAGAGAGAAAAAGAGAGAGAGAAAAAGAGAGAGAGAAAGAGAGAGAGAGAAAGAGAGAGAGAGAAAAAGAGAGAGAGAAAAAGAGAGAGAGAAAAAGAGAGAGAGAAAAAGAGAGAGAGAAAAAGAGAGAGAGAGAGAAAGAGAGAGAGAAAAAGAGAGAGAGAGAAAAAGGAAAGAGAGAGAGAGAGAGAGAGAGAAAGAGAAAAAGAGAGAGAGAGAGAAAAAGGAAAGAGAGAGAAAAAGGAAAGAGAGAGAAAAAGGAAAGAGAGAGAAAAAGGAAAGAGAGAGAAAAAGGAAAGAGAGAGAGAGAAAAAGAGAGAGAGAAAGAGAGAGAGAGAAAGAGAGAGAGAGAAAGAGAGAGAGAGAAAAAGAGAGAGAGAAAAAGAGAGAGAGAAAAAGAGAGAGAGAAAAAGAGAGAGAGAAAAAGAGAGAGAGAGAGAAAGAGAGAGAGAAAAAGGAAAGAGAGAGAAAAAGGAAAGAGAGAAGAGAAAGAGAGAGAAAAAAGGAGGAGAGAAAAAGGAAAGAAGAGAGAGAGAGAGAGAGAAAGAGAAAAAGAGAGAGAGAGAGAAAAAGGAAGAGAGAGAAAAAGGAAGAGAGAGAAAAAGGAAGAGAGAGAAAAAGGAAGAGAGAGAAAAAGGAGAAGAGAGAAAAGGAAGAGAGAGAGAGAGAGAGAAAAAGAGAGAGAGAGAGAGAGAAAGAGAGAGAGAAAGAGAGAGAGAGAAAGAGAGAGAGAGAGAAAGAGAGAGAAAGGAGAGAGAAAAGAGAGAGGAAAAACAGGGAGAAAGAGAAAGACAGCGAAGAGAGGAGAGAGGGCACAAAAAGTGGAGGAGAGAAAAAGAGTGAGAAACAAGAGAGAGGAGAAAGATGGAAAGTAAAAAGAGGATGAATGAGAGCAAAAGAGTTAGAGTACTAGAAAAAAAGAATTAAAGATAAAGAGAGTGAAAGAGGGAATGAGAGAGCGCTGTGGAAAGAGAAAAAAAGAGAAGATAAATAGGAGGAGGTTGTGGGAAAGTAAATAAGAGAGCGACAGAGCAAAAGTAAAAGAGGGAAAAAGAGCGAGAGACAGACAGCAGAAAGGCAGGAGACAGAGAGAGAGAGAAAAGGAGAGAAGAAGAGTGAGATTGAGAGCAGAAAAAGAATGAGAAATAGTGAGCAGAGAAAGAGACAGTGAAAGGAATTGAGAGAACAAGAAAAATGGAGATTGGAAGAGAAAGGGAGATAGAAAAAGTGAGAGAAATGTGAGGGAAAGAGACACAGAAAGAGAGAACGAGACAGAGCAAAGAAGAGCAAGAGTGAAAGAAAAAGAGAGAAAAAAGAGTGGGAGAAAGTGTGAAAGAGAGAGAGAGAGAAGGAGCAAGAGAGAAAGAGGAAGAGAGAGACAGAAAGGGGGAGAAAAAGAGCAGGGAAAAGGAGAAAGAGAGAGTGAAAGAAGGAGAAACAGATAGAGTGAAAGAAAAATAGAAAGAAAGAGCGAATGAGGGAGCGTGCAAGAGAGGAAAAAAAGAGAACAAGGGAAAGGGAAGGAGAGAGAGAAAGAGCAGACAGAAGGAGAGCAGGCAAATGAGAGAGAATGAACAAGTGAAAAAGAAACAGAGAAAAAGATAGAGAAAAAGATAGAGAAAGAGAGTGACAGAGCTAAAGAGAGGAGGAAATGACAGAGTGGAAGAGGAGAGAGGGAGAGAGGGAGAGAAAGCAATGCACCGTTCTCACTGTGTGGTTATGTATACTCTAATACCTTATCCAAGAGTCCAAACTCTCTCGAGTTAGCTACCCAAGCCTCTTCCACATAGCTGTGTAGGGTGTCCGGTTAGTTCAATAGGGAGCACTTCAGCCTCCGAGTCAGAGCTCGTGGGTTCAAGTCCCACTCCAAGATCTGAGCAGGACTGCTGAGGGAGTGTTGGAAAGGTCACATTTTATATAGCTTTTCACATGGATGTTGAAGGTCCCGTGGCATGTCTTTGAACCAGAGTGAAGGAGTTCTCTTCAATGTCCTGTTCTTAACACTGAAGTAGATTTTTGCTGAATACATAATTGTTATGGGATCTTGCTGAGCGCCAACGGGCTTTCAGCTTATGACATTACTTCAAAAAGTATTTCATTGGGGATGAAGTGTCTCAGCATGTCCTGAAGGTCATGAAGGGTGTTATGTAAATGCAAAGGGTGGTATGGTAGCACAGTGGTGAGCACTGCTGCCTCACAGCGCCAGGGACAAGAGTCCAATTCTGGCCTTGGGTCACCGTCTATATGGGGTTTGCATCTTCTCCCCGTGTCTGCATGGGTTTCCTCCCTCAGTCTACAGATGTGCAGGTTAGGTGGATTGGCCATGTTAAATTGCCCCTTACTGTCCAAAAATGTGTAGGTAGGTGGATTGGACATACTAAATTGCCTCTTAGCGTTAGCAGTGCAAATATGTGGGCTTTTGGAGATAGGGCCTAGGTGGGATTGTTAGTGCAGGTTGGATGGGCCAAATGACCTCTTCCTGGACTGTAGGGTTTCAATGATTCTAAGTTTTTTCACAATAAATCAAGGTGATTACTTATAACGAGAGAGGGGTGTTGGGAATGAAGTATAACAGGGAAAGTGCAACAGAAGGTCAGTGTGACAGTTACAGAAAGTGCAAGTTATCCAGGCTAATTTCAACGTATCGCAGAAGTATTAAAATATCACACTTTAGCACAACTTTCTTCTCTCTAAAAATAGATGCAACACTTGGCTCAATCTCTCATTCTGGGAGCTGGCGCCTCAGACAGTGCGGAGCTCCCTCGGTATCTCACTGCAGTGGGACGGGAATCGAGTGACACAAGGCCAAGAGAGTGACTCACTCAGCCATGACCACACTCCCCTGACACACCAAACTAAAGCCTATCTGCTGCTTGTGTAATGTAGCTTGCCAGAAATTACAAGCCTTGAAAATTTAGGCCTTCCCTTTCACTCTGAGTAACATTTCTCACAGATATTTAACAGAAGGTTCACCAGGTTGATAACGGAGATGAAGGGGTTGGCTCATGAAGAGAGATTGAGTGGATTGGGCCTGTACTCGTTGGAGTTTAGAAGGCTGAGGCAGGGGTGGGGAGGAATCTTACAGAGGTGTTTAAGATGATGAAGGGGCTAGATAGCGTAGAGGTAGAGAGATTCTTTCCACTTGGAAAGGAAAGCAGAACTAGAGGGAACAGCCTCAAAATAAGGGGGAGTTGATTTAGAACAGAGTTGAGGAGGAACTTCTTCTCTCAGAAGGTGGTGAATCTTTGGAATTCTCTTGCCCATTGAAGCAGTGGAGACTACTTCATTAAACATGTTTAAGTCTGTTGGAGTTTGCACATTCTCCTCGTGTCTGCATGGCTTAGATAGATTTCTGATCAATAAGAGAATTAAGGATTATGGGGAGCAGGCGAGTAAGTGGAACTGAACCTCTATCAGATCAGCTTATTGAACGGCGGGGCAGGCTCGAGGGGCTGGATGGCCGACTCCTGCTCCTATTTCTTATGTTCTTATATCCTCCAAAGTGGACTGGGCATCTTTCAAATGTTTCCTACACGAGCCAAACCCCAGTGTTAGAGCTCATGATAAACCAGAGGACGCAGAAATACAACATATTAACATACTGCTCAAAGTCTAACCGCGGTTACAAATTCGGAGCAGCACTGTAAGATACAGGAACGGAATTAGGCCATTTTTTATCCCCTCCAGTCTGCTCCGCCATTCAATCATGGCTGATTGGGGTCGCAAAATCTTTCTCCCGCCTTTTCCCTTTGACGCTCCCCCCACCCCCTCCTTTACCACTCAAGAACCTATCCCTCCCCACAATAAAGGCAAAATCCTGCGGATGCTGGAATCAGAAACAAAGAAACTGGAAAATTTCAGCGGGTCTGACAGCATCTACGGAGAGAGAAAATGGAGCTAAAGCTTCTCAGCCCAGATTCGAAAGGTTGGCTCTATTCTCTCTCCATGGATGTGGTCAAATCTATCGATCTCTGTCTTAATTGCACTCAATGACCTGGCCTTTTCTGTGCCCATGATGTGGAGATACCGGCGTTGGGCAGGGATAAACACAATAAGAAGTCTGACAACACCAGGTTTAAGAAGGAAACCTTGAAAGCTTGTGATTTTACTATCAAATAAATCGGTTGGACTTAAACCTGGTGTTGTCAGACTTCTTACTGCCTTTTCTGTGGCACCAAATTCCACAGATTCATCTCCCCTGGCTGAAGAAATTCCTCCTCATCTCAGTGCTGAAGGATCGACCCTTTAAACTGTGCCCTCGGATCCCGGACCCTCCGTATTGATGGAAACATAGAATCCCTACAGTACAGAAAGAGGCCCTTCAATCCATCGAATCTGCACCGACCACAATCCCACCCAGGCCCTAACCCCTACATATTTACCCACTAACCCCTCACAACCTATGCATCTCAGGACATTTAGGACAATTTTTAGCATGGCCAATCCACCTAATCCACACATCTCTGGATTGTGGGAGGAAACTGGAGCACCCGGAGGAAACCCACGCAGGCACGAGGAGAATGTGCAAACTCGAGACAGAGGGTGACCCCAAGCCGGGAATCGAACGCGGGTCCCTGGAGCTGTGAAGCAGCAGTGCTAACCACCGTGCCACCTGTCTTCCCCACTCCATCTGGGCCTCTCAGTGTTCTGTAAGTTTCATTGGGATTCCACCACCCGCCCCAACAATCTTTCTAAACTCCATCGAGTCTTCAAATGCTCCTCAAGCTTTTCATTCCCGGGATCATTCTCATGAACCTCAGGAGAAGGCCACTCAGCTCTCGAAACCGCTCCACAACTCTATAAGATCTGATTGTAATCTCAACCCTACTGACCCTCCCGATAACCTTTCACTCTCCTTAATAATCAAGAATCTCTCTAACTCTGCCTTAAAGATGTTCAAAGATTCTGCTTCCACCACATTTCGAGGAACAGAGTTCCAAAGACTTGCCACCTCCGGAGAAAAAGAAATTCCTCATTTCTGTTTCAAATGGGTAACTCCTTATTTTTACACAATGATCCCTCATTTTAGGGTCTGTCACAAGAAGAAACATCCTCTTCACACCCATTCTCTCTACGCCCCTCAGAATCTGAGTGGTTTCAGTCAAGTCTCCTATTTTTTTTAACTCTCGTGAACGCCAGCCTAAACTTTCCAATCTTTTCTCGAGGGACAATCGCCCAATCCAGGTGGTAAACCCTTCTCAGTACTGCTTCCAACGTATTTACATCCAGGTTAGGCAAACAATAGGTGAGCTCAAGTTCTGGGGGATGTCCAGAACTAAGGGGTCATAGTTTGGGGATGAGATGTAAACTTTTAGGACTGAAGTGAGGAGAAATTTTTGCCCCCAGAGGGTGCTGAATGTGTGGAATCCACTCTCGCAGAAAGTAGTTGAGGCCAAAATGTTGTGTGATTTCAAGAAGAAATTAGACATAGCTCTTGGGGCTAAAGGGATCAAGGAATATGGGAATGGGAGGGGAGAATCAGGATATTGATTGTGATAATCAGCCATGATCAAAATGAAAAGCAGAGCTGGCTTGAAGGGCTGAATGGCCTCCCCCTGCTTCCCCCTGTGCCTTTCAGATGAGATGTTAAGACAAGGTTTTGTCCATCTGCTCTCTCAGGCAGATGCAGGACATCACATAACCAATATCTCAAAGAAAATCTGGAATGTTTTCTCCAAGTGTCTTTATCAATTCCAACAAATGATCTGCTCGTTCCTCCTTTGCTGTCTGTGGGAACTTGCTGTGCACAAATTGACCACATGCCAGAAGTGCTTCATTGGGCGTAAAGCACTTTTGGGACATCACGAGGTCATGAAAGGTGCTATATAAATGCAAGTCCTGTCTGGAGTTTAAAAACAGCGAGGTTATGTTGCAACTGTGTAAGGTGCTGGTGAGGCCACTCCTCGCGGGACTGTGTACGGTTTTGGTCTCCTTACTTGAGAAAGGATATACTGGCACTGGAGGGGATGCAGAGGAGATTCACTAGGTTGATTCTGGAGTTGAGAAGGTTGGCTTATGAGGAGAGACTGAGTAGCTTGGGGCTATTCTCATTGGAATTCAGAAGGATGAGAGGAGATCTTATAGAAACATATAAGATTATGAAGGGAATCGATAAGATAGAAGCAGAGAAGTTGATTCCACTGCTGGGTGAAACTAGAACTAGGGGACATGGTCTTAAAATAAGGGGGAGCAGATTCATGACTGGGTTGAGGAGGAACTTCTTCACCCAAAGGATTGTGAATCTGTGGAATTCCCCGCCCAGTTGAGGCTACCTCATTAAATATTTTTAAGGCAAGGATAGATAAATTTTTGAACAGTAAAGGAATTAAGGATTATGGTGAGCGGGAGGGTAAGTGGAGCTGAGTCCACAAAAAGGTCAGCTGTGATCTTATTGACTGGCGGGGCAGGCTCGAGGGGCCAGATGGCCGACTCCTGCTCCGAGTTCTTATGTCCTTTCCTTTTTAAACAAGAAGGTCAGTCATGAGGTTGCAGACGTTGTGGCCCCAGTAATTTCTGGCAATGAGGAGTTTGTACAGACATCCTAGTTTTTTTTTTTTACACATTCCACCCACACCCCAAATAAAACCAAGGAATTAATATAAGGCATCTGAAGTGTGTGACTGGCAAGGATTAATCCGATAGATCATGGATTATAATAATTGATAATTGCTCAATATCCCAATAACAGAACATGCATTCCTCAGAATATAACACACACGTTCAATATCACAATGACAACAGGCTGGTTACATATTCCAGATTCACTTCTCTTATTCTTTCACAGGTCCTGTCTTCTGTGTATATTATTAGATACTATCAGCATTAGTCCATATAATTACCTCTAATGAGCAAGAGAACAGGTTGTGTAAAAACTGGCCTGTACCTCTTTGCGGGATTGGGAAGCAGGCAGAGGTGGTGGGTGGGTGGGGTGTCGTGGGGGAAAGAAGGGAAAAGTTGCAAAGTTAGCCTCAGTTGGAGGGTGATTTTGTAACCCGCATCCAGTAAGGAAAAGATCTACTCATTTTTCAGATCTTTCTAAAGTCTGTTTATTTAGTAGCATCACAAGTAGCTTTACATTAACACTGCAGTGAAGTTATTGTGAGAATCCCCCTAGTCGCTACACTCCAGCACCTGCTCGGATAACATTGAGGGGGAATTTAGCATGGCCCAATGCACCCTAATTGTGGAAGGAAACCAGAGCACCAGGGAGAAGGCCCACGCAGACACAGGGAGAACATGCAGACTCCACACGGACAGTGACCTAAGCTAGGAATTGTCCCTGGCACTGTGAGGCAGCAGTGCTAATCACTGTGCCATACCATCTATATATTTGGTATCTATAAAGTGCAAAGTGTGCTGCTATATCTCCCTGACCAATACAGCATGGTGTGGGTTATGTACACGCTAGTATATGATATCTGTTATCCCACTGATAGATACAACATTGTATGTAACGTATATATTTGTATATATTCTGCGAACAGATAAAGCGTGATATGTTATATATACATTTCACCTGTATATATTATCCCATATCCACTGATAACATACCATGCTGTATCTATAATATATATATATACACACACACCTGTAATATTACCCCATATCTGCCGTGGGATATGGGGTAATATGTACAGATCTGTATATATAACATACCATACTGTATCTGTCATTGGGATATGGGGTAATATCCCACTGACAGATACAGTATGGTATGTTATTTATATACACACACACACCTACATTCACAATTCCATATCCCACTGATAGATACAGTATGGTATGTTATTTATATATATATATATATATATATACACACACACCTACATTCACAATTCCATATCCCACTGATAGATACAGCATTGTATGTTACATATCCACATTTGCATATATAATCCCATATCCCACTGACAGATATAGCATGGTATGTTATATATCCACACTTGCATATATTATCCCAAATCCAGCTGGCATATACAGCATGGTATGTTATATGTATATACACAGCTGTACATATTGTCCCATATCCCACTGATAGATACAGCATGGTATGTTATATATCCACACCTGCATATATAATCCCATCTCACACTGACAGATACAGCATCGTATGTTATATGTACAGATCTGTACATATTTCTGTATCTGTACATCTGTACATATCTGTACACGGCAGATATAGCATAATATGTTATATATGCACTTGCCTATATTCAGATATGGGGGTGAACATGAAAATTCCACAGAGTCATCTGAGGCCGGAATTGAACTCAGATCCCTGGCGCCGTGAGGCAGCTGTGCTAACCACTGTGCCGCCCTTGTATATACTTAGACAGATACAGCATGGTATGTTTCACACAACACACACACACTTATTTATGACATCCCATACTGTCACAGATACAACATGGGTGTGATAATAAATGCATAAGATCCCCTAACTCACTGGTACAACCTCCACGCTGCATGCTGTGTATCAGAATGGCTCACACTCGACCTGCGATGGTGACACACTCACTGCCTGTTATCTGCTGTTATTTTTTTTGCTGCATCCCAGTCCCTCAGCCTGCACCATGTCCATTTCCTAGTGTTGTAATGCTGCGTCTGGGAGCTTTCTCCACATCCCCCCTCCACCCACCCTCATCACCAGCATTTCGCCCCTCCACCCCTTCTCTCTCTCCACACACACACACACACACACACTGCTTTGCTCTCTCAGTACTGCAATAAAGTTCCAATCGATGGTCACATCAGCACCAAGCAAACCACCCCCCCCCCCCCACCAACACACACCCCTCTCCAAAAGAGAACCAGACAGGGGGTGGGGGTGGAGAGGAAAACAACATCAGGACCAGCAGCAGCAAAAAAAATATATATAAACGCCCCCTTCCACTTTGGCTTGCGATCCTTATACAGAAGACCTTCATATTAAAATGGACAATACACTGCTCCTTCCCTGCACTAACTTGAAGGGTGGTGGTGGTGGGGGGGGGGGGGGGTGGTGGTGTTTAAAAGAGGAGTATCTTCTGCTTCCCCCCCCCCCCCCTCCTCCCAACACCACTTCCCTGACAAACTACAATCCGATTCCCGTCCGTTTGACTCCTATTTTTTTTGGGTGGTGGGTGGGGGGGGAAATCTCTCCGGGTTTTCAGGTTAATCCCCGGCTGCAGGTTTGCGATGTAATTTATTTGGTGGGAAGGGAAGGGCTTCGAGGATGGACGAGTTGTCATTCCTTTCCAACCGGGGCACTTGGGATGTTGAGAAGACCCAGCGACGTGAGCATCTGCCCACCGCCAGAGATCGTGAGACCCACCCCCACCCTCCCACCCCCCCTCCGGCAAACCCCACTCTCCCCACCAAAAAGAACACAGACGTGCAAAGAAGGCAATGACATAAACGTGCATTGAAGTTCTATTTAAACCGCGCAAGCTTTAAAAACCCTCCCTTTTATTCCACAGCATCCCTGTACATATGTATGTATGTGTGTGTGTGTGAGAGAGAGACTGTCACAGCTCTTTAAACAAAAAAAAAAATTACCCAGGTAGGTTTAAGAAGGGACGGAATCAGATGCTGAAATCTGCCAGCACAAAATCTCCCCCCCCCCCCACCATTTTTGTTCCAAATTGACCCCCCCCCCCCACCTTATATCCTGGGAATAAGGCAGAGAAATAAACCACTCCCCCCCTCCTCCCCACCACACAAGAGCAAGTCACAAACCCATCATCAATAAATGATGTTTTAAAATGCCACAAGGCAAAGACAATGAAGGCTTTATGCGAAAAAAGAGAGAGAGAAACACATTAGATTCAATGATTTGCCCTTCTCTGTAGCTCCACTCGAAACCAGCACCACCCCCCCCCCCACCACCTCAGATAAGAGCATTGTCTTGCATTTATAGACATTTGTCTTGTGCAGAGCATCCCTTGGTTAAAAAGAAAACGATTGCGAACCTGTTTGTCCTTTCCCCAGTGTCTTCTCCAGCCGGTACGGTCCCACATATTGTGTACAACCTGCCTCCTTTGTAGACGTTGACATTGTGTTGTTTTCACCTCTCCTTTCCTTAGGGTGGAACTGTGCTTTGAGTCTTCTTGATGAGAAGACAAATGCATAAGATTCTTTCCTTTCCTTCCCCCCAACACCCCCCCCACCCTCCCCCCAAAAAAAATAAATTTATCCCTCAAGCCTCCACCTTTCCCCCCCCCCTCCCACCCCTCCCCAAGACCCTGGGTGAGACAACTGATGGAGGTTATCTTAATATCCTGGTACCAGCATCATTCTCCTCTTTCTCTCTCTACTGCTCCCCCTCTCTGCCAATCCAGCTGCAGTCAGCTCTTTGGGTAATCCTGCAATCTGCTCCTTTTTTTTAATTAAGCTTCCATCCGGGAACCCTCAGTGACACCCAGTCCCAGTTTAACCCTCTCCTTCCCTGGCCCCAGCTTGAAGATTACTATATGTGTGTGTGTGTGTGTGTGTGTACAGGGACAAGGTTAAGAGGCTTCAATCCCTCCACTGTTCTCAGAATCACGGAGCCCTGACCAGACAGGAAGAGGCCATTCAGCCCATTGGGTCTGTATCGACTACAATCCCGCCTAGGCCCTGGAGGTGGGAGGAAACCGCAGTACCCGGAGGACATGCAATCTCCACACAGACAAAGAACCAAGCTGGGATTCAAACCCGAGTCCCTGGCATGGTGAGGCAGCAGTGCTAACCACTCTGCTGCCCCTTCTTTCCTGAAATAAAATCATAGAACACTTACAGTGCAGAAGGAGGCCATTCAGCCCATTGAATTTGTATTAGTTCTCTCTCGTCCGGGCCCTCTCCCCTGTCCTATCTTCCTAACCCTGTACATTTCCAATAGCCAATCCATCTAACCCATACATCCTGGGACACCAGAGGGTAATTTAGCTGTAACTCTCATTTACTCTGCTAATTTCCCAAACTCTAGAGGCAATTTATCATGGCCCTTCAACCTAACCTATACATCTTTGGACACTAAGCAGCAATTTATTATAGCCAATCTACCTAACCTGCACATCTTTTGACACTAAATGGCAATTTAGCATGATCAATGCACTCTATTCATCCTATGGGGTGGCGTGGTGACACAGTGGTTCACACTGCTGCCTCACGGCACCAGGGACCCAGGTTCAATTCCCGACTTCGGGCCACTGTCTGTGTGGGGTTTGCACGTTCTCCCCGTGTCTGCTTGGGTTTCCTCCCACAATCCAAAAGACATGCTGGTTAGATGGATCGGCCGTGCCAAATTCTCCCTCTGTGTATCCGAACAGACGCCGGGGTGTGGCAACCAGGAAATTTTGACAGTAACGTCCACCAAGGGGCAAATTAGCATGGCCAATACGCCTAACCAACATGTCTTTTGGATTGTGGGAGGAATCTGGAGCACCCGGGGGAAGCCGATGCAGACACAGGGAGAATATGCAGGCAGTGACCCGAGCTGGGAAGTCCCTGGTACTGTGAAGCAGCAGTGCTAACAACTCTCGTCCAGGCCCTATCCCTCTAACTCCACACATCTCTCATGGCCAATCCACCTAATCCACACATCCTGGGATACTAAGGGGTAATTTAGCATGACCAATGTGTTTTGAAAAACAGAATTGCAGGGTTGTTGTAGTGCAGATGGTGGTCCTTCAGCCCATCATGTCTGCGCTCTCCTGCCAGGGCATTTCACTACCTGGAGTTGCCACTTGTGATTATTATAGCATTTTAGAAAGTCTACAGTGCAAGAAGGGGGCCGTTCAGCCCATCGAGCCTGCACCAACTCTTACCCAGGCATACCACGTAACCCCACTCATTTACCCCCAACCTACACATCTTTGGACTGTGGGAGGAAACTGGAGCACCCGGAGGAAACCCACACGGACACGGGGAGAACATGCAAACATGCAATTCCAAGCTGGGAATTGAACCCGAGTCCCTGGCTCTGTGGAGCAACAGTGCCAACCTGTGTTAACATGGATGATGGTTCTCTGTCAGACAAATTTTCCCGTCCATTTTCAATATTTTTATATCTGGTAAAGAGAAATGTTTCTTTTTTTTCAATTCCTTTTTGATGATCCAATGTTTTTTTTTTCCAGGGTTACACACCTGGGAGACTGACCTTGAATTCTTGGAGACTCCAAGCCAATCCTGGATGAGTTGGCAACCTTACTGCACCCGGCTTCTGAAGCAGCAATGGGGTCATTCACCCATTGTCTACCCACACTCTCTGAAATAATTAAAAGGTGATACAAATATCCAGTGCAATTTTTACAGATGTACCATAGAAAGCATTCTTTCTGGTTGTATCACAACTTGGTATGGCTCCTGCTCTGTCCAAGGCCGCAAGGAACTACAAAAGGTTGTGAATGTAGCCCAATCCATCACACAAACCAGCCTCCCATCCATTGACTCTGTCTACACTTCCCGCTGCCTCGGAAAAGCAGCCGGCATAATCAAGGACCCCACGCACCCTGGACGTTCTCTCTTCCACCTTCTTCCATCGTGGAAAAAGATACAAAAGTCTGAGGTCACGTACTAACTGGCTCAAAAACAGCTTCTTCACCGCTGCCATCAGATTTTTGAATGGCCTACCTCACGTTAAGTTGATCTTTCTTTACACCCTAACTCTGACTGTGACACGACATTCTGCACCCTCGACTTTCCTCCTCTACGAACATTATGCTTTGTCTGTATAGCGCACCAGAAACAATACTTTCCACTGTATATTAATACACGTGACAATAATACATCAAATCAAATAAATTCAGTTCCAAACTATTGGACACAGTCCCTTAAACGAGTTCATTGTTACTTTGAATTCTTAATATTAGAGGTTGTGTTTGTACTTGGGTAAAAAAAGGTTTATTTATTCGTCACAAGTAGGTTTGCAATCACACTGCAATGAAGTTACTGTGAAAATCCCATAGTTGCCACACTCCAGTTCGGATGCACTGAAGGATGGCCAATGCACCTAATCAGCATATCTTTCCAACTGTGGGAGGAAACTCACACAATTATTTAAGGCGGTGCTGGTAACTATGTAAGTATTTTGCGTACAATTCTGGCCTGAGCATGCAATATTGTAGTTCAGGTGTTTGTACTCTTGCTATTGAGTTGGAACATCATATATCTAGGTCCTATGGGGTGGCGTGGTGACACAGTGGTTCACACTGCTGCCTCACAGCACCAGGGACCCGGGTTCAATTCCCAACTTCGGGCCACTGTGTGGGGTTTGCATGTTCTCCCCGTGTCTGCTTGGGTTTCCTCCCACAATCCAAAAGACATGCTGGTTAGATGGATCGGCCGTGCCAAATTCTCCCTCTGTGTATCCGAACAGGCGCCGGGGTGTGGCAACCAGGAAATTTTCACAGTAACGTCATTGCGGTGTTAATGTCAGCTGACTTGTGACACTAATAAATAAACTTTAAAACTAAATCTGACACTTCAGTGCAGTGCAAAGGGGGTACTGCAGTGCCAGCAGCTCCATATCTTAGATCTTAGACAGCCACATGAGCGGTCTGCAGATAGAGGGATATAGGAGGACTGTTTAAATACTTTAATTGTTTCCACAGGCTGTTCGGTCCACCTTGTTGACCAACAAGGTGCATGCATTCGGCAGGTCGTGCGAGTGCTGCTCCTGGAGGTTACTTCAGGAGTGGCCTAGTGCTTCACGTCGTTAGTGTATGCTTAAACTGGACCATCAGATGGGCAACATGACAGCTCAGAGACTATCGCTGTTGCTGTGCAGACACATGGATTTGGGCCTGTGTCTGCGGGAGTTTGCGCGTTCTCCCCATGGTTGCTTGGGTTTTCTCTGGGTGCTCCGGTTTCCTCCCACATCCCAAAAATGTGCTGTTAGGCTGATTGGGTAACAAATTGTCCCTATATTGGTCCCTATATGTCATTAAGATGTTAGGATGGCGGCATGGGCTCGTTGGGCCGAAGGGCCTGTTTCCCGTGCTGTGTTGTTCTTTGTTCTTTGTATCTCCCTCCCTAATCACACTTTGGGTGCACATCTGCAGCTGTTCAAGGGAATGACTCACCATCACCTTCAGGGCAATTGGGATGGACAGTAATTCCTGGCCTTGCCAGCGATATCTACATCTCATGAATGACTATTAGAAAGAGTGCCACCCCCTGAGGAGGTGTTACTCCGAGCCTCCGTTGTTCTCCCTCATTGCGAGGGCAGCACGGTGGCACATTGGTTAGCTGCCTCACAGCACCAAGGACCCGGGTTCGATTCCCAGCTTGGGTCATTGGACTTTGCATGTATTTCCAGAGTCTATGTGGGTTTCCTCCACAATCCAAAGATGTGCAGATTAGGTGGATTGGCCGTGCTAAATTGACCCTTAGTGTCATGGTCAATACGTGTGGTTACGGGGGGGTAGGACTGGGTGGGATTGTGGTCGGTTCAGGCTCGAGGGGCTGAATGGCCTCCTCCTGCCCTGTCGGGATTCTACGATTGTAACTGGGTCTGATTGAGGATCAGCTCCGTGCCTTTTGGGTGGACGTTTTGGTTAAAGAAGCAGCATCTTGTGGCTTTTGGTGCAGCCAAGCCTCATTTCGCAGGGCCATGCTTCCCATCCATGGGTTTGTGTGTCACAAACTGTGTACGTGAATTACAGACAGATTGATGGGCTTGGGAGGGCAGGGGAGAGGAGCACGTCCAGTTAGATTGGGAGTGGGGGGTGGTAGTTTATGTGCTCTGGGGTTTTTTACCAGGCTGTGGATTGGCACTGGTGAATTTAGTGAGTTTTTTTTTCATTCTTTCACAGGGCGTGGGTGTCGCTGGCTAGGCCAGCATCAATCGCCCATCCCTAATTGCCGCTTGAGGAGGTGGTGGTAAGCTGCCATCTTGAACTGAACTGCTGCAGTCCACGTGATGTAGGTACACCCACTGTGCTGGTTGGGACAGCGTTCTAGGGTTTTGACCTAGATATATTTCCAAGTCAGGATGGTGAGTGACTTGGAGGAGAACTTGTAGGGGGTGGGTGTTCCTCTGTATCTGCTGCCCTTTTCCTTCTTGGTAGTGGAGGTTATGGATTGGAAAGGTGCTATCAAAGGAGATTTGGTGAGTTGTTGCAGTGCATTTTGTAGATGGTACACACTGCTGCTACTAAGCTTTGGTGTGGAGCGAGTGAATGTTTGTGGATGGGGTGCCAATCAAGCGGGACTGCTTTATCCTGGATGGTGTTGAGCTTCTTGAGTGTTGTTGGAGCTGCATCCATCCAGGCAAGTGGAGAATATTCCATCACACTCCTGACTTGTGCCTTGTAGGTGGGGGACAGGCTTTGGGGGTTCAGGAGGTGAGTTACTCACTGCAGTATCTAGCCTCTGACCTGCTTCAATAGTCAGTGTATTTATATAGCTGCTCCTGACCAGTTTCTGGTCAATAGTAAACCTCCAGAATGATGAAAACTGAGACAAACATTGAGGAACAGATTAAATAGGGGGTTAATGGAATAAAGGAATACAAGGAATTGGGGTCTAGATGGACACAGAAGACAAAGCATACCATTCATAGAGTACATAGGAGGAGAAGGAAAGGATAGAGTGCAGAATGTGGAGTTACAATCATAGCTAGGGTATAGAGAAAGATCAACTTAGTATAAGGTAGGTCCATTCAAAAGTCTGATGGCAACAGGGGAGAAACTGTTCTTGAGTTGGTTGGTACGTGATTTCTGACTTCTGTATCTTTTTCCCGATAGAAGAAGGTGGAAGAAAGAATGGAAGACAGAATGTCTGGGGTGTGTGGGGTCCTTAATTATGCCGGCTGCTTTTCCGATGCAGGAGGAAGTGTAGACGGAGTCAATGGTTTGCGTGATGGACTGGGCTCTGTTCACGACCCTTTGTAGTTTCTTGCAGTCTTGGGCAGAGCAGGAGCCATACCAAGCTGTGATACATCCGGATAAGGTGTTCTATGGAGCATCTGTAAAAGTTAGTGAAAATCGTAGCAGACATGCTAAATTTCCTTTGCCTCCTGAGAAAGTAGCAGCGTTGGTAGGCTTTATTAACTCAGCATGGAGGGACCAGGACAGGTTGTTGATGATCTGGACACCTAGAAATTTGAAGCATTTGACTATTTCTACTTCATCCCTTTCGATGTAGACAGGGGAGTGTTCTCCATTGCACTTCCTGAAATCAATGACAATCTCCTTCGTTTTAGTAACATTAAGGAAGTGATTATTGTGTAGCCATGTTGTGCATTCTGCGTAACTCGGTACACATTCCAAGATCTGGTGAACTTACAAACATCTCAAGTTGCTAACGCTAATTGACCCTGGGTTCACAGTCTGTCTGACAAGAAGGGAGAACTGCCGTGAACCAAAACTCTGGAACAACAAAAGGGCAGCCCAACGCGTAGGGAATATGAACAGTTGGTTCAGATGCGAGGACCAGCCTGTTCGGTTTTAGGGACCTCGTGTGAATCCTTGGCTAGCATCAGCTAATATGTAGGAGCGGGACTGAACCAATCTGTAAGGTTTTCGAAGCGAGGAGACAAGACTAAGGTCCAGGACAAACACGGTTTTTTGTGAAGTAAAGGGGCTTGAGAGTCGCGAGCTTCCTGAAGAGGTTTGACTCCCTCCCCCCATCCTCAGTATCTTTAAAATATGACTGGGGAGGCAAAGAGCCAAATTGGCTAAAAGGAGTTTCTTACCGATTCTCTACCGGGGTTCAGGGCAAGGGTGGGGGCTGTGGGGTGCAATCCCAGGTTCAGGCTGAGGGCTATTCCTGAAGACAGAGTAGGCAGGGAGTGATAGAATGGATGTTCCTTTCCCAATTGAGATCAGAAAAAGAAACTTAGAAACCTGTAGTCAAGTCAAAGGTGACTTGTTGTGGCTTCAACAATGAAAAATAAAAACTAGAAGCCATTTGGCCCCTTCGAGCCTGCTCCGCCATTCATTTTTATCATAGTTGATCGTCAAATTCAATATCGTGATCCCTTTCTTCCCCCCATATCCCTTTAGCCCCGAGAGTTATATTTAATTTCTTCTTGAAATCACACAACGTTTTGGCCTCAACTGCTTTCTGTGGCAGTGAATTCCATCCTCTGGGTGAAGAAATTTCTCTTCACCTCAGTCCTAAAAGATTTACCCCTTATCCTCAAACCATGACCCTCCCTAGTCCTGGACTCTCCTCCACTCCTCTCCCCCCCATCCTACAGTTAGCACCACTGTCTTACAGGGACCTGGGTTCGATCCACTGCTTGGGTCAGTGTCTGTGCGGAGTTGCACATTCTCCCTGATTCTGCGTGAGTTTCCTCCGGGTGCTCCAGTTTCCTGCCATAGTCTGAAAGCTGTGCTGGTCAGGTGCATTGGCCGTGCTAAATTCTCCCTCAGTGTACCCAAACTGAGTATGGTGACTAAGAGAATTCCACAGTAACTTCATTGCAGTGTTAATGTAAATCTACTTGTGTCACTAATAAATAAACTATAAACTTTTAAATATTGAGAATATTCCATCTGAATCTAGCCTGTCTAATCCTGTTAGACTTTTATAAGTTTCTATGATCCCCTCTCACTCTTCTAAACTCCACTGAATATAATTCTAACCAACTTAGTCTGTCATCGTACGTGACAGACCTGCCATCTCAGGAATCAGCCTGGTAAACCTTTGATCTGTTCCCTCTATATCAAGGACATCCTTCCTCAGATAGGGACACCAAAACTACACTTAATATTACCTGGATGCTACCTCAGGCGAAACAGTTTATTATCAATATACACCCCGCCGTTGCAGCCAGGGAGGATGGAAAATTTGGCGCTCAGCCAAAACTCTGTACACTGCAGTGGGACTGGAGAATCTTGCCCAACATTTATAGAAGAAAAGAGCTTGTCGAAACGAACACGCCAAGTCCACTCTCCTCCTCTCCCTGCTACCAACTGAAGTTCCTCCCAGTCTCAGAGGCACGCACGCCTGTTTCCGATTGACTCAACTTCCCGCGCGCCCTCTCCCCAATCGCACAGGCTCGTGAAGGATCGTCCCCTTAAAAGGGGCTGCATCACCACAAAAGAGTGAAAGACTCAAAAGACCATTGTTTAGAAAACATTGCCCAAGTGATCTTCTCTCGCCTTCTTAAAGTTAAAGTTAAAGTTAAGGTTAAAAGTTAAAGTTGATTTAATGTAAGTGAAGCTTACATTAACACTGCAATGAAGTTACTGTGAAAATCCCCTCGTTGCCACACTCCAGCACCTGTTCGAGTACACTGAGGGAAAATTTAGCATGGCCAATCCATATCATTCGCATATTTTTGGGCACTAAGGAGAAATTTAACACAGTCAATTCACCTAACCTGCACACCTCTGGACAGTAAGGGGCAATTTAAAGTCTGTTTATTTATTAGTGCAACAAGTAAGTCTTACATTAACACTGCAATGAAGTTACTGTGAAAACCACCTCCCCCCCCACCCCGTTGCCACACTCCAGCATCTGTTCGGGTACATCGAGGGAGAATTTAGCACGGCCAATGCACCCTAAAAAGCACATCCTTTGGACTGTGGGAGGAAACCGGAGCACCCGGAGGAAACCCACGCAGACACGGGAAGAACGTGCAGACTCCACATAGATGGTGACCCAAGCCAGGAATTGAACCCAGACCCCTGGTGCTGCGAGGCAGCACTGCACCGTCCCTTTAGCAAGATTTGACACAAAAGAACAAGCAGAAATAAAAAAAGAGCAGGATCATCTCTGAATTCAAGTATCACAGCAGTCAAATTTGACATAAATGGTAAATGAAGGAGTCGGCAAATGCTCTCCCCACCTCAGGGGGGCGAGGAGTGAGAGAGGAGTGGTGGGGAGGGGAGTGCTGCGTTATGAGTATGTTATCAAATGCAGGCGCAATTCTAATCCAACCTTTTTCAACTGCACTGCTGGGTTCATCGAGATAAACATAAGGGACCGCATTTTTCTAATCCTGTCTCTGCCCCACAGCATGTCAGTTTGCCACTCATCTTTCGAACGCAGGGCTAATCGCTGTAGTTACTCAAGGAATCATCACTTTTGACATTCAGTAGCTCCGCCAAGGAAGCCAGGTTGAGACCGAAGGCAATTCTTGCCAGAGGTTTAACAGCTGCTTTTACCGCCACCCCCTGACCCACACATTGATTTCAATGACACATCAGAGTGACCCCAGAGACAGAATATCCCTGCAGAAGGTGCCACAAATATTGAAAGCTGTTGACATTGTGCCGATCGCTCCATTTCTGATACAATAAATAAAGGGCTAACTCAGAAAATATGGGTCAGCCTGGCTTACAACACCAGGTTAAAGTCCAACAAGTTTATTTTGTAGCACTAGCTTTCTCCGATATTTGATCAGAACTCCCCACTCACCTGACAAGGGGACATGCCCCCCCCCCTCCCCTAAAGCTAGTGGTATTTGCTACCAAATAAGCCTGTTGGACTTTAACCTGGTGTCATGAGACTTCTTATTGTACTTACCCCAGTCCAACGGTGGCATCTCCACATCTTAGCCTGGCTTGACAGGGGGTTATAGAGGACAGCATGACATGGATAAAATGAAGGCGTACAAAGATTGGAATGTTCTGGGGGAGAAAAAAACTACTTACCACCACATAAATAATTTAATTATGAGTTAACTGTCTTCTAGTAAAAACCTACTAGGTAAACAAGATAGGAAATACATTGTATTGAGGAATATGGTGGGATCTGTACAGATTTGAATATACTTGTCTAATCTGTATAAAAGACAGCTATAATAAGATAACTGAGAGCAGATCCTTCTGACCATTCCCAATGGCCATTGTAAATACAAAATAAATTAATATTGTGTAGATTTGGGTTGTTTTTTTCAAAATTTCCTTTAGTGTTTCCAAGCCATTGTAATGAGTGCATTAAAAAAAAGAAAAATATCTTCTTCCCCGTAATTCATGGGGCATGGGTGGCACTGGTTGGCCAGCATTTACTGCCCGTCGCTAGTTGCTCTTGTTCAGTGGGCATTTGAGAGTCATCTACGTTGCCGTGACTCATGGGAGGGTGATAGATAGCCTAGTGGTATTCCCGCTAGATTATTCATTCAGAACCTCAACTAATGTTCTGGGGACACGGGTTCAAATCCCGCCATGGCAGATGGTGGAATTCATTAAAAAATATCTGGTATTAAGAACCTACTGATGGCCGTGAAATCAATGTGGACAACCCATTTGGTTCACTAATGTCCTTTGGAGAAGGAAATCTGCCATACCTTACCCAGTCTGGCCTACGTGTGACTCCAGAGCCCCAGCAATGTGGTTGACTCTCAACTGCTTTCCAAGGGCACCTAGGGATGGGCAATAAATGCTGGCCCAGCCAGCAATGTCCACGTCCCAGGAATGAATTTAAAAAAAAAACAAGAATTGAATTTAAATTCCACCAGAGGGTGTTGTGGGATTCGTGGGATTGAAAGTTCCCTGTCCCCTTCCGCTCCCCCCTAGATATGCAGCCCTTCATTTCTATCTAATTTAAATTTTAAATTAAAGTCTTTAGGCACGCTAGCCTCTCCCTCCACCCCTGCCCCAGAAGTATTTCACTCCAATGGGGATTATTATAGCTCCCCAGCTAGCTAGTGGCCTGACCCCCATCGGAGAGGAGGCAATCAAAGCCCCCAGAGAGTCGGGGAAGGATTGCTTCATGGGCATTGGCGCCTTGACATTGCCAGCCTGGCTCCTCTGGCAATGCCCAAGGGGCAAAGCGCTAATGCCCAGGGGCATCTTGGCACTGCCCACCCAGCATGGGGCAGTGCCAAGGGAACAGAGCCTATTGGGGTGGGTCTGAAGGAGGGCTGGGCCTCCAGGAGCAATCTATGGGGTTGGGGTGGATGGAATCCGGCTGCCAAGCTGTAGTCAGGATCATTGGGGGAGGGAGGAAGTCAGCGATCAGGGCTGGCCGTGGGTGAGCAGCTTGCTGTGGGTGAGAGGGTGTCAGCACTCTGGGGAGGGAGGGTGTGGTTGCAGGGGGCTGAGGCTGGGCTCAGGCATGCTTGGGGGAGCAGTAATCAAACCACAGAGGGTTGGACGACCAGCCACGCGGGGACCACAGAACTGGCCAGTGATTAGGAGGCCAGCAATGCACCGTGCAAGCTCCAATGTCGACATTGACAGATCAAAGGTAGCTTGCTCAGCGCTGTGCTCTCCCACAGGAACACGGCACAGCCACAAATTTTCAACATGAATCTTGCCAGGGCTCTCAGCAACGCAGGGTGTGCGAGAGATTCTTCTCCCAACTCCCACTCAAAAATAAGAGGCGTGATTGACTCCAGTTCTCACACAAATCCAACACTTTGTTGGAAGAATCCCATCCCCTTATTTACAGGGCATGGAGCAGACCATTCAGCCCAGCTAGCTTATGCTTCACAGAAGCCTCCTGTGCCTTCCTCCTCCTCCTCTAACCTCAGAGGGTGCTGGTGACCATGGACTTCCATTAGATTGATCCGTGGCGATCCTGGGCAAAGAACTGTAGGGGCCTGTTGTAACAATCTGCACCCTCTCACCACCTGCCCCCCAGCTTTCTGGGAGGATTTACAGGCTGGATAATCAACTTCTTTCACCACATAACGATTGCACCTTCCATGGCCAAGAAGTCCTGGGATTTGAAGCCAGAGATAGTAACACTACCCACTGTGCCACAAGACGCCCTAACCTCAGCAACACGTGTTATCCCTTTGTGCTTCATTCAGCATCTAATTAGCCCTTAAAAACGTCTTTTTTTCTCCGCGATTTTCTTTCATTTTAATTAGTTGATGGAATCTGTGCCCAATCCTAATTACATAGAAACATTGAAGGTAGGAACAGGAGGAGACCATTCAGCCCTTCGAGCCTGCTCCACCGTTCATTACAATCACAGCCGATCATCCAGCTCAATAGTCTAATCCCGCTTTTACCCCATAACTTTTGACCTCATTCGCCCCAAGTGCTATAACCTCTTGAATACTTCCAATGTTTTGGTGACAACTACTTACTGTGGGAATGAATTCCACAGGCTCACCACCCTTTGGGTGAAAAAATGTCTCCTCACCTCTATCCTAAATGGTCAAACCTGAATCCTCAGACTGTGACTCCTGGTTCTAGACTAAGAAGAAATTAGATATAATTTTTGGGGTTAAAGGAATCAAGAGATATTGAGAAGGGGGATCAGGATGTTGAATTCGATGGTCAGCTGTGATCAAAATGAAAAGCAGAGCAGGCTCAAAGGGCCAACTGGTCTACTCCTGCTTCTGGTTTCTATGTTTAAGTGCGAACTGTGCCTTTCAGATGAGATGTGAAGCAAAGGTTTTGTCCATTTGCTCTCTCAGGCAGATGCAGACCATCATATGGTCACTATCTCAAAGAAAATCTAGAATGTTCTCCCCCCAGTGTTTTTATCAATCCCAACAAATGATCTACTCGTTGGCCCTTTGCTACCTGTGGGAACTTGCTGTGCACAAGTTGACCATATGCCAAAAGTATTTCATTGGGCGTAAAGCGCTTCTCAGACATCGCAGAGTCATGAAAGGCACTATATAAATGCAAGTCTCTCATCTTTTAAACAAGAAGGTCAATGGCAAGGTTGCAGACATTGTGGCTCCAGCCATTTCTGGCAGTGAGGACAGTTCACATGGACATTCTAAATGGCCTTTATTTGTGCCTTTCAAATGAGATGTTAAGCCGAGGCTTTGTCCATTTGCTCTCTCAGGCAGATGTAGGACATCACATGGTCACTATCTCAAAGAAAATCTAGAATGTTCTTCCCCCAGTGTCTTTATCAATCCAAATCAAATGATCTGTTCATTACCATGTTGCTGTTTGTGGGAGCTTGCTGTGCACCACACTCCAAAAGTACTTCATTGGTAATAAAAGCACATTTCTCCTGAAAAACCTTACTGGATTTGTTTGTAACTATCTTATATTTATGGCTTTCTGGACTGTTATCTTCCAACTGGGCAGTTAACAGTCTTCTAAACTGAACATTTGAGTTCAACAACTTCAGAGCATGAACTACCTCCTCTATCTTCACCCCATTTCCATTTATTTTAGTTCATTTCATTTCATCTCAGTACTTGGAGTTTAGAAGGATGGGGGGGGTGGGGGGTAGTGGTTCTTATTGAAACTTACAGGATACTGCGAGGCCTGGATAGAATGGACGTATGGAGGATGTTTCCACTTGTAGGAAAAACTGGAGGCACAGAGCACAACTTCACGCTAAAGGGACGATTCTTTAAGACGGAGACAAGGAGGAATTTCTTCAGCCAAAGAGTGATGAATCTGTGGAATTCTTTGCTACAGAGGTCTGTGGAGGTCAGGTCATTGAGTGTCTTTAAGACAGAGATAGATAGGTTCTTGATTAATAAGGGGATCAGGGGTTATGGGGAAAAGGCAGGAGAATGGAAATGAGAATATCAGCCATGATTGATATTTATCCATTTCAGCTCACCTTCTTTCCATACCTTCCTTCCCCCACTCAGTGTAACTGCCACATTTCTCTACCTGTACTTCTGTTTTGCCATCCTCATATTCTGCCCACTTCATGGACACACTTAGCACCTTCTCTGCCTTCTGTATCCTCATTTGTGTGATGCCTTTTGTGCAATTGTACTTACCCTGGGATTACAGATCTTCTGTAAGCCCTTTACTCAATGACTCGATCTACTTAGAGGTTTCCAGATACGATCCCACTTCGACAAAAGGAGGTGCAGTAGCCCCAATCAATACATATCTTTTCACATTAGCAAATAGTGCAAATCACATTTCTTTTTAACTCTTCTTGCTTTTAACCATTCAAATCCAACCTTCAACGTTGATGCATTTTCTCTCAAGTGCTAATCCCAGAAATGGATTTGATTTTTTGTCACATGCATTGGAATACAATGAAAAGTATTGTTTCTTGTGTGCTATACAGACAAAACATACTATTCATAGAGATGGAAAGGAGAAGGTGCATAATGTAGTGTTACAGTCATAGCTAGGGTGTAGTGAAAGATCAATTTAATATAAGGTAGGTCCATTTAAAAATCTGACAGCCACAGGGAACAGTTGGTACGTGACCTCAGACTTCTATCTTTTTTCTGACAGAAGAACGTGGAAGAGTGTATGCCTGGGGTTCTTAATTATGCTGGCTGCTTTCCTGAGGCAGCCATAAGTGTAGACAGTCAATGGATGGGAGACTGGTTTGCGTGATGGGGACTGGGCTTCACTCACAACCCTTTTGTAGTTTTTTTTGTAGCCTTGGTTAGAGCAGAAGCTGTGATACGTCTGGAAAGGATACATCTATAAAAATTGATGAGAGTCGTAGCAAACACGCCAAATTTCCTTAGTTTCCTGAGAAAGTAAAGTCATTGGTGGGCTTTCTTAACTATAGCCAAACACAGAGGGACCAGGACAAGTTGCTGCTGATTGGACACCAAGGAAGTTGAAGCTCTCAACTCTTTCCACTTCATCCCCATTAATGTAGGCAACAGGGGTTTTTCACTTTCTTAACTTGAACGTTCTATCTATAACATCTGATTCCTGACTTCTCAACTGTTGAGATTGAGTAATGGGGCACTATTTAAATATATGATGAATAAGAGTCAGAATAATCAGATTTCTCCAGTCCATGTTTGCACAGATATAATGTCCTTACCTGCTTTGGCTTCACTCCACAGCTGACCTCTCTCATGCTCCATCCTAGATAAGAACTGTTGATTTAAATTCCCAGCAATGTTCATATCAGACAAGGCAGCTGTTCCGAGAGGTTCAAAGGAGGTAATCTGCTGAGAGGTAGATATGAGACTGGGCATGGGTGTGCCATACAATTAGCTACACCCCAATTAGGGGAGGTGGTGGTGGCATAGTGATATTGTCACCAGACTAATATTCCAGAGGTCCTGAGTTTGAATCCCACCAGGGTAAATGGTGAAATTTGAATTCAATAAAAACTTAGAATTAAGAATCTACTGGTGACAATGAAACGATTCTCGGAAAAGTCCAACCTGTTCACTAACATGAAATCTGTCCTCATCTGGTCTGGCCTAATTTGACTCCAAACCTACAGCAATGCAGTCGACTCTCAACTGTCCCCAGAAACCACTCAGTTCAAAAGTAATTAGGGATGGGCAATAAATGTTGCCCTTGCCTGTGGTGCGCACACATCCCTTGAATGAAGTAAAAAGCATCACGTTAAATGCTCTCTTTGTCTCATTAGCATTGCCCATATTCTTAGCAACTCTGCATCAAATAACAAAAGAACTAGGAGCAGAAGGTCATTCAGCTCCTCGAGCCTGCTCTGCCATTCAAAACAATCTTTGGCTGATCTTTTCTTGACCTTATCTCCAACTTCCTGTCCGCTTCCTATAACCTTTCGTCCAGCTCCTAATTAAAAGCCTGTTCATCTCCTCAAATTTATTTGGTTAGAGGTTTACAGCATGGCAACAGGCCCTTCAGCCCAACTTGTCCATACCACCTTTTTTTAAACCCCTAAGCTAGTCCCAATTGCCTGCATTTGGGCCACATCCCTCTATAGCTATGTAACTATCTAAATGATTTTTAAAAGACAAAATTGTACCCACATCTACTACTACCTCTGGCAGTTTGTTCCACTCACCACTGTGTGAAAAAAATTGCCCCTCTGAACCCTTTTGTATATCTCCCCGTGCACCTTAAATGTATGCCCTGTAGTTTTAGGCTCCCCTACCTTTGGGAAAAGACTATCTAGCTGATCTATGCCCCTCATAATTTTATAGGCCTCTATAAAATCACCTCTCAGACTTCTGCGCTCAAAGAAAACAAGTCTCAATCTAATCTCTTCTTATAACAAACCATCAAGTCCCAGTAACATCCTAATAAAGTTTACTGTTTGGATGTCCACTACACTCTGGGATAGAGAATTCCACAGACTCACCAAACTTTAAGCAAAGCAATTCCTCCTCATTACTGTTTTAAATTTGTCACTCCTTAGCCTAAAATTATGGCTTCTCACTCTAGAATGCCCAAGAGAAAACTTCCACTCTGCCAACTCTGTCAGTTTCTTTTAGCATTTTGTATATCCCAATTAGATCTCCTCTTCTAAACTCAGCCTAAAAGTTTATCAGCCTAAATTGCTCAATCCCTCTTCACAAGATCACCCTTGGAATCAATTTGGTGAACCTTCTCTGAACTACCTATAACGCATTTACATCCTTCCTCAGGTAAGGGGGCCAAAACTGTATGCACTTCTCCAGATGGGGTCTCACCAATGCCCTATACAGTTTCAATGGAGCTGTATAATACAAAGGACAGCATAATTTTTTAAAAATGTACTCATTCATGGAACGTGGGCATCAGTGGTTGGGCCAGCATACATTGCCCATCCCTCATTGCCTCGAGGTTGTGCCTTTTGAACCGCTGCAGTCACAAGATGCAAGTACACCCACTGCGCTGCTAGGGACGGAGTTCCAGGATTGTGATCCAGTAACAGTGAAGGAATGGCAATATATTCCCCAAGTCAGGGTGCTGAGTGGCTTGGAGAGGAACTTCTGGTGGTGTTCCCATGCATATGCTACTCTTCTCTTGCTAGATGATAGTTTTCTTTTATTCATTCATGGGACACGGGCATCGCTGGCTGGCCAGCATTTATTGCCCATCCCTAGCTGCCGTTGTTCAGAAGGCAATTGAGAGTCAACCATATTGCTACAACTCTGGAGTCACATGTAGGCCAGGCCAGGTAACGATGACAGATTTCCTTCCCTAAAGGACATTAGTGAAGCAGGTGGGTTTTTTTTGACAATCGACAATGGTTTCATGATCATCAGTAGGTTTTTAATTCCAGATTTCTCTTTTTATTGAATTCACATTCCAACACCTGCCATGGTGGGATTTGAACACAGATGCTCAGAACATTAGTTCAATTTCTGGATTAATAGCCTAGCAATAATACCACTCGACCATCGCCAAGTGGTACTGGAAGGTGCTGACTAAAGAGCTTTGGTGAGTTACTACAGCGCATCTTGTAAATGATGCACATAGCTACTACTGTTCAGCAGTTGTAGAAGGATTGTTTGTGGATTAGGTGCCAATCAAGCAGGGCTGCTTTGTCCTCGATGGTGTCAAGCATCTTGACTATTATTGGAGCTGCACCCATCCAGGCAAATGGGGAATATTCCATCACACTCTTAATTTTTCTGAAACAGAAATTTCAACTGGACACAACGGTTAGCACTGCTGCCTCGCAGCACCAGGCACTCGATTCTTGGTTTGGGTCGCTGCCTGTGTCCAGTTTGCACATTCACCCCATGCCTGTGTGGGGTCTTTCCGGGTGCTCTGACTTCCTCCCACAGTCCAAAGACGTGCAAGTTAGGTGGATTGGCTATGTCAAATTGCCCTTTAATGCCCCAAGATGCGAGGGTCAAGGAGATTAGCCATGGTAAATGCATGGGGTTATGAGAAAGGTCTTGGGTAGTACCTGAGAATCGGTGCAGTGTTGATGAGCCAAATGGCCTCCTCCTTCAGTATAGGGGTCCTATGCGGAAGACGGAAAAGGTTTGATGCCAAGTGAATAATGTAATCTGACCAGCCACTCCACAATAGAGCAGGTTCAGTCAAAGGATTGAATCACCTGGCCTACCTGAGAGCTCTCACAGCAACAGCTGTATGTATCAAAGGGAGGGGTGAAATTCTATGATCCAACAAATTATGGAAGTTAACTTGCCCCAAGAGTGACAGTCATGGTTCAATAGATGATACAAGGCTCCAGGTTCAAGTCTTACTCTAGGGTTCAAGTTTTTAAAAAAAATCAAACGCAACATTCCAGTGCAGTATTGCCAGGGGTACTGCACTGGGGGAGGAGTGACAGCCCAGCTGAGATGTTGGAACTGAAGCCCCATCAACCTGCTAGCTGGATGCAAGAAATCCACTGGCGTTATCTTGAAGAGGAGCTGACAGTTACAGCTGGTGTCCTGGGAAATAATCCTCAATTACGGTGGCACAGTGGTTAGCACTGCTGCCTCACAGCGTCAGGGGCCCAAGTTTGATTCCCAGTCTGTGCAGATTCTGCATGTTCTCCCTGCGTCTGCATGGAATTCCAACGGGTGCTCCAGTTTCCTGACAGTCTGAAAGACATGCTGGTTAGATGCATTGGAAATGCTAAACTCTCCCTAAGTTTACCCGAACAGGCGCCAGATGGTGGTCACTAGGCAATTTTCACAGCAACTTCATTGTTGTGTTAAATGTAAGCCTACTTGTGACATTAATAAATAAATAGACTTTCTGCCTCCTACCAGCACACTTCACCCTGCCTTCAATGTGGCATAAAATTCTATCTGCTCTTCAACTTGCAGTGTTCAGATTGCGAGATGAAATATTCAATAATTCTTTGAAATTGATAGAATATTTTATTACAACAGTCAGGTTTGTACAGCCCTACTACCGTGTTCAAGTCTGTACAATTCTGGTATATAAACAATAACATTTCTCCTAGAATATATGTTTACCTTTACAACAAAAAAAAAATGCTTTAATAGATTTTTTTCCTCTCTCTCCTCAGAATCTTTTTTTCAGTGTTTTGTTACCAAAGGAACAGTAATCAGCCAGACAGACACCTGCTGCAGTTTTAAATTTTATTACGATTTGCTGCACACTTCAAACATCAATAATTTTAAAAGAGACGGGATTTTCCCCTCACTTCAATCCACTTTGGCTGGATTTCAAAATGACTCACCCTGGAGTCGATGTGGACTCGTGTCGTGACTTCTCAACTTCTCAATAATCCCTGCCACGATTCCAGTCGCTCCTGATCTCCTCGATGAACAGGGTCCCCCATCGCTCCCACTATTGTACTGACCGACCATGTCCTCCCACACGCCCTTCCTGCACAATGAGTGAAAACCGAGAGAGACTCGCCAGAAACCCTGGCTGGAATTTGCTACATACACCCAAGCGTCCCTCCGGCTGCCCCCTAACTGAGCCCAGTTAACAGCACAGGCCAGGAATCGAATGTAGGAGTCCTCATGACCCAACAGAATATATATATATATCTATAAATAGATTACAAAGAGTAAAATGGAGGGATTTTTTAGGAGCAACCTCATTTGGGGGTTTGGACAGCCACCTGCAGAATCCTCACTCTCTTGAATGGAAACGTCATGCTAAAGCCTCGGCAAAGTCATAACCTGCGACCAGCTGTCTGTTACACTATTAATATTTGCATATTGCTTGAAAAAAGCTGTCAAGTTTTCTCATCTTGCACTCATCAGGGCAGAATTGCAAGACTACCAAGTTTCAAAGGAAGCAACTTGGCATTCCTGTATCTGTCCTGATGTGTGCAAGACAAAAAGCTTTGATGGGATGTCTCTTTTTCAGCAATACTTGCATTCCTTGCTACCAAATGACTATTAATATTCATTTTTGTTGTGCGAGGTACAGCAGGGTAAAAAAAATTATGATTCAAAACAAAGGGTCAATTCTTCAAATTTTTTTTGCTTTTGGATGGAAGGAGAGTCAAGTTAGATGGGTGATGGTGGCAGTAACGATGTCTGAACTGGCAGAAGACAGACAAAACTTCAAATAAGCTAGTGGAAAAGATTCTGCCCTGATGAGCTGATTGCTATCACTATAACATATACACATATAGCTCACTGACTGTCTCTTGAGAGGATTGCAGCAGCGTAGGATGTGGCTGCAATATAAAATTCCAATGATACACACTTGTTCTCCCGTAGCTGGTGGCATACTAGCCAATTAAGCTGGCACTCAGAGGAGTGTACTTACTTCTGATGTACAGTGCCCAAGAACTGAGGCTCAACATCTACAGAGGAGGATCGAGATGTCATCTCCACATTGGGCAGAAATTGTCACTGATCAAATTGTACCCATTCCCTGAACCTCTGCAGCACAAACTGCCCCCCCAACTCCCCACTTCTCCCCACGCCCCAACAGTACACTCAAACATTTGGCTGAAAGTGAAACTCAAGAACAATATGCTTTTCGTGGATAAATTCTAACTAAAGGAAATTGGAAACATCCTCGAATGGCTGACTTTAGCTAACTCTCGGAGATAGGCCATGAAATTGACCAAGAGGATAACCTAACATGCCACCACAGAAGAGTAGTATTCTGAGTCGTTTGCAATAAATGCCATAAAATCCACCAGTGCATGTGCACAGTTCAGGACTGTTGGACGACAGCATTTTCTGGGTAGGAACCCCAGTGACCAACTAGGTCGTGATGAACAAACATTCACTTTCTTTGCAGCTTGCCTCAGGAGCCATTCTTTCCCTACCAATTCCCACTCCTCCACCTACAACTAATGCAAATTGCTAACACATGCTTGTGGTTTGACAATGGTTCATGCACCAAAAATATGGCTTGCAGGATATTTGTGAGCAATCTCCCCCTTGATCTTGCGAATCTGCTGGGTTTACAGGCATCTTTGACATGAGAAAAACCACTTCAACCTGGAGGGGTGGGGGCTTTGCATCTCTCTGCCTACTCAGGGAGGACATTTGTCCCTTCCCACACCCCTTCACCAGTCAGGATGGCAAAGTCTGGTTTGCCCACGCTGAGGGCAGCATACAGCCAGTAAAATACCTGGTGCCCACTTGCACCACCCTACCCTTGCCCCGAGTTACTGAAAGGTTTGGAAAGATACCCAAAAATACCAATTTGGGTCGATCGACTCTGAACAACAGAAAGCCGGGACTGGAGTTGGACTTGACCAACCGAGCACTCTACTGGGCCAACGTGGAAGCACCCCCCCCGCACCCCCTCTGCTACCACCCCCTTTTCAGATCTTTTCTTTTGGAATCCAGCCAACGGAAGGTAGGCCCATCTCTTCCTAAAACATCATTTTTGCACAAAAAAAAAGTTTTTTCCATATGAAAATATAGATAACTCACCATTTAATATTTAACACTGATCAGCTCATGGCATCAAAGACCCCAAAAGGTTTCGAAAACAGTCGCACGAAATAAAGAAACTGGTTGAATCACGTGAAGCAGTTTCCGACAGGAAAGTGAACCAGTCTTGGATCACAGCTACTTTGGGGCTGGGTTTTTATTTTCTTTAAGATATTTGCTCTGCAGTCACTCATTGAAGTGCTTCCAGGTCAGTCTACAAACAGGGTTTCGCTGCAGCTCAGGCTGGTGTCTATTTTGCAGAACCACACGCTCCCCATACCCACTAGGACCGGGAGGGCGAATACAGCTCAGTCGGCAGACAAACATGGATGGTTTTCCACACTCCTCTCTCCTGGAGAGAGAGAGAGAGAGAGAGACAGAGAGCAGCAGCAGCAGCAGAGGACACCAGTGACCTTTATTGCTCCTTTAGACTTTTGCCCTTTGAGCACAACTCGAATTGGGAGAGCTTCGGATGGACAGGAAGGAAGGAAGGAAGAAAACAAGAACGGCGTGGCAGCTAGATCACCGCATTGAGCCCAACGTTGGACAGTCCTGAACTGATGTGGCTGCAGCGCACGTGGTATCAAATGGGACAGAGGAGGAACGTCGCACCTTTAAACCACACGATGAAGGCTGGAAACTTCAACAAGCAGCGAGCGGCTTCTTGTTTGCGACGCAAGAATTCCTGATGACCTCGTGTGTATACACTCAAGATTTTAAAACGCAAACATTCTGCTGACTCAATTCAATTCAAAAGCTTATTGTGTAGCAGGTACAGAAAGTGACATTTTGTTTTTTTTTGGGAGGGGGTGGGCCCCCCATTTTAGTTTTGCTGACTTTACACAAAAATGTACATTATGGCAAGATTAAGAAGCTCACGAACGCTCACCTTTTGCGAGTGCAATTCTGCCCCGCCCATTACATTTCAGCAAAGTTCGAGAACACTGGAATCTGTCCAGCATTTAATCCCAGGTGTCAAGGACAGATCCCTTTGACTGTAAATAAAAGAGCAGGGAATGGGAAGTGGGGGAGGGCTTGGTGGCTCATGGAGTCTCAATGAACCAAAAGAAGGAAGGACTAAATCCCGTTAACCGTTAAGATCGAGAGTCAATCCACTTTATGTACCTCTGAGGCCCCCCACAGTTTACAGAAGAAATGCCCATTTCTGCATACCTCCCCCCACCATGAGTCTGGTTCCAACGTGGATCTGAAAGGAAGGTGCAGCAATTTCATTTGATTCTCAGCATAGTTCATTCAGCTAATTTGTGTGCGTGTGTTTGTGTGCGTGGGGGGGTTGGAGAGGAGGAGCAGGTGGGGCATGAATGTGTTGAGAACTTGTAAGATCTCTAGATCGAGAGCTCACCTTTGCTGTGCAAGATTAAATTCAGAAGAAAAAAAATATTTAATTACACTGCCCACCCACCTCCCATACAAATCCATCAATACTCTCTTCTCAAACTCCTCTTTCCCACGATAGGGGTAGCACATTGCTTCCTTCTGCGCACACTTTTGTTATAAAGAAACATTTCCTTAGATTCCATGAGCTGAGATATACATATTGTATTGCTGGTTTATAATAACCCTCATCCCTCCCTCCCTCTCCACGCCACACCACCCACCCTCCCTCCCCCTCCCACCACCCCCTCCCCAAATCTCTGTACAATCAGTGCAGCCAAGAGGTTGCCTCTGGGAAGATGAAGTCTTGGTGGCTTTTGCAGCAATGCTCTGCCAATCGGCAGAGAGCAAAAGAGATCAGCTCCCAAACCCAAGTGGGGACAATCCGGGAGGTAGAGGGTGGCGGGAGGGGGAGGGGGAGGCTTCATTCAGAGATGCATCGAGAAGCACCTTCCTTGTCACTCTCCGCGATGTTACCTAGACACAAGAAACAAAAGATAAGCAACTTGAACAGAGAGGCACAAGCCCGAACGCAGCTGTATTTTCCTGCTAGCTTCTTCTTGATGCACTGACTCTTGCTGTGTTAGGGATTCAGGCTGACCCTCTAGTACCCTGACTAGAATTGGAGGGGGTACAGAGAATCAGAAAATCATTTCAGTGCATAAGAGGCCCTTCAGCCCATCTAGTCTGCACTGATATCTGAGAAACCCCTGACATCTCACAAGGATATTGCCGGGGATGGAGCAGTTGAGCTATAAGGAGAGACTGGATAGGTTTGGAATGTTTTCTTTGGAGCAGAGAAGGCTGAGGGGGTATGGACATGGTGAGTTGGGAGCATAGTTTGAGGATGAGGGGCTTCAGAGGACATTTGTGAAAAAACTTTTCAGACGGTGGGTATCTGGAATGCACTGCCTGGGAAAGTAATGGTGGCCAGAATTATAAGATAAGAACTAGGAGCAGCAGTAGGCCATCCGGCCCCCTGAGCCTGCTCTGCCGCTCAACATGATCATGGCTAACTCTTCGCGGACTCAGTTCCACTTACTGCCCACTCACCATAACCCTTAATTCCTTTACTGTTCAAACATTTATCGATCTCTGCCTTAAAAACATTCAATGAGGTAGCCTCAACTGCTTCACTGGGTAGGGAATTCCACACATTCACAATCCTTTGGATGAAGAAGTTCCTCCTCAACTCGGTCCTAAATCTGCTCCTCCTTATTGTGAGCCCATGCCCCCTAATTCTAGTTTCACCTGCTTCTATTTTATCTAATCCCTTCATAATTCATATGTTTCTAGCCCCAGCCTACTCAGTCTCTCCTCATAAGCTAACCTTCTCAACTCTAGAATCAACCTAGTGAATTCCTTACATATACATGTTCTTGAATACACTTGTACATATTCTTGAATATGTATTCAAGAATATGTATAAGTGCAGGAAAATGGGATTAGCATGAATTTAGCAGTAGGTATTGTTGGTGCAGACTCGATGGGATGTAAGGTCTTTCCTGTACGGTGTGATTCTATGCTTCAACACAGAACCTAGGCCAAGACAGTCCATGTGAGCCAGATTGCCAGGGGCTAGCGTTAGGCGACATTTCTTCACTCAGCCAGCAACAAAACTTTGAACTCTCTCTGAATCCAAGCTGCTCAAGCCGAAGGTCAACAGAAACTTTTATAACCCAACGTGGCAGGTTTTTACAAAGTGAAACAGTGGGTGCAGGAAATCTGCATTAAAAATGGAGACTGCTGGAAAGACCCTGTGGCGAGAGAAACAGAGCAAATTTTTTCTGGTCATTCGGACCCCCATTTTCTCGTTGTACTGAGATATTTTGCGCTATTTCTCTCTCTCCGGACGCTGCTGCATATCGTTCACACCGACCAGGAGATCTGCTACCATGATCCGTCACACTCATTTTGTTCTCCACTGTCGTCCCGTATCTAACGCAGCTCGTCTGTGACCACTTCAGATGCTGCCTGACCGCGACAGGTTGTTAGACTAAGGTATTCGGGAAGCAAGGTGGATAAGATGGAACGAAGCTACACATCAGCCAAGGCCTAAATGAATCGCAGGGCAGGGTCAAGGGGCTGAGTGGCCTCCTTTTCCTGTGACCGACAGTACCAACATCAGTCATAGCCTAGAAATATAGGAAATAGGAGTAGGCCATTCAGCAGCTGATCATCAAATTCAATGTCCTGAGCCCCTCTTCTCCCCATATCCCCTGATCCCTTTAGCCTCAAGAGCTATAACTAATTTCTTCTTGAAATCACACAACATTTTGGTCTCCACTACTTTTTGTGGGAGTGAATTCCACAGATTCACCACTGAATGAAGAAATTTCTTCTTCCCTCAGTTCTAAAAAGTCTTATTCTCAAACTATGGGCCCTAGCTTTGGACTCGCCCACCATCGGGAACATTCTTTCTGTATCTGCCCAGCCTAACCTTGTTAGAATTTTATAAGTTTCTATGAGATCCCCTCTCATTCTTGCAACAAATATAATCCTAATTGACTTGGTAGCTCCTTATGCGACAGACCTGCCATCCCAGGAATCAGCCTGCACTCCCTCTGTAATGAGGACATCCTCCCTCAGATAAGGACATCAAAACTGCACACAATATTCCAGGTGTGGCCTCACTAACACCCTATACAACTGCAGTAAAACAGCCCTATTCTGATACCCAAATCCCCCGACACAAGATCATCCAGACTCAAAACGTTGACTCTATTCTCTCTCCACAGATGCTAGTCTGCTGAGATTTTCCAGCATATTCCACAATACTTTGCTTTAATCACTTTCTCGTAACTAAATTAATCGGCACGGTGGTACAGTGGTTAGCACTGCTGCCTCACACTGGCAGGGAGCCAGGTTCAATTCCGACTTCGGGTGACTATCTGTGTGGAGTTTGCTTATTTTGCCCGTGTCTGTGTGAGTTTCCTCCAAGTGCTCTGGTTTCCTCCCACAGCCCAAAGATGTGCAGGTTAGGTTGCGTGACCATGCTAAATTAACCCTGGTGTCAAGGGAATGAGCACGATAAATATGAGTGATTACAGGAATAGGGACTGGGTGGGAGTGGTCGGCGCAGACCTCTTGGGCTGAATGGCTTCCTTCTGCACTGTAGGGATTCCATGATGTGCATTTTCCAGGATGAGGAATTGGGACTGGCTTATCTCCTTGCCTTGGTACAAGGGCAGCTCAGAGAACTGCAGCCTCTTTTCTATAATCTTGGATCAGAATGCAAACCCATCAAAAACAGGAGCTGCGACTCTGATCTGTGCAGCTCATTAAGGTGCAGTATTTATTAAATGAACCATCGGAGGGAGCTGTGAGGCCAACATTTTGTCAGATAATCCCTTTTTTAAACCATCAACCCGCGAAGATAATTTCTTTGAGTTGCTAGAAACTAGCAGGAAGTGAAGCAAACAGAGGCATTCCCTCCTCACTCACACCACGGCATTTTACACTGATTCATCAACCCAATGAATTGAGCAGTTTTATAAAATGATTGTTGGATATGATGGTTGCCTCACGAGGAAGGGTTGAACAGGGTGGGCTTATTTCTGTTCTTTAAAATTCTTTCATGCAATACGAGCATCACTGACTGGACCAGCATTTGTTGCCCATTCCCAATTAGTCAGAGGTTTACAGCGTGGAAGCAGAGGCCCAACTTGTCCATGCCACTCTTTTTTTTTTAAACCACAAAGCTAGTACCAAGGTGTTAGACTTGGAGGTGGGTGAGCACTTTGGGGATAGTGACCACAATTCGGTTACGTTTACCTTAGTGATGGAAAGGGATGGGCACGTACCGAATAACAGTAGTTATAGCTGGGGGAAAGGTAATTATGAGGCTTTTAGGAGAGATTTAGGATGCATAGGGTGGAGCAGGAAATTGCAGGGGCTGGGGACATCTGAAATGTGGAGCATATTTAAGGAACAGCTTCTGCATGTCCGTAATAAATATGTACCTGCCAGGCAGGGAGGAAGTGGTCGAGCGAGGGAACCATGGTGTACTAGGGAAGTTGAATCTCTGGTGAAGAGGAAGAAGGAGGCTTATATAATGATGAGACGTGAAGGCTCAGTTAGGGCACTGAAGAGCTATAAATTAGCCAGGAAGGAGCTAAAGAGGGAGTTGAGAAGAGCTAGAAGAGGACACAAGAAGACTTTGGCGGATAGGATTAAGGAGAATCCTAAAGCTTTTTACAGGTATATAAATAATAAAAGATTGGTTAGGGCAAGATTAGGGCCAGTCAGAGATAGCAGTGAGAAGTTGTGCGTGGAGCCTGAGGAGATAGGAGAGACACTGAATGAGTATTTTTCGTCAGTATTCACGCAGGAGAAAGACAATGTTGTCGGGGAGAATACTGCGATACCAGGTTGTAGACTGGGCAGGATTGAGGTTCATAAGGAGGAGGTGTTAGTGAATCTTGAGGGTATGAAAATTGATAAGTCCCCTGGGCCAGATGGGATTTACCCTAGGATTCTCTGGGAGGCTAGAGAGGAGATTGCAGAGCCTTTGGCTTTGATCTTCATGTCGTCGTTGGCTACAGGTATAGTGCCGGAAGACTGGAGGATGGCAAATGTTGTCCCTTTGTTCAAAAAGGGGAGTAGGGACCATCCTGGAAATTATAGACCGGTGAGCCTGACTTCTGTTGTGGGCAAAGTCTTGGAAAGAATTATAAAGGATAGGATTTATAAGCATCTAGAGAGAAATAAATTGATTAGGGATAGTCAGCACGGTTTTGTGAAGGGTAGGTCGTGCCTCACAAACCTTATTGAGTTTTTTGAGGAGGTGACCAAAGAGGTAGATAAGGGTAAGGCAGTTGATGTAGTGTATATGGATTTTAGCAAAGCGTTTGATAAGGTTCCCCATGGTAGGCTACTGCAGAAAGTGCAGATGCATGGGATTGAAGGTGATTTAGCAGTTTGGATTAGGAATTGGCTAGCTGATAGAAGACAGAGGGTGGTGGTTGAGGGGAAATATTCAACCTGGAGTGCAGTTACAAGCGGTGTACTGTTTTGGGGCCACTGCTGTTTGTCATTTTTATAAATGACCTAGATGAGGGTGTAGAGGATTGGATTAGTAAATTTGCTGACGATACCAAAGTGGGGGGAGTTGTAGACAGCGAGGATGGATGTTACAGTTTGCAGAGGGACATAGATAGGTTGCAGAGCTGGGCTGTGAGGTGGAAAATGGAATTCAATACGGATAAGAGTGAGGTGATTCACTTTGGTAGGAATAACAGGCATATGAAATATAGGGCTAATGGAAGGACCCTTAATAGTGTTGTCGAGCAGAGGGATCTTGGGGTACAAGTACATAGCTCTTTGAAAGTTGGCACCCAGGTTGATAAAGTTGTTAAGAAGGCGTACGGTGTGTTAGCTTTTATTGGTAGAGGGATTGAATTTAGGAGCCGTGAGGTTATGTTACAACTGTACAAAACTCTGGTGCGGCCGCACTTGGAGTATTGCGTACAGTTCTGGTCGCCGCATTATAAGAAAGATGTGGAAGCATTGGAAAGGGTGCAGAGGAGGTTTACCAGGATGTTGCCTGGTATGGTGGGAAGGCCTTATGAGGAAAGGCTGAGGGACCTGAGGTTATTTTCATTAGAGAGAAGGTTACGCAGTGACCTAATTGAGGCGTATAAGATGATCAAGGGATTGGATAGGGTGGATAGTGAGAGCCTTTTTCCTCGGATGGTGATGACCAACACGAGGGGGCATAACTTTAAATTAAGAGGTGGTAGTTATAGGACGGATGTCAGAGGCAGGTTCTTTACACAGAGGGTGGTGAGAGCGTGGAATGCCCTGCCTGCAGCAGTTGTGGACTCGCCTACTTTGGGGGCATTCAAATGGTTGGTGGATAGGCATAGTTTAGGTTAGAGGGTCCACTGGCCTGCTCAACATCGAGGGCCGAAGGGCCTGTACTGCGCTGTAATGTTCTATGTTCTATCTACCAACTGCTCGCGCTTGGCCCATATCCCTCTACACCCATCTTACCCATATAACTGTCTGAATGCTTTTTAAATTTACCCACCTCTACTACCACCTCTGGAAGCACGTTCGAGACACACACCACCCTGTGTGAGAAAAAAATTGTCCCTCTAGGCCTTTTTGTATGTCTCCCTTCTCACCTTAAACCTATGTCCTCTAGCTTTAGACTCCCCTATCTTTGGGAAAAGATATTGACTATTTAGCTGATCCATGCTCCTCATTATTTTAAAATGACCCATGAAGTGAGTGTCTCACTTGGCCATTTCAGAAGACAGTTAAGAGTCAACCACATTGCTGTGGCTCTGGAGTTACATGTAGGCCAGACCAGCAAAGATGGCAGATTTCCTTCCCTAAAAGGACACTGATAAGCTAGATGGGTTTTTCCGACAACTGACAATGGTTTCATGGCCATCAATAGATTTTTACTTCCAGATTTTTATTCAGCTTACCATCTGCAGTGGTGGGATTCGAACCCGAATCCTCAGAGCACTGCTTCGTACCTCTGGATTACTAGTCCAGCGACAATACCAATATGCCAATGCTTCCCCTGGACTGCTGGGAGTCTAGAAGCTGGAAATCAAACCTGGTGTTGTAAGGCAGCAGTGCTAACCACCATGCCGCCCCGCTGACCATGTCTGAAGCAGCTCTCTGATTAGGGTGGAGTTCTCCCCTTGCAAAAGGTAACTCAGGGACAGAGTAATCCTTCTGGACTTGTTCCAATTGCTGAATTGGAATTGCTGAATTCAGAGATGAATTTCCCTAGTGCTTTCCACATCCCCTAAATTTGCTTGGATTAACTAGTTTTCCACTAAACACAGGATATCTGAGAATTGCGCACGAGATGAAGGGCGTACATACTGAGACACCACTTATTACTGTTGCTTGCGAGAGACAGGGTGTACCAGAGGGGTTTTATCTGTCTTTCATTGTTACAATGTCCCATTAGAGAAAGATGCAGTCAAGAGATTAGCAGGCTGTGATATTCTGAGTGAGAACAGACTGATATCTATGGTCAATACTGCTCCTTTGTCAAAGCAACAGAAGGTCTACAATCATAACCAACATCTTGCTCAAGGGTCCATTTCCCAGCAAACATACAGCACAAGACCATGCTTGGCTGATTGATGTCAAAGATGAAGTGGATCTGTTTATGGTTACCCACACAGCTCTTGACACTGATAATGACCATGGGTGTAGTGCAAACCCTGACAAAATACAGCCAAGTCCAATTCTTCTACTTCAAGGGAATCCATCAATTGGCACACAGAATTGAACACTTGCTGAAAGCTGGCAAGGGTACGTAGAGGTGGGCAAAGCGGCCAGAAAGAATCTGGGATGGGACTAGATCGTAACAACTGGTAGCTTATGGGAGATTAAGTTCTGTTAACACAGATTAAAACCAGAGCACCCGGCAATGTGATTCCACTGTTTAAAACGTAAGAAGACTCTCAACATCTGCAACAGGATTTCAGTACATGGGCTGGTCAGCGTTCTGCTTTACAGAAAGGTTGCCTCCCTCCACAGACTGGGAGAGGTATCGGCAGCTCTGTTGTACTGGAGGGGATTACAGTGTCCCCCTCCTCTGCAGCAGAGGTGGTGATGATGTTGGGGGAGGACTGGGGGTTGCAGAACTCCTCACCCTGCAGTGGGCAGGTGATACTACCATTCACTGTTTCAGTTACAGCTGTGTCATGCTGGATTCAAGGTTGAACTAACTAACTTATGTTGATCCTTTCAAAAATTTAGAATTCATATTAAAAAAGAGTCTTACAAACAAGTGGTGTGTTGTACGGTAGGAAACACAGCAATCAACTTGCAGACAGCAAGTTCCCACAAAAGTGTGAAAACACCAGATAATTTATTTGAAGAAATGCTGCTTTTGAGATAAGTTTGCCAGGGAAAGAACTTACCCATGCTGCTCTGGAATAGAGGAATGGCAGCTTTTACAACTCAGTTTAATATCCTATCTGAAGGCGACACCTCCACCAGTATATGTTCCACAAACATAGACAAGGGTCATGAGTGGAAGTGGGAACTTGCGCTGTTAAAACGGTGGCGCGGGCTCGTTGGGCCGAAGGGCCTGTTTTCCGTGCTGTGATGTTCTTTGTTCGGTGCAGTGCTCCCTCAGTGCTGCAGCGAAGCATCAGCTTGGATATTGTGCTCAAGTGCTCTGAACAGTGATTTGAACCCATCGAGACAGGAATGCTACCAACGAGACAAAGCTGACAAGTGACAGAAAGGCATCTATTCCAGCTCATGGACGAAAAGTTGTTCTTCCTCCTCCACTTTACAGTCAGCAGCCAGAAACTGGCAGCTGCTCTTGTCCCACAAGGGAAACAGGGCTATGAAAGGATGGGCTGGGGAGCAGATAGGTAGAATACTTGCTGCACGATATTAATCTAGTGGTGGAATAGCTCACTCTCTCACACACAACTCAGCTGTGTTGAAGTGTGAAGAGCAGCGATACACCACAAGGAAAAAAGGGTGAGGTTAACTGACAAGAGACTGCACAGGCAGAAACCTCTGACAACTAAATGGAGATGCCGGCATTGGACTGGGGTAAACACAGTAAGAAGTCTCACAACACCTGGATAAAGTCCAATAGGTTTATTTGTAGCAAAAGCCACTAGCTTTCAGAACAGACCGTTCCTTCGTCAGGTGGGTGGGAGTTCTGATCAGGAACAGAGCATACAAAGACACAAACCCAATTTACATGAATAATGATTGGAGTGTGAGCCTCTACAGCTAATCAAGTCTTTAAGGTAGAGACAGTGTGAGTGGAGAAAACATTAAAAGATGTGTATTGTTTCCAAACAGGAAAGTTAGTGAGATCCTGCAAGTCCAGGCAAGTTGTGGGGATTACAGATAGTGTGACATGAACCCAAAACCCGGGTTGAGGCCATCCTTATGTGTGTGGAACTCTCTTAAGAACCTCTGCTCAGCGACTCTGTGCTGTCACGTGCTGTGCTGTCCGCTTTGGAAAACGTTTACCCGAAGATCAGAGGCTGAACGCCCCTGACCGCTGAAGTGTTCCCCGACAAGAAGAGAACAGACTTGGCTGGTGATTGTCAAGTGATGTCCATTCATCTGTTGTCGTTCCAATCATTATTCACGTAAATTGAGTTTGTGTCTTTGTATTCCCTGTTTGCGATCAGAACACCTACCAACCTGACGAAGGAACAACCAATTCCAAAAGTTAGTGGCATTTGCTACAAATAAATCTGTTGGACTTTAACTTGTGAGACAGCTAAGCAAAGGGGCGGACAATTTCACGGAGACAGAATGGCAAGTTGGGCAGACAAAGCGGGCCAGGGAAGACGGTTCATTCGCCCGAAAGGTGGTCACATGATTCATGTTTCTAATCATCCTCCCTCCTAACTATATTCCTCAGAAGTATGAGGAGCGGTCTGCTTGAAATATCAATGTTTCTGGAAGGACTTGGCAAAGCAGAGTTTGCTTTCTCTGACTGGGGATCTAAAACGTAGGAAACAGTCTCAGGATAGGAAGACAATCATTTAAAGTTTATTTATTAGTTACAAGTTGGCTTACATTAACACTGCAATGAAGTTATTGTAAAACTCCCCGGGTTGCCACATTCCGGTGCCTGCTCAGGTACACTGAGGGAGAATTTAGCCTGGCCAATGCACCTAACCAGCACGTCTTTCAGACTGGGAGGAAACCGGACATCAAAGGAAACCCACAAAGACATGGGGAGAACGTTCAAGCTTTACACAGACAGTGACCCAAGCTGGGAATCGAATCCAGGTCCTCTGGCGCTGTGAGGTAGCAGTGTTAGCCACCATGCCGTCCATTCTTTCCCTCACAAAGAACATTTTGCCTCAGTTCCGATAGGCAACAGCCCTGCAACCGAACACATGCAAAATAGCTAATCCATCCAAACTACACAGTAGGGCAAAGCCACCTACCCCATCTCGCCCCACTACCTAGCCCGCGCTTGCCGACACCTGCTCACTGATCAAATGACCACGCAGAGGGAGGGAGCCTTACAACATCATAACCTTAATCACAGGATCCCCGCAGTGCAGAAGAAAGCCATTCGGCCCATCAAGTCTGCACCGACTCTTCTGATCTGCCAGGTAGGGTAGAAAACAGGTACAGGACTGTTCTGGTGAGATACTACCTCCTTTCTTAGTGGAGAGGGAGTTACAACGTGGAGATGCTGGCATTAGACTGCAGTGACTCAAGTCAAAGTCCAAGTTTTATTTGGAATGATAGATTTTGGAGTGTTGCTCCTTCATCAGGCAAGAGGGAGTTATGATGTAGAGATGCCAGTGTTGGGCACAGTGAGAAATCTCATAACACCAGGTTAAAAACAACATGTTTATTTGCAATCACAAGCTTTTGGAGCGCTGCTTCTTCATCAGGTGAGAAGCTAGGCAACCGCCCTGAAGTCTTGAACTGGCTTTGACATAAACTTAGCTGGAATCTCAGGAATGCGATTCCCTCCCAGATCAAAGCACAAAAAAAATCCCATAATCCAGGTTTATAAAAGCAGAATGCCACTTATCGAGCTGCCAATGAACCAGTGCTTGCAATATCAATGGGCGCAACGCAATCCTTAAAACTCCGGTAAAGAGCCTCAAATCCCATGTAATAAAAAGGGAATTTAGCTTATTTGGTTATAGTAAGCTACGAGCTCCACTCCTGCCTCTTGGTGGTGCTTTGAAGATCAATGCATCATCACCAGCACGTGTTCATTCTGTGCAAAATAGCTTTGCTTAGGATACGTGACATCTCTCAGTGGGGGCAATCTTCACGGACGGCCTCTCTCTGCACTGAGATGAATCAAGCTCCCAGAGTTCAAACAACAAAATTTTAACCTAAATAAATATCTGAAGTGAAGATAAGGGACAAAGTTCATAACATAAGTGGGAGCAAACATTATATAAACACATTTGGAATAGTAGAGGTAATATAGGAAGCCACAGGAAAGAAAAGTGGCAGCGATAACGTTTAAGTAGCTGACATAACACTGTACAGAGCAGAAACAGCAGCACAGCCAAACTGTATGGGGAAAAAGACATAGGAAATGAGGCCATTCAGTCCCTCTAATTTACTCTGCCATTCAATTAGATCATGGTTGATTATCTAACTTAACCATTTTCCACCCACCTGTCTATCCCTTGACAATTTCACAATCTAGAAATCTATCAACCACTGTCGAACAGACTTAATGGCTGAGTTACAGAACCCTGGGATAGATAATTGCAAAGATTTATCACCCCAAGTGAAATGAATTCCTCCTCATCTCCACTGGGCAGACAGTGGTGAGCACTGCTGCCTCAGTGCCAGGCACCTGGGTTCGATTCCTGGCTTGGGTCACTGTGCAGTGTCTATACGTTCTCGCCATGTCTGCATGGGTTTGCTCCTGTTTCCTCCCACAGACCGAAAGACATGCACGTTAGTTTGGATCAGCCATACTAAATTCTCCATCAGTGTACCCAAACAGACGCCAGAGTGTGGTGACTAGGAGATTTTCACAGTAACTTCATTCCAGTGTTAATGTAAACCTACGTGTGACACTAATAAATAAACTTTAAAAATGGAGGGAACCTATAGATGTAATGCATTTAGATTTCCAAAAAGTATTTAACAAGATGCCACATTCCACACTGGTGCACAATGTAAAAGCCCATGGAACTGGTGTTAGCATGGATTGATACTGGCAGCCTGAGGTAATAATGGCATGAATGATGGTCTTAGCAGTAGATAAGCTCTGATAGAGGTGAAGTCTGGCGACGTTATGGAGGTGGGCATAGGTGGTGTTAGCAGCCCAGGTTCCCCTTCTTTGTTGCCTGTGTCTATTCGGTGTAAGGTATTTACTATACGGTTGTGTGCAAAAATTACACATTCACTCCCTCCAATTTATATTTCCTCCCCTTCTCAAAGTGCTGAGCAGCAAAGGTGGAGCAGGACCCTCAACACCCCAGACAATGGCCTGCTCCTCGAACGTTCCAGGCAATGACCCACTTCTCAAGTATCTCAGATAATGACCATTCCTCAAGCATCAACAACGATCATTCCTAAAAACATACACAGGAGCAGTAAGATCACATGGCTCCTACAAGCCTGGGCCACTATTCAATCGTGGCTACTCAGCGCTTTAACTTCACTATTCTGCTTCACCCTTGGGTCTCCATGTTTCAGCCCAGTTAAATATTCACAGGCTACTGTGAAGGGAACCATAGGTAGTTTCACCCTACCTACATCAATGGTGGCAAACAAAATTTTTATTAAAGTTCTTGTGCAAATTTAAACTTCAATAAATTTGTTTCTATTATGTGTGCACTCAAACTACAAATGACATTCGATAGCATGATTCAAAAAGTCTTTGAAATGTTAATGCCACTGTTAATGTTCATCGCTACGAAGCCTCCAGCAGCAACTGGAGAACATTTGCAATGGGTTGGAAAATCAGATTCAATGACGCATCACCAGAAATGATTATGTTGAAACTCAAAAGTGTGAATTTCATTGCCGTAAAGCTTCATGAATTATGCTTAAGTGGAAAGTATTAAAATTCCATGTCGCACATGGACCTTTACAAACTCCTCACACTGACCTCGATAACATTTATTCCCAAGCCTTCTCCTGTGCAAGGGGAGGTGATAGCCTAGTGGTATTAGCACTAGACTATTAACCCAGAAACTCAACAAATGTTCTGGATTTGAATGTCTCCAAGGCAGATGGTGAAATTGAATTTTTTTTAAAAAATCTGCAATTGAGAACCTAATGATGACCATGATATCATTGTCAATTGGCTGGCACAGCAGTTAGCACTGCTGCTTTACCTGTAGTAAAGGAAATCTGCTAACCTTAACTCATCTGGTCAACATGCAATTCCAGATCCGGAGCAACATGGTTGACCCTTTGGACAAGGGTAACTTGGGATGGGAAATAAACACTGGCCAGTCAGCGATGCCCATGTCCCACAAATTAATTAAAAAATGAAACATTTCTGTTAACTGTTTTCTGCTCATCAACCAATTTTCTAGCTGCACTGATAGAGATTCTTTTCAGCGACGTGTTTGAAATTTTCTAGCAAGAGAGATCTCATCAAACACCATCTAAAAATCTATACGTGTACACTTACTGCGATGCCCTCATCTATCAATCACTTCCTCAGAAAAGTTAGTACATTAGATTATGTGACTGGTCTTTAACATATGTGGCAACTGTCCTTGGTTAACTCAAGCATTTCAAAGTACAACTTAACTGTACCTGGAACTGTGGAATCAAACAGCCTACCCACAACTTCTTTCTTACTCAGCAAGGCCGTACCTCTGTTCTTGCCGCACAGATTCTGAAGTTTGGGAAACCGGGCTGGCTTTCGATGCCTCAGAACCATCCTGTACATTTCCTGTTGTAGGTCCAACTTCGGAGGTAGTTAAGGGTTCTTCCTCGCTGTCCAAGAAAGTTAAGACAATGGAACTTCATTAGCGAGAGTATCTGCCCCTCCCTGAGCCTTTGTAGAAACTATTTGCTTGATAAAACTCATTAAAAGTTAATTATATCAATATTTTAAAAAATATATTAGGATAGCACAGCAGGTCGTTCAGGACAAAGTGCAAAAAAATCTACTGTTCCAAAAGCTCATGTTCCACAACCACCCATCTTGCCTGTTTGGATAGATGTAAAAGATCCCACAGTGCTATTTCGAAGAGGAGGGGGTGTCATCTGTTGTGTCCTGTCCAATATCCATTCCTCAATCAGCACCCCAAAAGCAGACATCTGGCCACAGTCACATTACAGTTTGAGAGAGTTTGCTGTGTGCAGATTAGCTGCAGCGTTTCTTAAGATTACAACAGTGGCTACACTTCAAAAAAGTATTTCATCAGGTGTAAAGTGCTTTGAGATGTATGGTAGGCCATGAAAAGTGCAATATAGAACATAGAAAATAGGAGCAAGAGCAGGCCACTTGGCCCTTCTAGCCTGCTATGTCATTCATTACAATCATGGCTGATCCAACTCAATAGCCTAATCCTGCTTTCTCTCTATAACCTTTGATCCCATTTGCTCAAAGTGCTACCTCCACCCACCTCTTGAATACATTGTGTTTTGGCATCAACTACTTCCTGTGGTAATGAATTCCACAGGCTCACCACTCTTTGGGTGAAGAAATGTCTCCTCACCTCTGACTTAAGTGTATATAATTCCAAGTCTTGCTCTATGTTATTTTCCCCAATGGGGTTAAAGACCTTTCCTCAGCTGAAGTATTTCCCTTTCAAACATTGTCAGAACTGCTGCACCTGTTTTATTTCTGCTGTAGATTATCAGCTTTTGCAAATCCTTTTATGTTCACTGAAGCATCTTAGTGAATTCCAACTGCATGATCAGAAGCTGGTTTGAACCAATTTTTGAGTGGCTTTTGAATGAGGGTGAGCATTCTCACAGCAATTTTTTTGTTTTAATTAGTCGGATCCCTGCTACCTGGTCCCACTCCTGGCTAGGGGCCGCACCACTGGTCTCTGAACCTTTATGCTACGGTGAGGCTCACAGATCATATAGTCATCCAGCCAATTCCCAATAACACGAACACGGCAACAATGGATAATTCATGTCTCTGTGACAACTACCCAAAGATAAAATAGGACCAAAACAAGCAGTGTGAATCTGTTGCAGATGTGAAATAAATTTAAGAACATTCTGGGTTTTCATTATGAAGTCTTTTTCACTGGTTTTCTGGAAGTCTGAATTAAAAAGGAACGGACTTCACAATGACATTAAACAACAACAAAAAAATTTCAGCACAGGAACAGGCCCTTTGGCCCACCAATCATGTTGTCCATCCAGACAAACTGCCTTTATCCCTCTATATCCTCCCTGTTCATGTGCCTATCCAGATTAAGTCAGATAGTTCTACAGCTACCTGAAAAGCAAAAATTAGCAAACAGCATAACTAAAGACCCGAACATTCTCTCTTCCACTTTCTTCCTTCAGGAAAAAGATATAGCAATCTGAGGTCACATATCAACCAACTCAAGAACAGCTTCTGCCCTGCTGCCATCAAACTTTTGAACGGACCTACCCTGCATTAAGTTGATCTTTTTCTACACCCTAGCTATGACTGTAACACTATATTCTACACTCTCTCGTTTCCTTCTCTATGAATGGTATGCTTTGTCTGTATAGTGCGCAAGAAACAATACTTTTTACGGTATACTAATAGATGTGACAATAATAAAATCAAATATCAAATCAAAAGAATGAATCTGCGTAGATTTGGCACATGCTGTACAGAACCTTAGTTAGGCCTCATTCAGAATATTGTGTACAATTCTGGTCACCACACTACCAGAAGGAAATGAAAGGGTACAGAAGAGGTTTACAGGATATTGCCTGGTCTGAGGGGCATTAGCTATGAGGAGAGGTTGAAGAAAGTTGAGTTTGTTCTCACTAGAATGGCAGAGATTGAGGGGTGGCCTGATACAAGATTATGAGTGGCATGAACAGAGTGGGTAGTCAGATGTTCTTTCCTAGGGTAGAGAAGTCAAATACGAGGGGACACAGGTTTAAGGTGCACAGGGAAAAGTTTAAAGATGTGCAAGGCAAGTTTTTTTTTACACAGGGTGATGAATATTGAACACCCTGCTGGAGAGGTAATAGGAGCAGGTATGATAGCATCATTGAAGGGGCAAATAGATGAAAACATGAACAGGATGGAAGAATACAGACTCTAAGTGCATTCGGTTTTAGTTCAGGCAGGCATCATGATCGGTACAATCATGGAGAGCCGAAGGGCCTGTTCCTGTGTCGTACCTTTCTTTGTAACCTTCCTCTCCTAGCACAGGTTCTGAGATCCCCACAGCATCCTCGCTGTCTTTGGGTAGCTGAACTTACACTCCATCACTCTGGAGTTCAGCATATTGCACACCCAAACTTCTCTTGGCCTCCTCAAATTACAGCTTCCATTTATAACCCCACTCATCGCCTACGTCCCAAAGAGTTTCAACATAACTTCTGCAACAGCTCATGCTCTGAATGGTGAATTGAAACCATTCTACTTTCCAGCTTTGCTTAACCGCGAACAAAGGCCACCTGTGGATAATAATCAAGCCCAATTTCTTGCGACACAACTATTCAAGACACAATGATTAAAATATGTACCTTGTGCGCATTTTAGCTTCTGGACTTTTCACCTCAGAGGGACAGAGGGCTTCTGGCACGGAACCATTGAGAACCATCACATTTTCCACCTGGGGTGGCGTACCCGTCTTCGAGTTGGCTTCTGATATCTTTTCACGTTCTTCACCGCTGGGTGCAACTGAAGCCTCTGCACAGCCATTGGAGAAGTTTTTGTTTTACTAATGCTGGACATATTTCAGGCAATTGTCTTTTCCCGTCACCTCAAGAAGTAATGACAAGCCAGGCTCACGTCCTTGCAGCAATGGCTGCTCCCCCAGTAACATTCCCATTCAGCCATCTTTACCCGAGATATAAATAGCACACGTTGACAGTGCTATTTGACCACAGAGTGCATTACAACTGAACCCAGTCTCATCTCCAGCAGGTCTAAAGGCACATATGCACACAGACACAGTTAGCAGGTACTGATCAAAAACAGGAATTTCTCTTTTAATTCATTCACTGGACATGAGCATCAGTGGCTGGGCCAGCATTTATTGCCCATCCCAAATCACCCTTGAACTGAGTGGCTTGCTCGGCCATTTTTTAAGTTTATTTATTACTGTCACAAGTAGGCTTACGTTAATACTGCAATGAAGTTACTGTGAAAATTCCCTAGTCGCCACACTCCGGTGTTGGGTACACTGAGGGAGAATTTAGCATCCTAACCAGCATGCCTTTCCTACTGTGGGAGGAAACCGGAGCAACTGGAAAAAATCCCATACAGACACAGAGAAAACATGCAGACTCCTCACAGACAGTGACCAAGCCAGGAATCAAACCTGGGCACCAGAAGCTGTGAGGCAGCAGCACTAACCACTGTGCCACCTAGCTCCATAATAAGAACAAGAACATGAATGGCACTGCACCACAGAGGTTAGCATTGCTGCCTACAGCACCAGGGACCAGGGTTGAATTCCAGCTTCAGATCACTGTCTGCGTGGAGTTTGCATGTTCTCCCCATGTTTACATGGGTTTCCTCCAGTTTCCTCCCATACTCCAAAGATGTGCTCCTTGGTGTCAAGAGAGGGTAGATACCATCGAGTTACAGGGATAGTGACTGGGTGGGATTGATGTTGGCGTAGGCTTAATGGGCCAAATGCCTCTTTCTGCCCTGTAGGGATTCTATGATGTAAACAATAGGAGATGGTCCCAGTGTGGCTCCACTCTTCAAACCCCTGTTCCCGCTCCCCCACAAATAGATGCTAAAGGTTTGAGACCAAGGTAAAAGGAAGGAAGGAACTGACAATAACTTGACTTACAAAGCCTGAAAATTCTGCAAAGAGTGAAATTCAGGGTAAAATATAACCCATTCAAGGCACAAAGAGCAAAATAAATTGACCAGGTGGCAGTCTTTTGCTCTCAGTTTGAACCAATACCCAGAGGCTAATAGTCTGCAAACTGGCCCCATCCTTTAGAAGTTCATTTTCTCTTTAGTTCCAAAAACAGCAGAAGAAAAATTACCTCGAGTGCTAAACGTTTTGCCAGGCGGCCACCACCTCAGCCTGCTTCGCCCACAAGCACAGCTCTCGTCAACTGAAATGGTTGTGGGGAGGCAGGCTTGGCCAATGCTGAGAGTTGCAAGGTAAATCAGATCAGTGTTTTGAATGGATTTCCACAGTGAACTAATTAAACTACTGGGGAAGAAACCAGGCGTGTGATGAGCCAAATCACAATTGTTATATTACTTTTGTGTCTTAATTTTACCACCTCGAGAGCTTAGAAAATTGCACCGCAATTTACTGTCTTGCAGTAACATATTACTGCAAATAGCTGCGTAGCTGGTGCCCAAATATCACTGTAGGATTTGGGTGCTTTATTATCCCTGGCTGTGTCATTTATTTATATATATATATTTATATCTCAGTGCTGTGTGCAAGATTTCAATACAGGTCCAAGAAGATTTCTCACAAACAGGGCGGCACTGTGTTAGCCAAGTCCATGGTAATGTTTACTTATTTGTGTCACAAGCAGGCTTGTATTAACAATGAACGAAGTTACTGTGAAAATCGCTACATTCCGACACCTGCTCGGGTTCACAATGGGCAATTTAGCATATGATCTATGATCTTTGGACACTGAGGAGCAATTTAGCAAGGCCAATCTATTCGGAGGAAACCCACGCAGACATGGGGAGAATGTGCAAACCACACGGTCACCCAAAGTTGGAATTAAAGTTGGTCCCTGATGTTGTGAGGCATCAGTGTTAACTACTGTGCCACCATACCAACCCAACGATGAGATTATTTGCAGTGGCACCTTATACAAAACAATCAATGGCACATTGTTACAGCTTTTGCCTTTAGGTTTAAAAAAATTAAGATATCAAAGTTTAAAATTAATTATATTTTTGCCACACTGACACTCTGCTGTGCTGCTGACAACTTACAGTACTTATTAAAGTGGACATTAAATCTCATTCCTGACTTAAGGCACAGGAATCCACTGGCTTGCAGCCAAGGACAATTAACAGCAGAGCTGGGCCGAGAGGTGGCAAATGGAGTTTAATGTGGAAAAGTGTGAGGTAATGCACTTTGGCAGGAATAATAAATGTGTAGGGTATAGGGCTAATGGTAGGATTCTTAATAGTGTTGATGAACAGAGGGATCTTGGTGTATTTGTGCATAGACCCCTGAAAGTAGGCAGTCAAGTCGATAAGGTTGTTAAGAAGGCATACGGAGTCTTAGCTTTTATTGGTAGGGGGATTGAATTTCGGAGCCGCAACGTCATGTTGCAACTGTACAAAACTCTAGTGCGGCCGCACTTGGAGTATTGTGTGCAGTTCTGGTCCCCACATTATAAGAAAGATGTGGAGGCATTGGAGAGGGTACAGAGGAGGTTTACCAGGATGTTGCCTGGTATGGAGGGCAGGTCTTATGAAGAGAGGCTGAGGGATTTGAGGTTGTTTTTCGTTAGAAAGGAGGCGGCTAAGAGGGGACCTAATCGAAACATATAAGATGATTAGAGGTTTAGATAGGGTGGACAGTGATAGCCTTTTTCCTAGGATGGAGAAAGCTAGCACGAGGGGACACAGCTTTAAATTAAGGGGTGATAGTTATAGGACGGATATCAGAGGTAGGTTCTTTACCCAAAGGGTGGTTCGGGAGTGGAATGCCCTGCCTGCAGCAGTTGTAGATGCGCCAAGTTTGGTGGCGTTTAAGAGGTTAGTTGATAAGTATATGGAAGAGAAGGGAATGGTTTAGTTTGGAGGGGCATTGCTTTTTATATTGGTCGGCGCAACATCGAAGGCCGAAGGGCCTGTTCTGTGCTGTAATGTTCTATGTTCTATGTAGAGGAGTGAACGTTTAGCAACAGACTTGGTCGCACAAACACATTTGCAAAGAAAACTCCATAAACTGGGCTGAGGGGGTTAAATTAGGGCAGATTGCATAAGCCATCTCCATTTCGAGGGCAATTAGGGATGGGCAACAAACGCAGGCCTTATTGATGATATCCACATCCCAAAGAATAAAAGAAATTATTCCATTAAGTGCTAGAAAAAAGTAAGGTGCAATCTTACCAGCCGTTGGCGCCACAGGCCCGCTGCAGCAAGGTCAGAGAGTTTGGCGGCCAGCCAAATCTCCGTTCACTGTGGCGGGATGGGAAAATCCCACCTGTGTGAATGGTGATAACATTCCTACTTTAATTTATTTAGATGTGTGAAATGATTCTAGGAATTGATGGGAATCAATGGAGGGAAACTATTTCCTTTGGTGGGAAATGCCATTATAAGGACGAGGGATAACTTTAAAACAAGAGTTAAGCTTTCCAGGACAATGTTCAGAAGTGTTTCTGCACACAAAAGCGAGAGGAACTCTCAGCTTCACAACTATCTGGCCGGGCTGAGGGGTCAATGAAGAATTTCTGAAACGATTTTTTATTCATGGGATGTGGGTAGTTCCAGCATTTATTGCTCATCCCTAATTGTCCTTGAAGTGAGTGGCTTGCTAGGCCACCGCAGGACATTTGAATCAACCATATTGCTGTGGCTCTGGAGTCACATCGGTCAGACTAGCTAAAGATGGCAGATTTCCTTCACTAAAAGATGTTAGTGAACCAGATAAGTTTTTACAACAATCGACAATGATTTCACGGTCATCATTAGACTCTTAATTCCAGATTTTTTTTCATTGAATTCAGATTTCATCATCTGCCGTGGTGGGATTCGAACCTGGGTCCCCAGGGTTACCTATGGTCTTTGGATTATGAGCCAATACCACTATGTCATGATCTGCCCCGAAATTTGGACTGTTAGGCAAGAGAATTAAACGTGTGGAACAAAGACAGACAAATAAAGATTATAGATTACCCATAATCTAAATGAATGGAGGAAGGCTTGAAGGGGCTGAATGGCCTCTTCATGTTCCAATGAAACTTTCTACATGTTCCAAAGGAAGAACTAGCACCCTGGAGGACATCCAGACAGGAATGTGTGCAATCCACTGGAATCCTGCACACAATTGATTGGAACGGTATTCTGAAGATGAGGAAAAGATCCAATCTGGTTTACTGGAATTCCAGGTTAGTCTGCCATCTTGAACCACGCATATTGAAGGTAGGCGCGTAACACTCACTTGTTTCTATTGTTTTGCTGTGTCCGTCGCCACTACTCTGGAGCTCATCCACAGGAGCAGAATTTGTTTCCATAGATACAGGAGAGTTTGTTCGCAAACGTCCAGAGGGGCTGAAAGAAATTATATCCCAATTAACTGAAGCTCGGCTGGGCACAGCAGCTGGCAATTCTCTTCAAAATCGATTCTGGGGTTCCCATTGCTATTTACTTGACTACTGATCCTTCTTCAGATGTGGGGATGGCACAGATATTCTGATTGGCCTTGGGCTATCACGGTAATGTTACAATTAGCTCAAATTCGACACAATCTCAGGCCCACATTAAATACCCACACAGACATTCATAGTTAGTTTGATCATCACACCAATGCCCCATTTATTTTCTTCCCTTCATCCCCAACTCCTCCACTCCTAACCCAATGCCAAGCTTGTACTGGGCAACAGGTAACCTCATCATGCCATGTATGTAAACCCAAAACCTTAGGAACAACATCCAATTGCTGACAGCATTACAGCAGACCCAATTCCACTCTCAACCATCAGCAACAGAAGCAGACCCTCCAAGTGAGCTAGTGACCAATGATCACGATTGAACAAGCTGGTGGACTATTCTCTTTCCTATTCTGGAATAGAGACGTTTGCAACTTTATCACTGACCTTTCTCCTCCAGACAGTTGCAGATTCTTATCAGATGTAGAATTCCATGGGCTATTCACCACTGACACACTTCCAAAATCCACCTTCTCCAATTACACATAACATCTGCTGATTATGCATTTTATTTGTGTACGCAGCTGTACAGATGCCAATGAAGTTGTTTTTAGGTTGTGCTGTTTTGCTAATGGAACTTGGATTGCTTGCAAGGTGCGTAAATGAGTCAGGGCTGATCTACCCTAAGTGCTTGATGTAGACTCAGTGAAAGTTTTATTAACAACGTTAACATGATGTCAGTACCTCTCCAATTTCCCCTCTAACTCAACAGCAGTCTGTCCAAGACTGAACACATGCCCCATTTAAAACTTGCACTTATATAACACGCTGAATATTGAGATGACCCTCAATGCTTCAATAGAGTTTAATCAAACAAAAACTGAGACTTAAAGCTTATTTATTAGTGTCACAATAGGCTTACATTAATACTGCAATGAAATTACTGCAAAAATCCTTTAGTTGTCACACTCTGGTGCCTGCTTGGGTACACTGAGGGGGAGTTAGACAATCAATGTACGTAATCAGCATGCCTTTTGGACTGAGAGAGGAAACCAGAGCACCCAGTGGAAACCCACACAGACACTGACCCAAATCTGGAATTGAACCTGAGTCTCTGGCACTGTGAAGCAGCAGTGCTGACTACTGTGCACTGAACCAGTGGAGGTGATATTAGGACCAATCGCTTGTCAAAAGAGGGAGGTTTTAATCAGTCTTGAAAGAGAAGGGAAAGGTGGAAGGGGGAAGGAAAGTTTAGAATCGGGAATCCAGAGTTTAAAATCCAGGTGGACCGTAAGGCGTGGCAGCCAGTGATATAGCAACGAAAGAGGGAATGCGCAAGGAGCCAGAGCTGGGAGAATGTTGAGTTCTCAGTGGGATGTGGTGCTTCAGGTGGGTAGCACAGTCAGGAGGGTCAAGCTGATGGAAGGATTTAAATAGCAGGAGAATTTTTAAAATGGAAATGCTGCCAAACCAGGAACCAAGGAGGGTCAGTAAGCACAGGAGTGGCGAGTGTTTAGACAAGGGGAGCAATGGTTTGGGTGAGCTAAGCGTGCAAGATAGGTGGTCATCCTGGAAAAAGTTGCAGTATTTGGATCTGGAGGCAGTAAACCACGATCAAGGGGTTTACTCGGATGGAAATGGGCGATGTTACAGCTTACGAAAGTCGGCATTCTTGGTGGTGGAAGTGGTCAAAAACTTTAGTTTGGCTAACCTGCAATGCACTGTGCGCCACTTCACCATTCATTAAGAACATGTTGCTTCCCAGACGCTCAACCAAAGGCCACACCTGGAGTATTGTGTGCAGTTTTGGTGTCCCTGTCTGAGGAAGGATGTCCTTGCTATAGAGGGAGCGGATCGAAAGTTTACCAGGCTGATTCTTGAGATGGCAGGTTTATCGTATGAGGAGAGACCAAGTCAATTAAGATTATATTGACTGGAGTTTAGAAAAGAGTGGATCTCATCAAAACTTATAAAATTGTAACAGGGTTAGACAGGGTAGATTTAGAAAGAATGTTCCTGGTGGTCGGGAATAAGGAAAAAACCTTTTAGAACTGAAGTGAGGAGAAATTTTTTCACCCAGAAGGTGGTGAATGTGTGGAATTCACTACCACAGAAAGTAATCGAGACCAAAATGTTATGTGATTTCAAGAAGGAACTAGATCAAAATGAATAGCAGAGCAGATTCAAAGGGCCAAAGGGCCTACTCCTGCTTCTAGTTTTGATGTAAAGCATAAGGACATTGACTGGGTTTAGCTCTTAGCTCTGGGTTAGACTGCCAATCCACGTCAAGTGTGCTTAGCTTTACAGTTGTGGGTTCAAATATAACTGATATTTTCAAGTCTTTACCCAGTTAGAAAATGCATGACTAGACATTTGGGAGGTCAGGATTTGGCATCGCTGTAATGCCCACCACAGTCAGTCAACTATATGACCTAGGTTCATATGTAAAGAATTACTTAAACATAGAAAGTAGAAGCAGCAGTAGACCTTTCAGCCCATTGAGTGTGCCCTATTATAGCTAATCCTCTATCTTGATGGCAGTTTCACATATCCCCTTGATGCCTTTAGTGTCCAGAAAACAATCTATTTCTCTACAAAAATGGGCACAGAAAGGTTGTCAGTACAAGGATTACTATACCACACTGGAGAAGGGGAAATAATTGAAACACAAAGTGCTTCTTGTAGTTAGTTACTTACCCGGCCTGGGAGGCAAAGGTGGCAAATACTGCCCACCCCTCTATGGGGGGTGGTGACGTAGTGGGCTCTGTATTGTCCCACGCGCTAAATCCAGCATCTGCAATATTCTGGCTGGCACTCGCATTTGTTGTAGGCATGGCATCAAAGTTCGCCGTCCAACCCGCTTCTGAAAACCAAATTAAAACTTCGATAAGGAAGAGTAACATTTCTATAGTGCTTTTCATGGCCACTGTATGTTTCAACAGATAACAAAGTACTTCTGAAGTGTTGTCAATGCCATAGTGGAACAAACTGGAACAATCCGCAGAGACAAATTAAAAGCAGAGTCTAAAAAGCACAATTTCTCTTGTTCAATTCTTCATCCTGTAGGTCTCCATAATCCTAGAATGTAGATCTGAGCACAACAGCCTATAAATTATATATGTCTGTATAAAGCTTCACGAAATACATTAACGATTGCACTTCAATGCATTCATTCTTTCCCAAAATATTAAAGTACATGTTTGCATGCATGTGTAAACGCATGTAAAGAAAATCTCACATCAGAGACATAATCCACCCTTATCACATGTGACCAGATAGAAAAATGATATTTGTTCAGCGCATACACCATTCTCAAGGATCCCACACACCCCGGACATTCCATCTTCTTCTGTCGGGAAAAAAGATACAGAAGTCTGAGACCATGTACTAACCAACTTAAGAACAGCTTCTTCTCTGTTGCCAACAGACTTTTGAATGGACCTGTTACACTGAACTGATTTTTCTCTACGTCCTAGTTATGACTATAACACTACACTCGGCACCCCCTCTATGAATGGGATGCTCTACCTGTAAAGCATGCAACAAACATCACTTTTCATTATATCCCAATACATGAGACAATAATAAATCAAATATGCTGCATTCAGTATTGCTGTCTTTTTGGATACATCCAGGTGCTCTCCAACAGTCAGAAAGACATGCTGGTTAGATGCATTGACTATGCTAAATTCTCCCTGAGTGTATCCGAATAGGCGCCAGAGAGTGGCAACTGGGGGCAACTTCACTGCAGTTTTAACATAAGCCTACTTGTGATGCTAATAAATAAACGTCAGGAATGCTAAAGGATTGGTAGTTGTATGAAGTTGAAAAGTTTTGCTCACAGTATATTGAAGCTTGGATGGATCATACTTGACACACTGTCTTTAAAGGTGATTTTTGTTCTACCAAGACATTTTTTTTTTGAAGAAATAAATAGCAATGAGTCCATAATGGACAACACAGTGGTTAGCACTGCTACTTCACAGCACCAGGAGCCCAGGTTTGATTCCCAGTTTGGGTCACCGTGCTGAGTTTGCAAGTTCTCCCCACGTCTGCAGGGGTTTCCTCTGGATGCTCAATTTCCCGTCTCGGTCCAAAAGACTTGCTGGTTAGGTGCATTGGCCGTGCTAAATTCTCCTCAGTGCATCCGAACAGGCACCAGAGTGTGGCAACTAGGGGATTTTCATCGTAATTTCATTGCAATAGTAAGCGTTAATTATTTTGTTCCAATTCTACAAGCTGCCCAATTAAAATATTTTCGCATCCTAACTGGTATTCACTATTTTTTCTAGTCAATACCATTGTCTTAGACAACGTACTTGAAATTAGTGTCTGACCTTTGGTGTGCCACTGACTGAACCAAGCCAGTACAGCAGAGAATCTTTCATTCTGCATCTCGATATTTTAAAGTTTCTTTATTAGTCAAAGTAAGGCTTACATTAATAATGCAATGAAGTTACTGTGAAATTCCCTGAATTACACAGAACATAGAACACTACAGCACAAACAGGCCCTTCGGCCCACAAGTTGTGCCGATCATATCTATACTTACCAGGCCACAGAACTATCTGTAACTCCCAATCCCATTAAATCCCATGTACTCATCCAGAAGTCTCTTAAAAGACCCCAGCGAGTTCCCCTCTACCACCACTGATGGTAACCGATTCCATTCGCTCACCACCCTCTGAGTGAAAAACTTACCTCTAACATCTCCTCTGTACTTTCCCCCCAGCACCTTAAACCTGTGTCCTCTCGTAGCGACGATTTCAGCCCTGGGAAATAGCCTCCGAGAATCCACCCTATCTATTCCTCTCAACATCTTATAAACGTCTATCAGGTTGCCTCTCAATCTTTGTCTCTCCAGGGAGAAGAGACCTAACTCTCTCAACCTATCTTCATAAGGCATGCCCCCCAAATCCAGGCAACATCCTTGTAAATCTCCTCTGCACCCTCTCAATAGCTTCCACATCCTTCCTATAGTGAGGCGACCAGAACGGCGCACAATACTCCAAGTGGGATCTGACAAGGGTCTTATAAAGTTGCAGCATTACCTCCCGACTCCTAAACTCAATTCCTCTATTAATGAAGACCAATACACCATATGCCTTCATGACCACATCCTCCACTTGTGGGGCAGACTTATGGACCCAGACCCCAAGATCCTTCTGCTCCTCAACACTGCCAAGACTCCTACCCTTGATATTATACTGCTTCATCCCATTGATCCTGCCAAAATGGACCACCACACATTTATCTGCATTGAAGTCCTTCTGCCATTTCTCCGCCCCGGTCTTGCATCCTATCTATGTCTCGCTGCAATTTCTGACATCCCTCCAGACTATCCACAACACCACCAGGGTTGCCATACTATGCTTGGGTCAATGCTCCTAACCAGCATGTCTTTTGAACTATGGGAGGAAACAGGAGTGCACGAGGAAACCCACACAGACAGTGACCCAAGCCAGGAATTGAACCCGAGTCCCTGGCACTGAGAGGCAGCAGCACTAACCACTGTGCCACCCCAGCTACCCAACTTGGAACTTTCTGACACAGACGCCAGACCCCTTGAAATGAAAGCAATCCCTTTACCCGCACAAACAGTCCTCATCTTGATGGGTGCAAATCATAAAACAAAATTATGAACTTTCTTGCAGACTGAGGACAGAAAGTGTTCAGTGAGGATGAGTTCAAATTAAAGTTTATTCATGGGTGTCACAAGTAGGCTTATGTTAATATTGCAACGAAGTTACTGTGAAATTCCCTTAGTCGCCACACACTGGCACTTTGTTTACGTACATTGAGGCAGAATTAAGCATGGCCAATGCACCCTATCAGCACGGCTTTCGGACTGTGGGAGGACACCTGCGCAGACAAGGGGAGAATGTGCTGACTCTGCAGAGTGCACGAGGAAACCCACAGAGACAGTGACCAAGCCAGGAATCGAATCAGGTACCTGGCACTGTGAGACTGCAATACTAACCACTGTGTGACCATGCCACCATCTTCTGTAGAACTTTCCCAACTGAAATCGAATTGCTGTTTCTCTTACTCACTTCTTTACTTAACTAGTCAGAAGAGAAGGTTTACCACAATGAGTACAGATTAACAATTGTCAGTGGGTTCCTCGCATTGACTATACCTGCAACAAAGGCTCCGATCAAAAGGGACAGATGAGAAGTTGCCACCAGTTTGACCACCTCTAATTTAAAGAGAGCTAAAGTCTCACCGTTTATTTGCTCACCTTTGTGTGGATCTAACTCCGCTTTCTCATCCATGGGCTTTATGGTGCTCGGTCCCCCTTCATCATCATCGTCATCTTCAGAGTCTCTGCTTCCTTCGCTGTCTGTGCTGCCAGAACTTCTATAAGATACACAAGGAAATTAAAATATTGTGTTAGTGTATGAATTTCAGGCTGTATTAACGGAGTATTAACAAATGATAACTTGGTCATTTCTGCTCTTCAGGAGGTTTAAACAGATGATAAATGTGTGGAATGGAGTAAATAACCTAGAAAATCCCAAAGCTGAATGCACCAGTATTGAGTTGGATGATCCCAGCTGGGCCATGCTGGGGCAGGGGAGGGAGGAATTAACTCCCTATCAATGGCCAGTGATTGTGCTAGGAAAGGACCTGGTGAGGACAGGATTGAGTTTGGCCAACATTCATATTCACTGCAATACAACTATTTTTTTAAATAATCCCTTCATGGGATGGGGACATCACTGCCAAGGTCACCAGTCATTCCCCATCCTAATTGGCCCTGAGCTGAGGATTTGTCAAGCCCTTCCATGGTGGCACAGTGGTTGGGAGGCATGATGGCATAGTGGTTAGCACTGCTGCCTCAATGCCAGGGATCTGGATTCAGATCTGACCTCAGGTTATTGTCTGTGTGGAGTTTGCACGTTCTCCCCGTGCTAGGGTGGCTTTCCTCCAGGTGCTTCGATTTCCTCCTACAGTCCAAAGCTGTGCAGGTTAGATGGATCGGGCCATGCTAAATTACCCCTTAGCATCAGAGGATTAGTAGGGTAAATGCATGGAGTGGTGGGATTGTGGTCAGTACAGACTCGATGAGCTGAATACCTCCTGCTGTAATGTAGGAATTCTATAAGCAGTTACAAATCAACCAATTCTATGAGCATTTAAGAATCTTTGGACTCGTATGTCAGCCAGACCAGATTAACTTCCCTAAAAGGGCATTAAAAAATTAGATTAATTTTAACAATCAAGAGATCCACGGCACTGGCATTTAAATCCAGAGGTATTTTTATTAATCCATTGAATTTCTTAATTAATTGAATGCAAATTCCATCAGCTGGGTAGTGGAATTCAAGCCTGTGCTATTAGCCTGGGTCTCTGGATGTCTAATCCAGTGACATTAGCACTACACTACTATTTCCCTGCTTGCGACCTCGTTTGTAAATGGTGCTCCATGAGCTGATGGAACCCAGCTTGTAGAGCTGTACCACTCTGTGTTTAGCAGTGAGGGTCCGAAATCTGTCTCTGACAAAGCCCAGGCCGTACTCATACCTTGGCGCGCGCGGTGCATCGGTTGCAAAATGCACATCCTTTTCTTGCCATACGTCATCTTCATCTGAGCCTTCGTCATCATTGAACTGTCGTATTCGCTCCTTCCAACACTCCTCAAACAGGTTGGTGTTTGGCTGAGAAACGAAAAGGGAAAAAGAAAAATCAAGCTTGCACCCGAGTTCTGAAATTAGCCCTGCTGCACAAATATTTAAACCAAGAGATAAGCAGCTGGCTTCGATCTCAAGTTTAAAAATAGAAATCAGTTCACCCATCAGCTTTCCTCTCAAACATTTCTTCAGAAATGTTCACCATTAATTGAAATAGTGCAATGCTTTGTAAGAGTCTCAACTTCAGGGCTGGCCAGAGATCAAAGTTTCTGACTCGCTCCACTGATGAATTCATACATAAAGACACACACCCCATGACTAGCTGCACAGACCAAGGCGGCTTCCCCATTCTAAGCCATGTCAGAACTTGTTTGAAGGCTACTCAGATGAAGAAGGCAGGAGACACGTCACCTCAGATTCGTGCTTTCGACTGCCACCCCGCTACCGTTGGAAGGAAAAGATGCAATCTGAATGTCTGGCTTCGTATGATGCTCTTGCGATTGAATGGCCACAATGAAACCTGGGACTTGTATGCAACTCAGTTCCAGAAGGTCTGCTTGAACCTTTGGAATTGTATCCCAGCAGGACCGTGAGAGATGTTAGAAAAGGTGGGAAAAAACTGGAGAGGTTTGTCATGTTAAAACTGTGGGAAGTATATACATTAGACGAGTAAAGTTAAGGGCCAGGAGCCAATCGATGTACAGTCAGGGTTCATTAAAGCCAAACTGCGCCATAAATTCCCTCATCACAAACACTCGCTTTTATCTGTGTATAGATTACAAAAGCAGAGAAGTCACGAGAGAGTTGTATCGAATTTTGACGAGGCTACAGCTGGAGTAGTGTGTGCAGGTCTGGTCACCGCATTATAGAAAGGACGTGATCGCATTGAAAGAGGTGCAGAAGCGATTCACCAGGATGCTGCCTGGAATGGAACATTTAAGGGTAGATAGGGAACAGCTGCTCCCCGTAGTTGAAGGGTCGGTTACGAGGGGGCATAAGTTAAAAGTGAGACTTGGGAGGTTCAGGAGAGATTTGAGAAAAAGCTTTTTTACCCAGAGGGTGGTGGGGGTCTGGAATGCGCTGCCTGGGAGGGTGGTGAAGGCAGGATGCCTCACATCCTTTAAAAAAATATCTAGATAAGCACTTGGCATGCCGGTACATTCAGGGCTATGGGCCAAGTGCTGGCAAGTGGAATCAGGTGAGCAGGTCATGGCCTTTTTTGTGTTGATGCAGACTCGATGGGCCATTGGGTCTCTTCTGCACTGTAGTATTCTGAGATTCTCTCAATTTCCCATGTCAATAGTGTGATTAAAAATGCAAATTCATCAGGGTCTGAACGCAAATCTGCGCCAAAGAAACGTGCATGTTATATTAGCAGTGCCCTCGTTAATGCGTTGAGACAGGAGCTATACTCACACTATCACTGTTGGCATCGAACACAAAGCTGATGTTTGCTGCTCTCTCAAATGGGGAACTGTAAACCAAACAGGAAACAAATTATAAATATTCACCTTTTCAAAAGGGGAAGTGGACTTTGCCAGGACCACACAAGAAGAATTACTTTCAGGTTAAAAAAAAGTAATTTCTTAAATCTTTCAATTCAAGATTTCTACAAAAAAACTTGCGACTAATGACAATTCCTTATCATGGTGAGTTCACATTTAAATATGCACCAAAGGAAAATCACGCAACTCCCAAAATCTTACAATAGAGGAGGAGACCATGTGTCCATGAGGTCAGAGGTTATGGATTTAATCGCCCTACCCTTTCTTACATTTTTCTTTTTCAGGATATTTACCCGCTACTGGTTGATTGTTAAATATCTGAAAGGAGTTGGATGTAGCCACGGGGGCCTTATTCTTATACCCCTTATTCTTAGACTGTGACCCCTAGTTTAAGATACATAGAACATAGAACAATACAGCACAGAACAGGCCCTTCGGCCTTCGATGTTGTGCCGACCAAAATAAAAAGCAATGCCCCTCCAAACTAAACCATTCCCTTCTCTTCCATATACTTATCAATTAACCTCTTAAACGCCACCAAACTTGGCGCATCTACAACAGCTGCAGGCAGGGCATTCCACTCCCTAATCACTCTTTGAGTAAAGAACCTACCTCTGATATCCGTCCTATAACTCATACCCCTTAATTTAAAGCTGTGTCCCCTCGTGCTAGCTTTCTCCATCCTAGGAAAAAGGCTATCACTGTCCACCCTATCTAAACCTCTAATCATCTTATATGCTTCAATAAGATCCCCTCTTAGCCGCCTCCTTTCTAACGAAAACAACCTCAAATCCTTCAACCTCTCTTCATAGGACCTGCCCTCCATACCAGGCAACATCCTGGTAAACCTCCTCTGTACCCTCTCCAATGCCTCCACATCTTTCTTATAATGTGGCGACCAGAACTGCACACAATACTCCAAGTGCGGCCGCACTAGAGTTTTGTACAGTTGCAACATGATGCTGCGGCTCCTAAATTCAATCCCCCTACCAATAAAAGCTAAGACTCCATATGCCTTATTAACAACTTTATCCACTTGACTGCCTACTTTCAGGGATCTATTGACACATACACCAAGATCCTTCTGTTCCTCAACACTATTAAGAGCCCTACCATTAGCCCTATACTCTACACATTTATTGTTCCTGCAAAGTGCATTACCTCACACTTTTCCACATTAAACTCCATTTGCCACCTCTCGGCCCAGCTCTGCAACTTGTCCAAGTCACTCTGTAAACTAAAACACCCCTCTTCACTATCTACCACACCACCAACTTTAGTATCATCTGCAAATTTACTGATCCATCCCTCAATACCCTCATCCAGATCATTTATAAAAATTACAAACAGCAGGGGCCCCAAAACAGACCCCTGAGGCACACCACTCGTCACCGAACTCCACGATGAATATCTCCCATCAACCACCACCCTCTGTCTTCTATCTGCTAGCCAATTCCTAATCCAATTAGCTAAATCACCCTCTATTCCACACATCTGCATTTTCTGTAGAAGTCTTCCATGGGCCACCTTATCAAACGCCTTACTAAAGTCCATATATACTACATCAACCGCCTTACCCCCATCCACCTCTTTGGTCACTTTCTCAAAAAACTCAATGAGGTTAGTAAGGCATGACCTACCCTTCACGAAACCATGCTGACTATCCCCAATCAATTCATTTCTCTCTAAATAACTATAAATCCTATCCCTAATAATTCTCTCCAATACTTTGCCCACAACAGAAGTAAGACTCACTGGCCTATAATTCCCTGGAAGGTCTCTCTTCCCCTTCTTGAACAATGGGACCACATTCGCTATCCTCCAGTCCTCCGGAACCACACCGTAACCAACGAGGACCTGAAGATCAGAGCCAGAGGCTCTGCAATCTCCTCTCTTGCCTCCCAGAGAATCCTAGGGTAAATCCCGTCCGGCCCAGGGGACTTATCCAACTTCAAACCCTCGAGAATTTCTAACACATCCTCCCTATCTACTACAATACTTCCCAATTTGCAACCCTGTACCTCAGTGCTCTCCATAGCTACATTTCCAGCACTCTGCGTGAATACCGAAGAGAAATATTTATTCAGTGCCTCACCAATCTCTTCAGGCTCCACGCACAACTTCCCACTGCTGTCTATGACTGGCCCTAATCACATGGTGGCACAGAGGCTAGCACTGCTGCCTTACAGCACCAGGGACCTGAGTTCAATTCTGGCCTTGGGTCACTATCTGTGTGGAATCTGCATGTTCTCTCCGCATCCACGTGGGTTTCCTCTGGATGCTCCGGTTTCCTCCGACAGTCCAAAAGACATGCGGGTTAGGTAGATTAGCCATGCTAAATTCTCCCTCAGTATACCCATACAGATGCCGGAGTGTGGCGACTAGAGAATTTTCACAGTAACTTTATTACAGTGTTAATGTAAGCTAACCTGCGACACTAATAAATAAACTTTAAAACTTTTTCGGGAACATTCTTCCAGCATCTAGCCTGTCCATTCTCAACAGGATTTTATTTCTATGAGATCGCCTCTCATTTTCCTAAATCCTGGTGAGAGAAAGCCCATTCAATCCAGTCTCTCTTCATATATCAGTCCAGGAATCAGTCTGTTATTTAACCTCTCACTTCCAGGTAAAAGTAACCTTTCAACGACCTCTGCAATTGGCTGCTGGATATCACCTTACTTGCCTTCCTTTGTTACCTGGCCATTCAAAAATCTAGGTTTCCAATCTACTTAGTCAAATAATTTGCTGCGTGCAAGTGCCTGCATGAAACCTTTCTCTGCTGTAATTAAGTGAGAAACCAACTGGAGTTGTTTCGACTGTTGTTTCCACAGTGTGGTGTGTACGGCCACAGTTGGCTCACGGACTCTGCACTCACTGAGAACATTAGAGCTCCAACAAACCCTTTGCAATTAGTGTTATCCTTACATATCTTGTACATCTGCAAGTGGCATAGTGATTAGCACTGTATTACACGGGGACCTGGGTTCAATTCCCAGCTTGGGCCACGGCTGTATGGAGTCTGCATAGGTTTCCCCCGGGTGCTCCCGTTTCCTCCCACAATCCAAAAGGTGTGCAGGTGAGGATGGATTGGCATCGGCCATGCTAAATTGCCCCTTCAGGTTCAAAGATGTGTAGGTTAGGTGGATTGGCCATGTCCAAAGATGAGCAGATTAGGTGGATTAGCCATACTAAATTGCCCCTTCACGTCCAAAAATGAATAGGTTAGGGAGATTGGCCATGCTAAATTGCCCTTTGTCATCCCAAGATATGCAAGTTAGGTGGACTGCCCATGCTAAATTGTCCCTTAGTATCAGGGGGACTAGTTAGGCTAAATACATGGGAATAGGTCCTGGGTGGGGTGTGGTTGTTACAGATTCAATGGGCCAAATGGCCTCCTTCTGCATTGCAGGTTTCTTTGAATTCTATGATTATAGGTGGGATGAAGGAGTAAAATATTACAGTTAAATTCTAAGTTTAAGTTTATTTATCAGTGTCACAGTAAGCTTACATTAACACTGCAACAAAGTTACTGTGAAAATCGCCTGGTCACCACACTCCAGCGCTTTTCGGGTGCACTGAGGGAGAATTTAGTACAGCCAATGCACCTAACCAAAATGTCTTTTGCACTGCAAGAAGAAACCCACGCAGATACGGTTAGAATGTGCAGATTCCACACAGGCAGTGACCCAAGGCAGGAATTGAACCCGAGTCTTTGGCGCTGAGAGACAGCAGTGCTAACCGCTGTGCCGCCATGAAATCGTTACACTACCAGTGAACAGAACTCACTTCACACTTTCCTCCTGCTCGGCAAACTCCTCATCATTGAAGCCAAACTGGTCAATAAAGGTGGAGGTCATCTGTTGAATCTGATAGTCGGAGAAAGCCTGAACAGGAAAAAGTAAAGCAACAGTGATACAGCCATCAACCAGATCAATGAAGATGAGACATTAATAGGCAGCAATCAGAGCTCAAAAATGCAGACCCGCCAAAGTAAACAACTGCAGTGGCAAGCAATGGTAATCCTGTGGTTTAAGTCATTTCGTAGGGAAATTGAGGGACCAACTCCTAATTCAGTTAAGGCAGCAAGTGCTGGAAAAACTCAGCAAGTCCAGCAGCAATTTTCCAGCATCCTGTTCTTGCTTCAGATTCCTGCATCTGCATTATTTTGCTTACCTTAGTTGTGTCATTGGTCCCATTGCCTGCCCTGTCTCCACAGAGTGTAAAGCTCAGTAGTGACACTGCCCAGTCCCACCATTAGTGGAACAACCACAGAGACTGAAGAGAACGTGGAGAGCACAGGTTTGAATGTGAGGGGCAAGGTTTAAAGGAGATGTACAAGGCACAGAGGGTGGTGGATGCCTGGAACTCACTGCCAGAATAGGTAATGGAAGCGTGAGTTTTAAGGGATGTCTTGACAAGTATATGAGTAGGATGGGAATAGAGGGATATGGTTCCCAGATGGGTAGGGGGTTTTAGTTCAGTCGGACAGTATAGTTGGTGCAGGCTTGGAGGGCCAAAAGGACTGTTCCTGCTCTGTGACTTTCTTTGTTCCTTGAAATCTGTTCAGCCAACAGCTGGCGATAATTTGCCAAGCACTCTATCATTTCCTTCTCTCTTCCTTTTTATTCACTTATGGGACATGGGTGTGGCTGGCCAGGCCAGCATTTATTGCCCATCCCTAGTTGCCTTTGAGAAGGAGTGGTGAGCTGCCTTCTTGAATCGCCATGTGCTGTGGGTTGGCCAGCTCAGAATCTATAAACAGTATGCTTTGTCTGTATAGTGTGCAAGAAACAATACTTTTCACTGTATCCCAATAATATAATAAATCCAATCAAAATGCTATTCATATGCCAATTTCCACCCCACTTTGTTTTGGCCCCACACTTTTTTAACCGCTTCCTTGCTCTGGAAAAAAGATTTAAGAATGGATGGGCAAGAGGTAGTAAAAAGCCACGGAGAGAGAGAGAGAGAGAGAGAGAGAAAATGCAAGCTTTTCAGTGTTTTGTGCTGCGCCCAGTTCATACCTGCTGTAGGACAGCCTCCTGTGGGAAGCTGAACTCTTTCAGGTCATTCTCATCATCGTCACTTGAGGAGTGCAGGTTCCGCATGTTTACCTGAGCCACAAACGTCAAACATGACTTATTGCAAAACAAATAAAGCGAGGCTTTCAATGCAGTATCAAAATATCTCCTCAAAATATTAGCTTATTAGACAGCCAATCGTTCTAAAAACACAAGACTGTCATGACTCACAGCAGTCGGTTTCCAAAAGGCAGCAAATGCCTGAGCAACTGCCAATGTCAGAAAAAAAGGACACTTCAACCATGGGAAGCAAGAATCATAGAATCCTACAGTGCAGGGGGCCATTCAGCCCATCTGGTCTACACTGATCACAATTCTATCCAGGCCCTTTCCCCATAGCCCTATATATTTACCCTGCTAGTCCTCCTGACACTAAAGGGCAATCAACCTAACTCGCACACCTTTGGACTGTGGGAGGAAACTGGAGCACCTGGAGGAAACTCACGTAGACATGGGGGGAACATGCAAACTCCATACAGTGACCCAAGCTGTGGATCGAGCTCGGATCCCTGGCGCTGAGAGGCAGCAATACTAACCACTGGGCCACCGTGTCAAATCAGAAGGAAACGCTAATAACTTTGGAGGGGAAGTTACCACCTCCTAACCAGGAAATCAAAGGCAGACTGGAAAAAAATATAGGGCACCAAAATTTGTTGACACATTGCCAACGTCAGAGAGAAAGATACTTTAACTAGGGAAGCAAGAATCATAGCATCCCTATAGTGCAGAAGGAGGCCATTCAGTGCTAGCACATATAACTCCACCGGCTAAGATTTCACCGTTGGTTCCCTCACTCTTCTCACTTCCAGAACTTTCCTCAGGCCTGCTGGCCCACGTTCCTCCTCATGAAACCAGTGAGCAGGCTCTAAACACCTACTTGGCACCTGCAGGTAATTGGCTAGATGGTGCCCAAGCTCTAACTTCAGCTGAGTGCCAGCTGTATGTTTGCTGTTTCAGCCCCAGACACAGGTCAAAATTAATTCCATCGGTTTATTATTGGTGCACAATTTATTTCTGGCCAGCGAGAACTCTAAAATTGGAACCAGGCAGAATTCCTGCTTCTGGATACAATCCAGTCAGTCATCTGGCTGGAACGTGCACATCTGTGCACACAATTGGGGCTGGTCTGCAACTCTTCTCCCATGGGAGAGACTTGGTCTGGCTTCACACATTAATGTGGGTGTGGGGTAGTAGAAGAATGCCATGCACCTGTGGCATTGCATCCTAGCAAGGTGGGCGGAGAGCTGACAACTCCTATGGGATATTGAGGTGTTTTGAGTGAAGCTAAAACTGGAGATGATCTTCAGCCAAAAGTGGCTGCAATGCTTGGACACTGGCCAGTGGCCCCGCTCACAACACTAACTTACCAAGTCAACGGTGTTTTTCTTGTTCATTTCAGAGAGTGATCCCAACACAAACTTGTCCCATCGCTCCCTCTCTTCATCTGGTAGTTCTGAAACAAGGCAAAGTCAATTATGCAAATTCTGACACAAGAATCTTCAGGGTCAGGGCAACACACCAAGTTCCATTCCCCTTAGACGCCTCTCTTTTTAGAAAATTATCAACATTTCACAAGTACTTTGTGCTCACGATCATAATTAATGGGTTAAATCTACATGTTGGTCACCCTAGGATGGCATAGTGGCACACTAGTTAGCACTGCTGCCTTACAGTACCAGGGACCCAGGTACGATTCTGGCTTCGGATAACTGACTGCGGAGTTTGCAGCTTCTCTCCATTGGAATCTGTTCTGGGGGAGGCAAGATCTGTACAAACTAGATAGATTACACTAGTAATCTGTACAAACTAGATAGAATGCAGCTTTGGTGTGCCAAATGGCCTCCTTCTACACTGTAGGGATGCTACTTTATGCTCTATGAATGAAGGAAATTTATCCCAAAATGCTCTTCTTACTCGAGACACCATTATCGCATAATCTGATATTTAACGTCTTGATCACCGCAAGCAATGTGCGATTTGTGCGTGCATCCAAGATTGCAACTATCCACAATGTCAGCATCAGTCAGGTGGGCACTCAAGCCCCAGATATGCAGTTAATTCTAGTCACTGCCAATTACTGGTCTTGATGTAAAGATGCCGGCGTTTGATTGGGGTGGTAAGAGCTCAGTAAGAATTTAGCAACACCAATTTTTAATCCAACCGATTTATTTGATAGTAAAATTGTGAGCTTTCAACACTCCGTCAGACCAGAACACTGCATTTGCCTGAGGAAGACACGGAGTGTTGAAAGCTCGCAATTTTACTATCAAATAAATCGGCTGGATTAAAAATTGGTGTTGCTAAATTCTTACTGAGTAATTACTGGTCTTGCCAAGCACTACCTGACAGCAAGATATCCATCCAGTGAAACTGACACTTTCCCAGAGGGTGTAAGTAATTGGAATGGACAACAGGAATGGTTTTCAATCCCAACTGATCCAATTCAGAAAGAAAACAGCCAGTTCCATGTTAATCCATCAGCACAACTGATACAAGACATGGAACAGGGAGCAGCTCTGAATTCACTGTTGTGAATCGCAGTTGGGTATTAATGGCAAGTTCTTCTGGCTGACTGACAAATTACCTTTGATCATTTGTGATATTGAAGTATGGTTTGGACCATTTTCTGAATTCTGTGCCATGGCATTTGCTATCCTTGTTAAATGACCCATGTAGCCTTTCCGCTTGCCACCTTCTGACCTAAGAGAAACAGAACAACACAGAAATAAGCCACACTCTTGGGAGTCACAAACGCTTACAAATTTAGAGATGTTTACAGATGACTATTCAGCACTAACCCCGTTGTCCAGCGCTTGTGCCACAGCCCTGGAGGCTACGACGACTCCCAGCGACCTCAGTGAAGAAGCTTCTTCTCAACTCCCCTCTTAGCCTTCTCTATGACCTTAAATCTATGCCTCCTGATTATTGACCCCTCTGCTAATGGAAGAAGTGTCTTGCTGCATTAACTCAGTTATTCCCATGGCATACGAGCAAGGCAATTGGTGTAGCATCAAGGCATACAAAGTAGAAACTCCCAGATTCCAACCTATGCCAGGTAGTTGACCTCAGCAAGGCCAGTACCTGGGAGTACTCTAATTACTCTCACCACCTTTGGACTATGGAAAAGTAAAGTAACCAAGACTCCATTCCTGATCTCTATCTGGTGACAATCGTCACTGCTGTCTTAAAAGACAGGATGATCTGAAGTGCACTGCCTGCAAGGGCAGTAGTAGGCCTCCTCCGATGTTATACGATTGCATAGACAATTTGAGGACAGCACATTGGCTCGTGACAAGCTGCTGCCTCAATGCTCCAGGGACTTGGGTTCAATTCCAGTCTCAGATCACTGTGTGGAATTGGCACATTCTCCCAGCATCTGCATGGGTTTCCTCTCACAGTCCAAAGATGTGCAGGTAAGAGCGACTGGCAATGGTAAATTGCCCCTTAGTATCGCAAGATATGTCAAGGGACATGCGTTGGAGGGGGAGGATTGGGTAAAGATATGTCACAGTTGGTACAGACTAGATGGCCTCTTCTGCATTGTTGGGATTCTATGGAATCATAGAATCCTACAATGTAGGAGGTGTTCATTCAGCCCATTGAGTCTTGCACCAATCACAATCCCACCCATAACCAAATGCACTTTAGCCCCCCTTCTCCCCAAAACTATGGGGCAATTTAGCATGGCCAATCCACCTATCCTGCAAATCTTTAGAGTGTGGGAGGAAACTGGAGCACCATGAGGAAATCCAAACAGACACAGGGAAAACGTGCAGACTCTGGACAGACAGTGACTCAATCCGGGAATCGAACTTGGGTCCCTGCGCTGCGAGGCAGCAGTGCTAACCACTGTGCCATCCTAATTAAAGGATCCTGAATGGACAGACAGATTGTGAAAATTCAGACTTGAGCTGCTTATCCATCTGTTGCAGGGCTCTAAAGAACAGTTACCGCTTTGCGATCCACCAAATGGAATAGAACCACATGGTCTGTTCTAGACCTGCATCGTTCAAGTACGCTTCCATCTGCACATTGAAGTGGGACTGACTGCAATGGATGATGTTTCTGAGGCTTTATATTTAGCTTTCCTCACAAAACAGGTGCAAAAGCAATTAATTATTCCTTTGGAGGATTTGCATCTTCACTCATGGTTTTACTAGATTTAACATATTTCGTAAATAAGTCCTTAATTTGATATCTTCTCCACTCTTTAGATCTCTCCTCAAACACCTTCAGGCTGAATGGATGGCAATGCACCCACCATGCCTTATAACCAGAAACTTGGGAACAAGTCAGAGCGACTCAGAGCAATTTCTCTTGCTGGCAGATGAACAGGCACATGGAGCATTCCAAATCACGAGTTATAGATTCTGAGTATTATAGTAATATTACAAGGAACATAGGAGAGAACTTAAAGGACAGGAGTAAGATGCTTGGTCAACGGACTAATTGGAAAGACACTGGATTGATTCTGGGATGAAAGGATTGAAGTTCGAGGAGAGACTAAACAGTTTGGGCTTCCACTCGCTGGAGTTCAGAAGGACAAAAGGGGATCTGATTGAAGTCTATAAAATTTCAAAAGGGTTTGATAAAGTAACTATAGATGAAATGTTTCCCCTTGTGGGATAATCTGGAACAAGAGGTCAGAAGCGCTGCTTGAGAGGCAGTAGATTTAAAACTGTGATGAGGAGGAACTACTTCTGGCAGAGGGACATGAATTTGTGCAACTCACTGACCCATAGCACAGTGGAGTCTGAATCATTTAACGGGTTCAAGGAGGAGGTAAATATATTTCTAATAAAAAAAAGGAATAAGGGGATATGGGGAACAGGTGGATTTGGGATCAGAGAGAGATCAGCCTTCCCTGACTGAAGGGTGGAGCAGGCTCAAAGAGCTGAATTTGCCTACTTCTGCTCCCAATTCCTATGGTCCTACAACATCGCCTCACATATCAATGGAAAATATAAAGCACAGGCCTCTGGGGAGGCAATGGCCTAGAGGTATTGGCGTTACTCTATTAATCCAGAAACACACCTAAATGTTCTGGGGATGGTGAAATTTGAATTCAATAAAAAGCATCTGGAATTAACAATCTACTGATGACCATGAAAGCATTGTTGTAAAATCTCATTTGGTTCACTAATGTCTGTTAGGGAATGAAATCTGCCGTCCTTATCTGGTCTGGCCTACATGTGACTCCAGAGCCACAGCAATGTGGTTGACTCTCGAATGTCTTTGGGCAACAAATGCTCGCCCAGCCATTGACAGCCATGACCCACAAATGAATAAAAAAGGATTCAACCCACAGTCTATAACAAATTAATTGACTGCAGCCAAATTTTTCACCATCACACCACATACACAGGGTAAAACAGTGATAAGATGAAAGGTGCAAAAACTTGTTCTATTTGGAACAGAGGATACGTACTCCTTTATAAGCAAAGGAATCACTCCCTGGGCTTGCCACAGGAAGGCAACCAAGAGGATGTGAATAGGTTTGAGAATCCAGTAACGATGACTTTTCTGGACAAGGCTTCTTAAAGTATCTGAACTAAGGAGGGGTGAGAAAAGCTAGTTAGTTCAGTTAGTTAGACAGCACACGAGGCTCACGGTAATGCCAAAAGCATTATCACTAATCCCTATTCTGGCTGCAGCATAGTGTTCTGAAAAATAAATGTTTAGCTGAGGAATCAGGGAGTGTGGCAAGCTTGGCTTTGAGCCAAGGGTTCCTCCTCCAACTGCTGGTGCTGATCCTCTCATCTCAATTGACATTTTTGCTGCTTCCTTCTCTGGCTATCGCCTGCGCACCCCTCCATTTCCTGAATACTTACTGCACTTTTTCATTCTCTTCCCAGGCCGATACGACTCTGTGCAGCAACCGGCATTTCTGGAACAGCTGATAGGAAAAAGAACACAAGAACATTTCGAGTTCCACACGTAAGCCAGTTATTCCAACTATTCCATCCCTCCCCCTGGCCACTGCCTTATCGCAATCTCCGTGTTCGACTGGACCCATAGGTGGTCTAGTGACCCGTATTCTCACTGTTAGAACTTCACTTTCACCTTCATGACACCAGATGTCTCAGTCCCTGACTTAATCCATCAGCAACTGAAACATCCATTTATGCACTTATCACATCCAAGCTCTCTCAATGACTTTCTGGCTAGTCCCCCATTCTCTGACATTCCACTCCAATCTCCCCCCATCTCTTGCCCTCCCACCTGCTCCCCTTCCCCTACACTTCATCCCCCAGCCCAGTATCCTCCCCCAACCCCCTATTCTCCACCCATCTCCCCCAACCCCTGTTCCCAGGCCTTCCTGGTCCAGTAACATTTCAATATTAAAATTCTCCCCATATATTCAAATTCCTCACCACACTCCATATCTACAACCAGCTCCAAATCCTACAATACACCACATTCCTAACTCTAGCCTCACGGCTTCAGGGTGTGGAGCACAGCAGTTCAAGGCAGTGGCTCACCGGCACTTCCTCAGAGCAATTTGGAATAGGCAATAAACACTTGCCTTGCCACGAATGACCACATCCGTACAAATGAATCAAAAGGGGAATGGTGCAAAACGCTGATTAATTTGCACATTGCTGTTTTGCATTCTATTTATAAGCCTCATTAGGTTCAACTGATAACTCAAACATTTCACATTAGGATGCAGGATGAAAAGAAAGCTTTCAAACCAGTCTGAGCTGGATTTGAATACAAGGCTAAGGGGTAAAATAACTTGGATACTGATGGTTTTGGTGCATGTGAAGGAACTTTGGCCTGCTCCAAATGTCATGTAACCTGTGAAGAATCTGTCTCCATGCAATTGGATAGCATCACGAAGAAAGAAATGGATATGTTGGACTTGGCCTATCATCTCAGACATCTCGTTTGGGTTGCCAGATCCGCCTTAAGAAATGGATGGATGAATGACTGTGGAAGTACGAAATAGTGTTGCTGATGCTAGACAAATCAAGGACTTTGACTCTGATTCCTTCAGGAGCCTATCTAAATTACAAAATCTACGTGGCTTTAAGAAAAGGTTCAATTTACTTTAATAATTGAAGTATGATTTATTGCTTTAAAAAATAAAATCTTCAGTATAACTGGGTTACTTAATATTGAATATTTAAATAAGCTCTTGTTGTTTTAATTTCTTGGTGAGATAAGCCATCAACATCACTAATTCAGAAAAGTACACTGATAAACTGCTTAACTATTGTGTACAATATTAAGTATATAGAAAAAGGGATGGAACGTGAGCGTCTAACCCACTGGACCATGATCCCTGAAAATCCAGGTTTTACATACATGTTTGATGAGTGGATTCTCTCGGGTGGATTCTGTGCTGTTTTCGCTGTGATTTTCTACATTGGCTTCAGTGCAATCTTCTGCTGGAGGGTTCCCCAGAGCCGTGCTAATGCACAGCTCCACTTGCAAGTGGAGGAAGTTATTCCACACATACTTGAAGTAGAGATCCTGGTGAAGCAAATCCATGGAGAGTGAGCATTAGTGATGAACAGTAAGAAAGCACACCGTTGGCAGGATTGAGACAACACAACAATCTGTGGACAAAATCTCAACCACGATCAGCTGCTATTATGAAGGGACAAAATGGGCAGCATGGTGGCACAATGGTTAGCACTGCTGCCTCACAGTGCCAGGGACCCAGGTGCAATTCCAGCCTTGGGTGACTGCCTGTGTGGAGTCTACATGTTCGCCCCATGTCTGTGTGGGTTTTTCGCCCTGATGTTCCAGTTTCTTCCCACACTCAAAGATGTGCAGGTTAGGTGGATTTGACCATGCTGAATTATCCTTAAGTGTCCCAAGATGTCTAGGCTAGATGGATGTGTGGAGTTATGGGAATAGAGTCTGCGTAAGTTATTTTATCAGAGTCAGTGCAGACTCAATGGGCAGAACGGTCGCCTTCTGCACTGTAGATATTTGACGAAAAAGGTTTACAACAAAGCATATGCACAGCATGCACTCCTCGAATATTTCCTGTTAGTTTAGATATAACTATAGTTCCTTTTCTCATTCTTGGGAAGACAATGTCTTTATTAGGACGTGGTTCCACTTTCACTGGTGGCCATCCTTCACAAAGCAGTCTTGGCGGACTATTCAGATACGGTTACTGTTTTGCACCTTTCCTGTTCGGTACAGGACTGCCCTCTCCCAAACCCAATACTCACCAGAAGAACGTCCAGTGTGTTCAACTCCATCAACTCCTGATTCACGTCACTATTGTTCACTTGTAAGATGCTAGTGATGAGTTTGACCACATGAACCCGAGTGTTCCCTAGTGGCGGGTCCAGGATGCCCCAAGTAGTCACCATTTTATTTTTCTATGGAAAGAGTAAGAAGAAAACTGGAGAGGTAAGAGGCAAAGTCTCAAAATACAATGCGCATCATCTTGAACTGTAGCTAATTTGTAGAGTGATTGAGGTGCTTGTCAGTGAAAGTCTCCGATTGGGATGCAAGCATCAGAAGCAGTAGATGGTATTCTGGCCCTTTAAACCTGCTCACCATTCAAGAGATCATAGCCGTGTTACTAAATCAATTCCACTTCCCCTCTCCCCTCCCCCCTCCACATTGACGCTATAGTTAAGAAAGACACCAATGTCTCTACTTTCTCAAGAGCTAAAGAAAATACAGCATATCCGTTCTGACTCTCCAACTCATACAGATGCACTGTAGAAAGCATCCTTCCCCGATCGATCACAGCTTGGTATGGCTCCTGTTCTGCTCAAGACTGCAAGAAACTACAAAGGATTGTGAACGTAGCCCAGTCCATCACATAAACCAGCCTCCTGTCCAGTCTGCCTACACTTGCCGCTTCCTTGGAAAAATAGCCAACATAATTGAGGACCCATCACACCCTGGATATTTCTTTTCCACCTTCTTCTGTCGGGAATAAGATACAAAAGTCTGAGGTCACGTACCAACCGACTCAAGAACAGCTGCCATCAGACTGGCTGCTTCTGATTCTAGTTTTTCCTCCTAGTGGGAGCATCCTCTCCATGTCCACTCTATCCAAGTCTTGCAGTATCCTGTAAATTTCAATAAGATCCCCCCTCATCCTTCTAAACTCCAATCAGTATAGATCCAGAGTCCTCAACTATTCGTCACACAAGAAGCTCTTCATTCCAGGGATCATTCTTGTGAACCTCCTCTGGATCCTTTCCAAGGCCAGCACATCTTTCATTAAATACAGACGTAAGTGAGAACGCAATCGCACCAATAGTCACGCACGATAAGATCTAACCAAAAGCAGGTTAAAACTAGACTAGAAGCAGCTGACACCAGCCTATAGTCAACACCATCACATCAACAGATGATGTGATGGTGCAGGAGAGAGGAAGTACCAGGAGATAGTCACACCAGGATAGGGGTCTTCTGATTTGATCAGTAGTCAGGGACAGGAGGGTATGACTGCAAAGAAGGCAGGTATAGGGACGCAGAGGGTAAGGGGAGAGAAGCCTCAGACTTTGCAATTGTCTGACAGGTTTGAAATTCTTATAGTCTATAAGGATGAAAGTGGATGAGTAAATGGATCATGAAACACAAAGCCATTCAAGCAGAGGGAATTAAAGGCATGCAGTGGTTGTTGGGACCAGTGTAGTCAGTGAGATAGACACAGTTCTCTTCAGCCCAGCACGGGAATTAGATAGCCATGTTGCCTATCCAATGCCAGTGTTCACGACACCGCTCGGGGCTGGAGAGGAATTATCAACACGTCAGGAGAAGATCCAGCAGATCCAGTCCAGCTGTTAACAACAACGTATACAGAACTAGGAAAGAGTTTCTTGTTGACTGACTATGAACACCTAATTGAAAAGCAGAACTTCAAAGGTGATAATCTTGATTTCTACCTGAGTCATGAACAAATTTATTTATTATTGTCCTAAGTAGGCTTACTCCGCAACGAAGTTACTGTGAAAATCCCCAAAGTCGCCACACTCCAACACCTGTTTGGGTACACAAAGGAAGAATTTAGCACGGCCAACGCACCCAACCAGCACATCTTTGGAGTGTGGGAAGAAACCGGAGTATCCTGAGGAAACTCAGCAGACACTGGGGAGAATATGCACTTTACACTAGACAGTGACCCAAGCTCGGAACTGAACCTGGATCCCCGGCACTGCTGAGAGGCAGCAGTGCCAACCATCCAGCAGGCATGGGATAAATCAGGTTAGACAGTTAAATGCACAGATTAAAGATTGGTGTGGGAGAAATGGATTGTGATTCATGAGGCACTAGCCCCAGTACTTGGCTAAGTGGGAAATATACTGTTGGGATGGCCTTCAATTGAACCTTGAGGGGAAGGTGTTCTACCGAATTGTATAACTAGGATGGTATACGGGACTTTAAACTAAATAATGGGGGTGTGGGGTTAAGCTTGGGAAGATGTAATAAACTGAAGAGAGGAATCAGAAGACAATAAAGGCAAGAATAAGTCTGATCCAAGTCTGGCAGGAAGGGACAGAGTGTACGAAACTATTACTGCATCAGCAGAGGTTATAAAAATAACAAAAAGGCAGAAGAAAAGGCTCTGAATCTGAATGCATGCAGCATTCATAATAAAACAGATAGACAGACAGCATACAAATATGAGCTGACCGCCGGATGACATGGATTTGGATCTGAATAGTTAATGGTCCATGACATTTGAGAAACACAGGCAGCTAAGAAAAGGACATTTGGGAAAGACAGGCAGCTGAGAAAAGACAGAGGACTAGCTTTGTTAGATAAGATTGGCATTGGTATAAGAGAGAGATCTGGAGATCCAAACATAGGTACAGTTTAGATGGAGATGAGAAACAGCAGAGCTAAGAATTCACTTGTGGGAGTGGTTTGTCAGCCTCCGAACAGTAATCACACCAGAGGATAGGACATACAGGAACAATTAAGGTGGGCTTGTGAGAAGGTACTGGGAAAATCATGAGTGATTTTCATCTACATATGCATTGGGCAAATTAAATTGGCAAAGGTAGCCCGATGATGAGTTCCTGGAATGTTTTTAGGACATTTTCTCTGAACAGTATGTTCTAATACCAGAGGGTGGACTATACTCGATCTGATCACGTGCAATGAGACAGAATGAATTAATAACTCAGTGAAGGTGCCCAGAGGTAGCAATGATCATATTATGCTGGAATTTCATATTCAGTTTGAGGGGGATGGACCCAAGACTAATATTTTAAAGTTTATTTATTAATTATTCACAAATAGGCTTACATTAACACTGCAATGAAGTTACTGTGAAAATTCTCTAGTCACCACACTCCAATGCCTGTTTGGGTACATTAAGGGAGTATGTAGCATGGCCAATGCACCCTAACCAGCACATTTTTTGGACTATGGGAAGAAACCCATGCAGACATGGGGGGAACATGAGACTCCACACAGACACTGACACAAACTGGGAATCGAACCTGGTGTGATGTGAGGTGGCAGTCTAAGCATTATAAATGCATAGAGGGAGAATGTAGCACAGCCAATGTACCTAACATACCAAACCAATCTTTTGGATTGTGGGAGGAAATGAAAAAAAAACAAAAGGAAAGCATAAGATTTAATAGGGGCAATAATGAGGGCAGGAAAACAGAGATGGCCAAGTGAATTGGGAAATTAGGTTAAGGGATAGATTAGTAGAGATGCAAAGGCATTTAAAAGGAGATATTTTCAGCATGTTCACAAAAGTTACATTCCAGTAACAGACTCTAAGGGTAGAATAATCATCTATGGCTAACTAAGGAAATTAAGGACAGTATCAAAGAAAGTGTATAATGCCACAATGAGTGCGACAGGTCAGGAGATAGAACAGAATGTTAAAAACAATGATTAATAAAGAGGAAGAAATTAGAGTATGAGGAATAACTACCCAAAATATAAAAAGGTATTCAAAAAGGAAAGAAGTGAGGATTGGTCCTTGAGAGAATGTGAATGAGGATTATAACAGTAAATAGGGAAACGGTGGATGAACTGAACAGATATTTTGCATTCATCTTCTTGCCGACGATACAAATAACATCTCAGAACTGAAAGGGAGGGAAAAACTTCAAACATTCTAACTAAAAGCTGGCCAAGACACCAGGTCCTAGAGTCTTAAGGGAAGTGGCTGCAGTGATAGTAAATGAATACAGTTTTTACATTTTCTAAAATGTTCCATCAGATTGAAAAATAGTGAATGTGCCTCTTCTTTTCAAGACAGGAGGGAGACAGAAAGCAGGAAGCTACAGGCCAGTTAGCTTTGCATATGTCGCAAAGAAATTGCTGGAATCCATTACTTAAGTGGCTATGGTTCGGCATTTAGAAAATCTCATTGCAATTAGGCAGTCAATATGGTTTTGTGAAAAGGAAACCATGACTAATTTATTGGAGTTCTTTGAGGATATAACAAGCAACATGGATAATGGGGACATACTGGATGTAAGGTACATGGATTTCCGGAAGGCATTTGACAAGGTGCCATATCGAAGGTTACTAAGCAAAATAAGAGCTCACAGTATAATGAGTAATATGATCACATAACAGGAAACAAAGGTTGCATAAATGAGTCATTTTCAGGCTGGCAAAATGTGATGAGCACAGTGCCACAGGGATCAGTGCTGGGGCCTCAACTATTCACAGTTTACATCAACGACTTGGATGAAGGGCCCAAACATATGGTTGCTAAATTTGCTACTGACACTAAGGTAGGTAGAAAAGTAGGTTATGAAGAGGACAGTGGCACAGTGGATCCATGGTTAGCACTTCTACTTCACAGCACCAGGGACCAGCATTCGATTCCCAGCTTTGATCACTGTCTCTGTGTGGACTGCACCTTCTCTCTGTGTCTGCCTGGGTTTCCTCTGGATGCTCCGGTTTCCTCCCACAGTCCAAAAGATGAGCCGGTTAGGGTGCACTGGCCGTGCTAAATTCTCCCTCAGTGTACCCAAACAAGTGGCAGACTGTGGCAACTAGGGGATTTTCACAGTAACTTCATTGTGGTGTTAATACAAGGCTAATAAATAGACCTAAAATTTAAAACATAAGAAGGCTGAAAATGCTTCTTACGTGTACGAGCAACATTTTGGGCAGATGGAATATAATGCAGGCAAACGCAAATTTCTCCATTTTTGCAGAAAGAATAAAGAAGCATCTTAATATCTAAATAAAGAGCTATTGCAGAACCCAAAGGTACAGTGGGAACTGAGCGTCCTGGTACATAAACCACGAAATGTTAATATGTAGGTGCAGCAAGTGTTTAGGGGTACAAACAAAATTTTTTTTTAAACAAGGGGAATGGAATATAAAACTCAGGATATTTTATTACAGTCACACAGGATGTTGTGCAACTCACATCATTTTGAATAGAACATAGCACATTACAGCACAGAACAGGCCCTTTGGCCCTCGATGTTGCGCCGACCAATTAAGAAAAAGCAATGACTCTCTAACCTAAACCATTCCCTTTTCATCAATAAACCTATCCACTGATCTCTTAAACGCCCCCAAACTTGGCGCATTTACAACTGCAGCAGGCAGGGCATTCCATACCCTTACCACCCTCTGGGTAAAGAACCTACCTCTGACATCCATCCTATAACTACCACCCCTTAATTTAAAGTTACGTCCCCTCGTGCTAGCTTTCTCCATCCAAGGAAAAAGGCTGTCACTGTCCACCCTATCTAAACCTCTGATCATCTTGTACGTTTCAATAAGGTCTCCTCTTAGCCGCCTTCTTTCGACTGAAAACAACCTCAAATCCCTCAGCCTCTCTTCATAAGACCTTCCCTCCATACCAGGCAACATCCTGGTAAACCTCCTCTGCACCCTCTCCAATGTCTCCACATCTTTCTTATAACGTGGCGACCAGAACTGTACACAATACTCCAAGTGCGGCTGCACCAGAGTTTTGTACAGTTGCAACATGATGTTGCGGCTCCGAAATTCAATCCCCCTATCAATAAAAGCCAAGACTGCGTATGCCTTCTTAACAACCTTATCGACTTGATTGCCAACTTTCAGGGATCTACGCACATATACACCTAGATCCCTCTGTTCGTTAACACTATTAAGAGTCCTACCATTAGCTCTATACTCTACACATTTGTTATTGCTGCCAAAGTGAATTACCTCACACTTTTCCGCATTAAACTCCATTTGCCACCTCTCAGCCCAGCTCTGCAACTTGTCCAAGTCTCTCTGCAAACTATAACACATCCTCTTCACTATCTACCACTCCTCCGACTTTGGTGTCATCCGCAAATTTAGTAATCCATCCTTCTATACCCTCATCCAGATCATTTATAAAAATTACAAACAGCAAAGGCCCCAAAACAGATCCCTGAGGTACACCACTTGTAACCGAACTCCATGATGAATAATTTCCATCAACCGCCACCCTCTGTCTTCTATCAGCTAGCCAATTCCTAATCCAATTAGCTAAATCACCCTCATCCCATCTGCATTTTCTGCAGAAGCCTTCCATGGGGAACCTTATCGAATGCCTTACTAAAGTCCACATATACCACTTCAACTCTTTGGTCACCTTTTCAAAAAACTCATTGTTAGTAAGGCACGATCTACCCTTCACAAAACCATGCTGATTATCCCCAATCAATTCATTACTGTCTAAATAACTATAAATCCTATCCCTAATAATTCTTTCCAATACTTTGCCCACAACAGAAGAAAGACTCACCGGTCTATAATTCTCAGGAAAGTCTCTATTCCCCTTCTTGAACAATGGGACAACATTCACTATCCTCCAGTCATCCGGCACTATACCGTAACCAACGACGACCTGAAGATCAGAGCCAGAGGCTCTGCAATCACCTCTCTTGCCTCCCAGAGAATCCCAGGGTAAATCTCGTCCGGCCCACGGGGCTTATCTATTTTCAAACCCTCAAGAATATCTAACACCTCCTTCCTTATCTACTTCAATACTTTCCAGTTTACAACCCTGTATCCCAGTGTTCTCCACAACTACATTTACGTCTCCCTGCGTGAATACCGAAGAGAAATATTTGTTCAGTGCCTCTCCAATCTCTTCAGGCTCCACGCATAACTTCCCATTACTATCTCTGACTGGCCCTAATCTTCCCCTAACCAATCTTCTTTTCTTAACATATCTAAAGAAAGCTTTAGGATTCTCCTTGATCCTTTCAGCCAAAGTTTTCTCGTGTCCTATGTACAGAATACTATGTACAGTTTTCGCCTCCGTATTTAAGAAAGGATATTATTATTATTATTCTATGTATTAGAGGCCATTCAAAGAGGGAGGTATATATGCGCGCGCGAGTGAGAGAATCTTCAGCACTCTTTTCCTTAGAAAGCAGTGGAGGCAGGGTGATTGAATTTAAAAATAAATTCATTCATTTTTGGGACATGGGTGTCACTGGCTGGGCCAGCATTTATTGCCCATCCCTAGTTGCCCTTGTTCAGACTGCAGTTGAAAGTCAACCATATTGCTGTGGTTCTGGAGTCATATGCAGTCCAGACTGGGTAAGGATGCCAGATTTTGCAACACAGCTGCCTCTCAGCGCCAGGTTCAATTCTAGCCTTGGTTCACTGTCTGTGCGGAGCTTGCACATTTTCCCTATGGCTATGCGGGTTTCCTCCAGGTGCTCCGGTTTCCTCCCACGGTCCAAAGATCTATAAGTTAGGCTGAACGGCCATGCTAAATTGACCCAAGTATTGGGGAATTGCAGGGGAAAAATATGAGTATGGGAATGGGGCCTGGGTGTGGCTGTGATTGGTGTTGACTCAGCAGGTCGAATGCCTCTTTCTGCTATAGGATTCTATGATTTCCTTGCCTAAAAGACATTAGGGAACCAGATGTTCAATGGAAGAATGGTCACCATCACTAGCCTTTAGTTCCAAATTTCATTTTAATCAAATTTAAATACCACCAGATTTTATGGTGGGGATGGAATGTCATCCCTGTGGTATGCTAGCCTTTATAGAAAGGCATATAGAGTACAAGAGCTGGCGTTTAATGTTGGTTAGACCTCATTTGGAATACTGCGTCCAGTTCTGGTCGCCTTACTACTGGAAGGAATTGGAGACCCTGGAGAGAATGCAGAGGTGGTTTACCAGGAGGCTGCCTGGTATAGAAGGTCTGGGTTACAAAGACAGGTTAGGCAAATTGGGGCTGTTTTCCTTAGAAAGACATAGACTGAGAGGAGATCTAATAGGGGTGTACAAAATTATGAAGGGTATCGATAGAGTAAACAGTGATGAGCTTTTTCCTAGGTTGGAATCAAATATCATGAGGGGTCACGGGGTTGGGGGGGGGGGCTATAATTTGGATGCTCGAGGGAGTTTTTTCCACACAGAGGTATGTGGGGGTATGGAAATCACTGCCAGGTAAGGTGGTGGAACAGGCACACTGGAGTTATTTAAGAGATATTTAGATGGCACATGAACAGAACGGGGATGGAGGGATATAGAAGACTGTTTTAAAATAGGGATCATGAACCTTGGGACTTCCATGGGAATTGTGTAAGTTGTGCTTGATATTGATGTATTTCTGTTCTATCCTACAGGTATTTCGGTCTGTCTTGTTATCCAAGAAGGGGCATATACGCGATGGGTTGAGAGGATTGCTCTTGGATTTTTTGAGAGTATCCTAGTGCTTCATGTCATTAGTGTACGTTTGAACTGAACCAGTTGACAGGCAACACGACAGCTCAGTAATTAATCACCGTGCTGTGCAGATACATGGATTTGGGCCTGTATCTGTGGGAGTTTGTGCATTCTCCCCATGCCTGCATGGGTTTTCTCTGGGTGCTCCGGTTTTCTCGCACACCCCAAAGATGTGCTCTTAGGCTGATTGGCAAAACAAATTCTCCCTAAATTGTCTTGCTTATTTGGTTCCAATGCAGATTTCTATGCCAATGCAGATTTTTATAAACATAGACAGGGATCATGGGTGGGAGTAGGAACGTCGAGGTGGCGGCGCTGGCTCATTGGGCCGAAGGGCCTGGTTCCCGTACTGTTTTGTTCTTTGGTATTTAAGCCCGAGCTTCTGGGTTATAAGTGATTTTATTACTGTGCCTCAGGCCTTCCCTGACCGCTGCAAGTAATAAAAGTAACTTCATGACAATACTTACCTTTGGTGGATCGAGGAGCAGCTGGTGGAAATCCCGCAGTCTCAATTTGATGCCGAGTAGTGTCCCTGCACTGACCTGGCTGCCAGTGTGGTCCATTCCTGGCGGGCATAGATCCAGCTGCCCATCGAGGTTACAGAAAAGTCCACCCATGCCACCCAGGTCAGACCTGCACAGAAAGAAAACAGGCAGAGAAATTCCAGTAAACAGAGTGGCATACAACATCTGTGACAATTTGCCAAGCAGGATTATGGGTCGAGTCTTCAAAAGCTGAGAATGCTAATGAAATCCTGAGAGGATTTAACTTCAAACAATTGTTAAGAGACAGAAGTGAAATCTGTGTGGACACGATGACAACTGGGTCAGCACTCACCCAGTTTTGAACCGAACCCAGTGATTATGATGACCAGACATGATAATTTTGAAACACCATAGACGCCAGTTAGTTTTCAACGGCAAATGAATCAAAGATCAATAGATTTTTACTTGGTAAGAGCTTTAAGGGATATGATATCAAAGTACATCAATACGCTGCAGATCAGGACAGGATAGACTAGAGGGGCTTAGTAGTCCCTAATGGCAGCATTACAGGGAAAGTGCACGTTGCTTCAAGTTCACATTGCACAAGTGAGAAACTATGGTGGCAGAGTGGTTGGCACAGCCTTCTCTCAGTGTCAGCGACCCGGGTTCGATTCCTGGGTCGCTATTTGTTTGGAGTCTGCATATTCTGTGTCGGTGTGGATTTCCACCGGGTACTCCAGTTTCCTCCCACAGTCCAAAAGACGTGCTTGTTAGGTGCACAGCCACATAAATACTCCATCAGTGTGCTAGAGTTTGGCAAGAAGATTTTCACAGTAACTTCAATGCAGTGTTAATGTAAGTCTACTTGTGAACAAAATAAACTTACTTGAGCCTAATACTTCCCTGAGCCAACCTGTTCCCACTACTCCATTAGGAAGTGGAACAGCCCTCTTCATCCAGATTTCCTATAGGGAATACCCAATATTCCTACAGTAGCAACATGAGATCCATTATGTGGCGCAAAGAAACCTACAGCAGCTAACACTTTGCACTGGTACTTTTATGATGTGTCAATCAAAACCTTTACAGCAGGATGACTGAAGTCAACTAAACTTGCATGTCAACTTGCCTTTTAAGTTTATTTATTCATGTCATGAATAGGCACACATTAACACCACAATGAAGTTATTCTGAAACTCCAGCACTTGCTTGGGTACACTGAGGGAGAATTTAGCATGGCCAATGCACCTAACCAGCACGTCTTTCAGACTGTGAGAGGAAACCCATGCAGACATGGGAAGAACATGCAAATTCTGTACAGTCAGCCAAGCCAGGAATCAAACCCAGGTCCCTGGCGCTGTGAGGCAGCAGTGCTAACCACTGTGTTGCCGTGCTGTCCCCTAAGATGTGGATTCTGGTAAGTTGCTAGAGCAAGGATAATTTCAATGTCTCAGAACAGGTCATTACCTTCCTTATTAGGATAGATAAACAAACTCATTTAAATTATATTTCTTTTGGACATAGAAGATTACATGGCATTAATGGAGAAACAGACGTTTGGTTTATTGACATAACAATTGTCACTTCACTTTGACAAGTAGCTCACTGAATGTGAAGTCTTTGGAGATTTTTTTTTTAAAATCACAAAACAGAGTTCTCTATATGCAAATATTGCAAACTTGAGCAAAACCTTTTGAACTCATTGTAAAATAAGATGGAGCGACATGGTGGCACAGTGGTTAGTACTGATGCTTCACAGCACCACGGTACAAATTTGGCATTGGGGAACTGCGTGGTGTTTGCACATTCTCCACGTCTGCATTGATGTCCTCTGGGAGCTCTGGTTTCCTCCTGCACTCTAAAGGTGTGCAGATTAGGTTAACCGGCCGTGCTGAATTGCTTGTTAGTGTCAAGGATTAGCAGGATAAATATGTTGGGTTACGAAGCTGAGGCTTGGATTGGATTTTTGTTGGTGCAAACTTGATGGGCTGAATGGCCTCTTTCTGGATTTTATGATTCTAGAAAGTCCTGCAAATGAATCAAAGACTGCCTGTAAATCTACAGCCATACAAACCAAGTAGACCTACATCTGATTTAGAATCTCTGCCTAGTCAGTTATCAGAATATTGAACTTGGTGATCAGCCTTGGCTCGAAGGGCTGAATGGCTTACTCCTGCGCTCTTTTCTAAGGCGACGTAGGGGGTGTAAACAGTTTCCATTCTCCATCTGGTTTAGGGAGGGAAGAATTCAACCAGAACTCTTCCGCCTGACTGCATATAACCGTAGAAAAAATAAACAAAACATAAATCTGCTGCAGTCAAATCCTATAACTTTGTGCTTAAGGGTATCTTTAGGTCAATGATCTAGTGTGCGGCAGCATTCCACACATTTTTGCACGCAACACCATTTGCTGTCCACCAAAAACCCTGGAGGCAGTGAAAATACTGGTTTCAGAGCGACAGGTTTTCCACAGACTTACCGGGGCCTGCGTGTTTCCAACAGCGTCAGCAGTACCTGGATCCCGTTAACAATCACTGACTCATCCTTCTCGACCTCAAACATGTTATTAAGAAGCTGCTCGATGGTTTCCTGTCTAGAAGCGAATCAAATGGAGATTGTGATCATAAAACAAACATCCTCGGCCGTAAACAAGTTGCATCTCGAAAAGAACTGCTTTGAATTGTCGGTACATCCTCAAGCACCCAGGTCTCAATCTGAATGGGTGGCATGCCAAGGGTGGTAAAATTGTGGGATTCATTCCGTGAACACCAACTGATGCTAGATTTACTGCTCTCATTTTTAAAACAGAGACTGATAGATTGCTAGCTAAAGTATCAAAGGAAACTTCAGTTAAGCTACATTTGGAGCATTGCCTGAGTTCTGGTCATCAAACTACCAGAAGAACATGGATGCTTAAAGAGGGTACAAAGGCTTACAGGATATGGCCTGGACTGAAGAGTTTTAGATATGAGGAGAGGTTGGATAAAATCGGATTGGAAAGATGAAGGCTGAAGAAGTGACCCGACAGAAGCCACAAAATTATGAGGCGCTTAGATAGGACAGATAGTAGAGGCTTTTTCCCAGGGTAGAAGGGTTGTATACAAGAGGTTTAAGGTGACAGGTAGTAAATTTAGGGGAGATGTGCAGATTAAGTTTTTCACACAGTGGCTGGTGAGCACCTGGAATGTACTGTCAGTGGATGTGGTGGAAGCAAGACATTAGCAATGCTCAAGATATAGCTTGATAGACACATGAATGAGAGGAGAACAGGGGGACAGAAACTGCATTTCAGTACAGGTCTGATGAGCTGAAGGGCCTGTTCCTGTGCCGTACTGGGGCAAAAGCAAGCAAACGCTCTTTTCCCTGCCCCCCTTTCTTTCATCAGATATGGGTGTCGCTGGCATTTGTTACTCATTTCTAGGTGCTTTTGAATTGAGTGGTTTGCTAGGCCATTTCAGAGGGGCAGCTGACAGTCAACCACATTGTTGTGGGTCTGGAATAACACGTAGGCCAAACTGGGTAAGGACAGCAGACTTTCCTTCCTGAGCGACATTAGTGAACCAGATGGATATGCACAACAACCGTTAATCAAACTAGGTGCTACAGTGGGATTTGAATCTGTGTCTCCTGGATTACTTGTCTAGAGAAATCATCATTATGCCACCAGCTCCCCCTGAAATTATATCGAGTTATATCACAAAGCAACAATCTCACCGAATGCCTGAAAGTGTTCAAGGGACTAAACAGCCTCTGGAAATTTCAGTCCCACTCTAACTTGCCTGCATATTTCAACTACATTATCTCATGAGAACTAAATCTCCTCTGAACCGACTGTTCTATGATAGCAATGCCAGACAGAAGCAGTTAAAGAAATACATGGGTCAAAATGTGTTTCCAAATGGCAAGCTGGCTTCAATGCTAAAGCAGCTTTTTTTGTAAAAGAAAATACAGCATCACATCAGGGTGAAGTAAAATTAGTAACTCTCAGGCGGTGCAAAATCAAAATCCTTTAACTCAAAAGCAGCACAACGGCTTCATGGAAGAAGAGGCTGCAGAGAGAGAGAGAGAGATAAACATTGAATAAGAGGAGAATTAACAAGGACAAGCAGCAGAGGAAACAAGATTTAAGTTTAGAAAGCTCAAAATCCTGCCTCTCCATTGGAACTATCCTTTCACAGATTATTGTTTCCCACATCTAGAGTTTGGCTCATATATTACAGCTACTGAGGAACAATCAAAAACACTACTGGAAGTTGTCAGTGCACGTAATCCAAGCAACATTCCTGAGTTACATAAATAAAAGCAAATTATTGCAGATGCTGGAATCTGAAGCCAAAAGAGGAAACCTCAGCAGGTCTGGCAGCATCTGAAAGAAAAGAGCCGACATTTCGAGTCCAGATGACCCATGGTCAAAATTGAGTCATAAGACAGTTGTGTAATTTATTATAAAATTCAATACGTTTTTCAATAGGCCCACATGCAGAACTGTGGTACAACAGTTATGTGCCAAGATTTGTGACAGCACGGTGGCTAGCATTGATACCACACAGCGCTAGGGACACAGGTTCAATTCTAGCCTTGGGTGACTGACTGTGTGCAGTCTCCCCATATCTTTGTGGGTTTCTTCCAGGTGTTCTTGTTTCTTCCCAGTCTAAAGACATGCAGGCTAGATGGACTGGGCATGCTAAATTGCTCCTTAGCATCCACAGATGTGCAGTTTAGGTGGGCTGGCTATGCTAAATTGCCCCTTCATGTCCAAAGATGCGCAGGTTAGCTGGATTAACCATGGGAAATATGTGAGGTTATGTGGAAAGGGCAAGGGAGAGGGCCTGGTAAAATACTTTGTCAGAGTCAATACAGACTTGATGGGCTGAATGGCCTCTCCTGCACTTTAGGGATTCTATAATTTTCCAACAAAGTCAGAGCTCTGGCATCAGGGGTGTAGGACAGATGGAAGTCAGGTATTAGTCCTGTTGGTGGGGAGGCTAAAGGCAAAACTGCAGACAAAGGAGTGTAATGTGATTAGAAGCTTGGGGGCAGGCTGCTCTCTCAGGAATAGATAGCAACTAAAACACCTAGCGAGGAAATAGAAGGGGAAGAGGGAGATACCTTGATGGCTCGAGAGGTTAAAATGTGTCAACAGGTGCGAGCAGAGCAGGAACGTCGCAGATTGTATCTTTATTATTTGCAGGCTGAGGGCTCAAACATTAAGAATGACTACTTATGCTGGGCAGTGCAGTAGCTGTAGACATGTACTGAACTGCAGCTCAGCACTGCTTCAGCACATTCACGGAGATGCAGCAACGGACACTGCTAATTAACCAATCTCTGAAAATCAGCCACCCACACTCTGGAATTACGACAAGCCAAGGGACAGAAATTCCCGGGAAGAAAAATCAAATATCCCATCCACACATTCAAAGACAGAAATGCCGAAACTTACTTCTCGAGCGTGGCCAGCAGCTGGTCTGGTTCGGGACTGTCCTGGATCTGAATCATCTGTTCTCTGCTTAGCCGAATAATGTCACAGAGAGACTGAGATGCATTAGAGTGTTGCTGAGAGTGAGGAAAGTGGAGAAAGAAAAACGCTGTTAGGACCTTAAATTTCATTGCATTGCAGAGTACAGTTATCAAGGTCACATTTATGCACCATCCTCAAGCCCGCAGGGCTTCTCAAATAACTTCACAACCAGTGGAATAATTCAAAGTGAAGTCATTATTGTAGTTAAGTGCAGCCACCAATTTTCGGGCAAGGTGAATGGCTCAACTAATTTTTTTTAAAATTGCCTGATAAGGGAGTAATTATGGGCCAAGACAATGGGACAAGCGTCTTCTTGATTCCCCTCCCACGTGTAATGGGATTGTTCACAGGATGACACATGGTTAGCACTGCTACCTCACAACACCAGGGACCTGGGTTCAATTCCAAGCTTGGGTTCACTGTCTGTGCAGTCTGCACGTTCTCCCCGTGTCTGCATGGGTTTCCTCCCACAGTCCAAAAGACGTGCTGGTTAGGTGCATTGGCTGTGCTAAATTCTCCCTCAGAGTACCTGAACAGGTCCCAGAGTTTGGTGACTGGAGGATTTTCACAGCAACTTCACTGAATTGATAATATAAGCCTATTTGTGACACTAAAATCTGAACAGTGCTGGAGGCACCTATTCGATCCATCGAGCTTACACCGACGACAATCCCATCCATGTTCTTCCCCATAACCACATGTATTTACCCTGCTAATCCCACTAACTCTAAAGGGCAATTTAGCACAGCCAACCCACCTAACTCGCGCAACTTTGGAATACGGGAGGAAATAGGAGAATCCGGAGGAAACTCACGTAGACATGGGGAGAAAGTGCAAGCTCCACGTAGACAGTGACCCAAAGCCTTAATTGAACCGGGTCCCTGGTATTGAGAAGTAGCAGCGCTAACAATTGTGCCACCATCTTTTAGCACTCACCAGAAAAGGCAGATAAGACTTTGGGGCTTTAGTTGAACATCCAATCCGACAGATGGTACACCTCTGACGGTGCAACATTCTCACAGCACTGCACTGAAGCGTCAGCCTCAATTATGTAGTTGGCCATGAGCCTGTGACCATCTGACTCGGTGTTAGGAGCGTACCCAATTCAGACATTTAATCCTTTATTGCTCAAGGGACTGCTCCAGTGGGCACTGGACTCTGGGCATTACAAGCTCAAAATTTTCTCCAGTCGGCCCCAGACTGACTTCTCCCCACAGGTGAATGTTGAAAATATTAAAATTGTTATACTTGATTATTGTGAAACTCAGACACCAGAAGGAAATTAAGTTAAAACTAATCCGGAGGCACAATTTATAGTAATACAATGTCATTTTCCCAAAACCAAAATGGGCAAATTTTAGAATACAGATGCAAGCTTCTGTCAAGATGAAGCCAAAAGGTCGTAAAACATAGGAGCAGAACTAGGCCACTCGACCTGAGTCTGCTCCACCATTCAATTGTGGCTAATATTTTTCTCATGCCCATAACACCTCTGATCCCCTTATTAATCAACCAAGAACCTATCTATCTCTGTGTTAAAGACACTCAATGACCTGACCTTCACAGCCTTCTGCAGCAAAGAGCTCCACAAATTCACCACTCTGGCTGAAGAAATTCCTCCTCATCTCTGCTATAAAGAATCATCTCTTTAGCCTGAAGTTGTGCTCTCTGGTTCTAGTTTTTCCTAGAAGTGTAAACATCTTTCTACATCCATTCCATCCAGGCCTTGCAATATCCTGTAAGTTTCACTAAGTCCTCCCCCTCATTCTTCTAAACTCCAACGAGTACAGACCCAGAGTCCTTAACTGTTCCTCATACGACAAGCTCTTCATTCCAGGGATCATTCTTGTGAACCTCCTCTGGACCCTTTCCAAGGCCAGCACATAATACCACACAAGGCCTCTGGGTTAACTCTTTTGATTCCAAGATAGCAGGTCTCTGATTTCAAAACAAAATACCCATATCCCATAATCATTTTTACCCAGACAGCCCCCCACAAGTGGACTTCACTGATCTGTAACTCTGAGGCAGTGGTGAGAAACAAGCGGTAATCTGCAGTGAACCGTGATATGTCTGACTGAGGCATTTACTGGCTGAGATTACGATACCCCACGCCAACTCTCAAGCTGTATTACTAGGCAGTGGCTGGGTGGTATTATTGCTAGACTATTAATCCAGAAACTCAGCTAATGTTCTGGGAACCCGGTTCAAATCCCAGCATGGCAGATGGTGGAGTTTGAATTCAATAAACAACATTTGGAATTAAAAAGCTACTGACGACTATGAAACTACTGTCAGAAAAACCCATCTCGTTCACTTATGTCCTTTAGGGAAGGAAATCTGTTGTCTTTATCCACTCTGGCCTACATGTGACTCCAAGGCCACAACAATCTGACTGACACTCAACTGCCTTCCAAGGGCAACTAGGAATGGTTAATAAATGCTGGCCCAGCCAATGAAGCCTATATCTCACAAATGAATAATAAAAAGAACTGTTACCACAAAGGAAATGATAATTCCAGACAGATGACTGAACACAAGTCACCAAAACCAGTGTAAAAAGTTTCTTTGTTCACACATTTTACAACAAAAGTGTCTCCAGATAAATAAAGCTCATACTTGATTCCTGGTTTGAGCTATCTGAATTCAGGTGAAAGAACATCATTTGTATTTATAAAGTGTCTTTCACACCAGAATGTCTGAAAGTGCCACATAAATGGTTAATCACTGCTGTAATGTAGGAAACATGGGAACAAATTCTCACAAAGCAAAATTCCACAAATTGCAAAGTGATAATTGCCAGGTAATCTGCTTTGAGTGATGCTGATCGAGGGATATATACTGGCCATGATCTAGCTAACACTCCAGCGCAGTCTACTCTCAGAGGCATCACCTTTTAGACAAGATATAATTCAATGCCCAGTCCATCCCCTCAGATGGGCATAACAGATCCCATGGAAACTGACCATAAATTATATAGGGTTTGGAAAAAATTCATTAGAAGTTCATGGTTAACAGTTAGTGAATCTTGTAAGAGGCCAGAAGGCCAACTTACAGAGTCACTTTGATGCCAAGGCAGGGCTGCCCCAGCGCTAACGTTTTTAGTTATGACAGACTTGGGAATTTAAATTCCTGCTCCCATTAACGTGCATGCGTCTCAGGTTGCCGATGACAACAGGTCTCAATGTTTAATGGAGAACTACCACTTTCCAGACAGGCCAAACTAGCAGATACGAAACAGTGCACAGGACAAATTGGACAACCCTTACTCTGGAGAGGCGATGGCCTAATGGTATTACCACTAGACTATTAATCTAAAATCTCAGCTAATGTTCTGGGGACATGGGTTTGAGTCCCACCACAGCAAATAGTGGAATTTGAATTCATTAAAAATATCTAAAACTAAGAATCTACTGATGACCATGAAACCACTGCCGATTGTCAGAAAAACCCATCTGGTTCACTGACGTCCTTTTGGTAAGGAAATCTGCTGTCCTTACCTAGTCTGACCTACATATGGCTCCAGAACAATGTGCTTGACTCTCAACTGCCCTGGGGCAACTAGGGATGAGCAATAAATTTTGGTCCAGCCAGCGAAACCCACATTCCATGAATAAGTCATAGAATCCCTACACACAGAAAGCAGCCATCTGGCCCATCAAGTCTGCACTGATCACAATCCAAACAAGCCGTATCTCCATATCCCCACTCATATATCCTGCTAACACCAAGGAGCAATTTAGCACGGCCAATCAACCTAAACCGCATTTCTCTGGACTGTGGGAGGAAACTGGAGCACCTAGAGGAAATCCACACAGACACGGGGAGAACCTGAGAACTCCACATAGACAGTGACCCAAGCCAGGAATCAAACCCTGGCCCTCTGAGGCAACAGTGCTAACCACTATGCCACCCATGTGAAAGAAGAAAAAAAAACCAACTTTGCATTTGTTAGAGCTTAAGAATGCCTTTGAGGGACTGAAAAAGGATAGTTTTTTAAGTGGCAGGTTCATCATTCTAAATGAAAGACGATTGTTACCGTAATAGAACTTTCCACACAATTAAGGTTACGGTAAATAAACTCACCCGATGAAAGAGCAGCACTCCAAAACCTCATGCTACCAATAAACCTGCTGGACTTTAACCTGCTGCTGAGAGACTTCTTTTTATAAATAAATTAATGGGAGAGTGGCATAGTGCTGCTTTGAGTAACACTAACCAGAATTCGGGTTCAGCAACAAATCTGTTCTGACTTGGCAACCTCAGATAAGCACAGGAGATAATGCATCTGCCTCTGTTGGGGGGCAGGGTGGGGCGAAGAGGCAGCTTGAATTCCTGATATTATACCCCTCATGCCTCCAAATCAGAGAGTCTGGGCCCAGAATGAAGGCTAGTAGTATCTGTCTGAACCACACACAGACAAAAGTCATGCCTTGGGAAGAAGAGGGTGGCTGGGAAAGGAAGAACCCCTGAAACTGAACAAAACTGATCACCACTCCCAAGAATGGACGCCTGCTCCTTTGCCTTCCTACGACCCCTGACAGCATTCAATTCCTGCTGTGCCTCAAATCAAATGGCAATTTGTCATCAGAATGATTGATATCATTAAATCCCCAGGGACATCATAGTGAAATCCACTCATGCCCTGATTTGGCAGCAATACATATGCATACTTGCAAGATGAACAGTAAACCTGACAGAACAGCTAACTTGAAACAGACCAGGAATCTAACATGGGCTTTCTTGCTGTTTATCAGCTGAACAGCTCGATTTGTAGAAAATTCCACAGAAACTTTTAAAATTAAACAGGATCCTTACTTTTAAGTAAGAGTTCTTAACGCAGCTGGAAACCACCCAGAACTACTACTGGTACATGGGATGGATAAGTTTTTGAATTTATTCTTTTCATTAAAAAGGCTTTGACATCTTTATGGGAGATTTTGTGTTGGCATCACCAGCACTGTTTTAAAGTTTATTTATTAGTCACAAGTAAACTTACATTAACATTGCAACGAAGTTGCTGTGAAAACCCCCAGTTGCCACATCCCAGTGCCCGTTCGGGAACACTGAGGGAGAATACAGCACGGCCAATGCGCCTAACCAGCACATCTTTTGGACTTTGAGGAAACCAAGCAGACACGGGCAGAACATGCAAACTCCAAACAGACAGAGACCCAGGCTGGGAATCAAACCCTAGTCCCCAGCATTGTGAAGTAGCAGTGCCAACCACTGTGCCACGTGGTGTCCTAAGTTCAAAGTGGAGAACGAATTTATTCCTTTGAAAAAAACAGACTTCGCCATTTTTAGGGGAGATTTCCTGTAGGCATCATCAGCACCTTTGGGGGATTCCAAGTAATATTTTTACTTTTAATTTATCTGAGTAGTGTGGTCAGTTTATTTTGGATTTTTAAAAGAAAACAGGGCAGCATAGTGGGATTAGCACTGCTGCGTCACAGCGCCAGCGCCAGGTTTGATTCCCGGCTTGGGTTATTGTTTGTGCAGAGTGTGCATGTCCTCCCCATGCCTGTGGGGGTTTCCTCCAGGTGCTCCGGTTTCTTCTCTCATTCTATAAGACATGCTGGTTAGGGTGCATTGACCCGAGTCGCCACACTCAGGTGCTGAGTGAGGCGACTAGAAGAATTTCATAGTAACTTCACTGCAATGTGAATGTAAGTCTTACTTGTGACAATAATAAACTTTTCTAAAAAAAATATGAATGGAGATATTTAGCTTTCGTTCAGTGTTAGGCAGCCGGGTTGCAAATAGGAAGTCACATTTGCAAAATTTCCTGAGACAAAGCCAAGTGCGACTTCCTTCAAACTCAGCGGATGGGCAATCTTCTGAGACAGGCAGCACTTTAATGATCAACTCCCGGTCAAACAGGGAAGTAACATTTCTAAAATGTGGAATTCCATCACAGACAATGCATTTCACAAATAATAACAACATAATGGATTTAACAGTAAAATGACTGTGTGTAAGTTAGCAGTAAGCCAAATGCGCGCCAAATCAATTGAGGAATTAGCTGGTCAGCCTTTTCCACCTTTCCCTGCCCTTTATGGGATGCTTGCACTTACATCCTCATCTTTGCAACGATGGATCATCTCGATGAGTCTCTGAATGATTTTCTCCTCGTTCAGCCACTGTTGGAACACAGAAGGAGGTTAGCGAGGAATAGTGAATCCGGCCTTCTGTGCGGGACGAGTAAAAAAATTCACCCTGGCAGGCGTCCCAGGAAGGAATAAGAACAGAAAATGCTGGAAAAGCTCAGCGGGTTTGGCAGCACCCGTGGTGAGAGAAACAGAGTTAACATTTTGAAGGACAAGAGGAAGATGAATGATGAATTTGATGCTGTTAAGAGGGGGTGGCACTGGTGGAACCAGAGATGAAGTTAAGAACAGGTGGGGACTAGGAGAATTCTGAGCACACTTGTGTCCACCCTATCATCATATCTCTCCTAGTTCCTACCTGCCCCTGACCTTCTATGTTGTTCCACCTACTCTTAAACAGTAAAATAACGAACAGAATTCTTCTCTTTAGCTTTGAAGAATCACGCTGACCTGGAACATTTACTATGTGTTTTTCTCTCTCTACAAACATTGCCAGACCTGCTGAGCATCTGTAGTATTTTGCAAGGAGAAATATGCCACATTACGCCGGATTCACACCCACACGTTCTTCACACAAGCACTGAATCAGGCATTGCAATTCGGCCCACAGTGCTAGCTTTCTAGAGAAATCAAACAAATCCCGGTGTCAAAGTTCTTTTGCCGTATCAGTGCACTCTCCCCACTTTCGTCTTTTAAAGAGCGTTTAGACAGTTACATGGTTAAGATGGGTATAGCAGAACACGGGCCAGATGCAGACAACTGGGTTTAGCTTAGTGGTTTGAAAAATAAGAAGGCATGAACATATTGGGCCGAAAGGTCAGTTTCCATGCTGTAGACCACTATGACTCCGACTCGTTCCTCAGCACCTTTGTGAATCTGATTCCATCACGTTTTCCCAGATTGCAAACCAGATCTTCTCTCATGAGAGTGAGAGTAATCCTGCAGTGATCTATGCTTAACTTCTTTATTTCTCAATTAGAATACATAATCAGGATGCGCATTTATCCGAGTTGCCACACTGCAGTAAACGTGACAAATACATGCGGTCAAATTGGGACGTATATTCAATTCCATAATCTGCCTACGAATGCCACTGCACCTCCTCCTGTCCTGAACCCTACCTTCCATTACTTCCCCTTCTTGTGCTTAATCTGAAAATGCACTTAATGAAATTATGATGAAATTCAACAGGTTATTAAATATGATATCAACATGAGTATGAAATTAATATGAAAGCAAACTTTTTACAGATACACCATAGAAAGCATTCTTTGTTGTATCATAGCTTGGGATGGCTCCTGCTCCATCCAGGACCGCAAGAAACTACAAAAGTCATGAATGTAGCCCAATCCATCATGCAAACTAGTCTCCCATCCATTGACTGTCTACACTTCTCACTCGGAAAAGCAGCCAGCATAATTAAGGAACCTGCGCATCCCAAATATTCTCTCTTCCAGTTTCTTCCTTCAGGAAAAAGATACAAAAGTCTGAAGTTACATACCAACCGATTCAAGAACAGCTTCTTCCCTGCTGCTGTCACACATCTGAATGGACCTACCTTGCATTAAGTTAGTCTTTCTCTACACTTAAGCTATGATTGTAACACTATGTTCTGCACTCTTTTGTTTCCTTCTCTACGAACGGTAGATTTTGTCTGTATAGTGCGCAAGAACAATATTTTTCACTGTATGTTAATACGTGACAATAATAAATCAAAAATATGAAGTGCCTCATTATCTCCCTACTATTCTTTCAGCCCCTCTCTCAAAAATATATTTTCATATTACAGATATCTCAGTCCCATCTTTCTAGGAAGTATCTGTGCATTAATTCTGATCTCTCAGTCCCTCTCTCAGAGAGATCATTTGGACTCCACTGTCTCCTTTGTACAACGGTATTTAAAAATTACTTTATTTCCAAAAACTAAAAAGGAACACCAAGGCGCTTACGTTCAGCACGTCCTGTCTCAACTGGGGCTGCTCCACGCATGTGAGTAGTCGGAGAAGGAGATCCATAATGGCCGAGGTTCCTATATGTTTCAGCAATAAGCTTACAAAATCATCCTTCTTTCGTAGAAAATCCACTATCTGCAAACAAAAAAAAGAAAATTTTGAGAGAAATAGTACTTTAATGCCATTTACCAAGTATAGTACCGTTTTAGTTCAGGCTGTAACTTAGTTTCTTCAATCTTAGCACAAGTCGAATCCAGTTTCTATCTCTCTCCCATTTCCAATATTTGGGTCAAATTTGGAGCTTTTTTCTTTATACTGCAACTGGAGAATATACACTTCTTTTACATCAATGCTGGTGGTGGCCCTGACAATTAAATGGATTGTGCTGCGGTGGACATCACCAGGCCCAATCACAAGCCCAGTCATGGGCATCAGTTCAATGTCTTGACTGATTATGACATCCTCTCCTGTCACGGTGTGGTTTGAGAACCCTACTCTGGCATGACAGCCTCTCACACATTTGTGGCAGAGGAGGATACTGTGCTTGGTGCACAATTCATCGGCCTTTCATTTTTACACGTCTCCTTCTCAAACAGTAGAGCTTTTTGTTTCTGCTCACCCCTTCCAGTCGGCCTGCAGAGGCCACAACCATCAGCAATTGTCTCCAACCATCAGCAATAACGTCTGCCATCTTCACATCTCGCTTGGTGTGCTTGAAGTGGAGGAAAAATGTGCAAGAGAGATTGCAACCCAGTGGGTAGTTCACTGTACAGACGATCTTCAGGCATACAGCTGTCATCTATTCGATGAACATGGCTCAGCCAGCTCAGATGTTGGCTTGGGGATGAGCGCATGCTGACAGAATTAACATGTTCCAGGGCCTCCAAGTTGGTGATCTCATTCCACCAAAAGATGCTGAAGACAATAAAAGGTGGAAACTGCTCAGTCTTCTCTCCTTTCTAGCATACATTATCCAGGTTGCACCAATGAAGCAGAGTTCATAGAGGACAAAGGCTTGCAGTTTGGTATCATTATGGTTCAAGTCAGAAACTCCAGTGTTTTATGAAGCCCACCTGGATCCTAAGTTTTGCACTTTGAATTTGGCTAGATAAACATGACATGGTTCATCTCAGGTACGGTTCAAATGACCCACAAAGGAGCTTTTATCAAACAAAGTTGATTTAATAATATAGTTACATGTATAGAAAGAAAATTAGCGATAACTTGTCAATTACAGTTAGAAAAAAAACACTACAATAATGCCAAACCCTTAACAAATACATCCAAGATGTTTCAATCAAAAACTTCCCATAAACAAAACTCTTCCACAGGTTTAACACAGCAAAAACTAATGCTCACCTGATAGTGGAACTGAGTCCTTTGGATGAATAATGCAGTTCTCTTGGTACACTCAGAACAGCTTCCCAGAACACCCAGGAGAACTCTAGTCAAGCCACCAACAGCAGATTTTGCAGTGTAGGCAGGCAAGCTTTGCTTTCAGCTAACCAGCAGAACTTCCAAAACCCCGGTTTGTGGTGGTGGGGGGGGGATGATGATGGAAAAAGAGAGAGAGACTGCTTTCAGTCTGATGCCCACTCCCTCTAAACCAAAACACTGATCACAGCCAAAAACAGAAAGTGAAACCCCTGAATTCTCTAGGAGGGAAAAAACTGACCAGAACCCATGATCCTCCTCCTGACAATGCAGGGCCATAAAGCAACCCAGAGTAAAAATAAACATACCCCCATTTAAACCATTGAAGGAGCAATAAAATAACTCATATAGGCAACTCGGCAGCTATGAGAACACAGCACTACGAAAAGATACACTAACTTCACAGTGTCCTAAGTCAAGCTGCTGTTTTCACATGCTCGCTTACTCAGCTTGGACGGAACAGTGACAGCTTTTGCAATATGCGTTAATTTCAGCATAAAATGACAGATTGCTGCTGACTGCGGAGCCAAGATATGTGAAGCTATCAGCAAGCTCCAGGGTCAGTGTCAATACGAGATGGCGCCATGGCACGGCAAGGCAATGTCATGGGTCCAACATTTGTCTTCCTGATGCTCCCTGTCACCGTCAGGTCTGAGAGTGTGTTCACTTATTGTCTTCCTCAGTTTAGAAAGCGACTGCGGTTTTGTCAGCACAGCATCTCTCTGAAGAGTTGGCATATCTTTGTCTTGGGTCTCAGGCGAGCAAGCTTCAAAACTTTCCATTGGTTCTGTTGTGCAAGTAGACAAGCTCTGTAGATGTAGAAGGCCAATGACAGCAGTAAAGAGAAGAACATGCCCTGTTTGATCCTACTGTGGATCTCAAAGGATTTCAGTGTTGCCCTGTCAGCACTGACCTTACTCACCATGTCACACAGGGTCATCCAGTCTTCTCCAGCAGCTTAAATAGACCATTTCTGCCCACTTGGTTGATTACCTTGGTGAGATTGAAGGTGGCAATGTATAACGGTCTCCTTTCTTCTTGGTGTTTCTCTTGTCGCAGCTGAACTGAGAGAATCGAGTCAATTATTGACTGTCCAGTTCTAAAACCACACTGGGACTCGAGATAGATGCATTCAAGCCAGGATCTGCAGTCTGACGAGGGCAGCATGAGCAAATCCCACATGGTGCTCAGCTGGAGATACCTCGATATGTTGCAATCCCTGTGTCTTACGTCACATGGAAACATAAAAGATAGGAGGCCTTTTGGCCTTTCGAGCCTGCTCCACTATTCATTATGATCATAGCTGATTATCCAACTCACATTTCTCTGCCCACTCCCTCCAGCAGAGCCAGAGAATTGTGTAGATGCTGCAGGAATACCGTTTTCCTGTGTATGATGAGTTCGGGCAGCATATTAGCTGCACCTGGAGCCTACCCGCATTGCGGACAGATCAAATTCTCCATCATGGTTTCAATATTCAACTCTGCCATGTGTGGCAGCAGTTAGCACTGCTGCCTCACAGCGTCAGGATCCCATGTTCAATTCCGGGTCATTGTAGTGCGAAGTGTGCATATGTTCCGTGTGGGCTTCATCTTGTTTTGTCCCAAAGATATGTGGGTTAGGTTGATTGATCATGCTAAATTGCCCCTTGTATAGTTACAGGGATAGGTGAGATTGTGATCAGTACAGGCTCAATGTGGCAAATGGTCTCCTTCTGTCATTCTACGATGACAGGTAGGCTCTCCATGGTTCCAGAGCTTCCTCAATTGCAATGTTTTCCCCAGAGTACAACTCAAATCAGTATTTCACCCATTTCTCCAACTATGCAGTTGATGACTACCTCCCCTGCCTTTGCTAACAGACCTGCTGTCTTTTTTGATCCCTGTATACATTTCCTTATATCTTCTTTGGCAGTCAATTCTGAAAATATTGGTATTGACAGGATTCAAAAGTTACAATGGCCTAAAACAGTAAAATTATGCTGATATGGACTCGCTCTGTAGCCACATTTACTCAAATGTTCAGATATGTAACAATTTACAAAAAAAGGTAAAATCAGCACCAAGCTAGAAAAACCTCTCAAAATGAGAAAGGAATTTTAATTGCATTTAATTGCAGTCCCTACATTTTATACATGCCTTCTGATGTTTATTTCATTCAAGCCAGAGTGTCCAATTGGAAGCATTATATCGCCCTAATGCAGTATTGTGATGACATGCATCTTGGAGGCACAAGGCACTCTTCAGGAAACACAGAAGTAAACAGAAAGTAACTATTTTCCTTCACGTCTTGACATTCGCTGCATTGGTATCACCCTGTCAGTTCAGGTTAAAAAGACATGTCCACCCCAATTGAAGAAGAGATAAGGATACCGTCCAGGTTGACACCTTTAATGACAGATTTACATTCGCCACAGCTGTTGCCAGGGAAAAACTCTGCAGAAACTAGAAAGCAAACACAAGGCAGCACAACTGAAATGCTGCTTTCACAAACCCTCAATGTGGATGAACATGCAGACAAGATTTGTGGCGCAATTAGTATTTGTGCTGCAACAGTATTTCTTCCAACCTCCATCCTGTCATTCCATTCTCCCATGCCGTCTCTCTCATGCCACATGAGTCTCATTCCTTTCTTCCCTTTCATATCATCCCTCGCTCATCCTTCCCAGGCCATCGCATATGTCCAATGCATTTTCATCAGCCTCGCGTGTCTCTCACCTCTTCCTCCAGGAGCCCATCCCACCTATACCTTTCCTCTTGTGAAATGCTTTATATATGGTGATGTTGTTCTGCAAACGTGGGATGATGATATTTGAGTATGAAGTTACATCCAGGAAACCATTCCCCCCTGCAAATATACCTACTAGAATCACTCACTGTCTAAAGCATGGCACAGTGGTTAGCACTGCTGCTTCACAGGGCCAGGGACAAGGGTCGATTCTTAGCTTGGGTTACTTTCTGTGCTGTGTCTGCACTTTTTCACCGTGTTTGCATGGGTTTCCTCCCGGTGCTCCGGTTTCTTCCGCAGTCCTAAAGTCATGTTAGTTAGGGTGCACTGACCATGCTAAATTCTTCCTCAGTGTACCCAACAATTGAGTGTGGCAATTAGGGATTTGTGGGGCAACTTCATTACAGTCTTACTGTAAGCCTACTTGTGACATTAAGAAGTAAACTTTAAATTTAAACTTTACTCTTTTGGATGTTCCTCTGCCATAGTCTGCCAGCTGCAATCTTGATTTTTAATTACCAAACCTTCAGCTCACGGATTACTAAAAATTCTCAGCTGAGATGTTGTGTTACCACTGCACGGCACAGCAAAATGAAGTGGCTGGGCTTTGTGCACACTGTTCCCGATTTTAATTGGGCGCTGCGAGTGGGATACAGAATTGTAAACGCAACTTTAGACAATGAAAGAAACAAATTTAGCTCTAACATCTTGGTTGCTTAATAGTTAATAGTTGGGGGACTGCACTTTAGGAGAAAGGCAGCAAGATGATGAGCAAAAGAAATGTTAAAGGGCTTTCGGCTTGAGACCTTTACATCAGCTCTGACAGCTTAGTGAATGACATATCATCTCCAGCCAAGATTGTGGGTAGGCAACCTACTCCATACATCCACCGATCAATCTGGGAATGCAAAGTACACAGCTTTCCCTCACCATTGAGGACATCAGTAACTGAACATGTGGGGGCTCCTCCCTTTTTGATAATAGTTGTTCTAACCAAGAACATGGAATGGATTTCATTTCAGGCACTCAGTATCAGGGATTATAGATTTGGACAAATTTATTTTCTACTCAATACCTCTCACTCGCAACTTCAGATGAGATAATGGGGCATGACCATTTTTCAATTTCTTATACCTCCCATCCTTTAGGCTGTGTGCCTTTCAATTTGGCTAAACGTGGCACCATTCGGTTTTATGGTCTCCTGTCTTTTTGGAACTTTGGGTCGGGAGCAAACACATTTCACACAGTGCCTTTGGTCAGCAGGCTTGCATTTCATCAATCCAATTGGAGCTTAATCCAGGTCCCAGTAGTGTCTGCCTGCTTCGTGCTCCTTCCCCCAGAAATTCCTTCCTCTGCAGGAGACTTTAGAAGGAAACAGTCCATATAACACACTTCAAATGGCTTAAAATTACACTGTTCTTTCCATCATTCCAATCTTCTGCTGCTAACCTTCTAGTCTTCCATTTACTTGCTGCCTGCATTTGAAAAGCAGCACAGTGATTGGAACGGCTGCCTCAGTGCAGAGATCCAAGTTCAATTCCTACTTGGGCCACGGTCTGTGTGAAGTTTGCACATTCTCCCTGTGTTTACATGGGTTTCCTCCAGGTACTCCTGTTTCCTCCCACAGTCTGAAAAACATACTGGTTAGGTGCACCAACCATACTAAATTCTCCTTCAGTGTACCTGAACAAGCGTGGGAATGGTGGTAACTAGGGAGTTTTCACAGCAACTTCATGAGGTGTTAATGTAAGCCTACTAGTGACTTTAAACTTAAATTACACTGTCCATTTCACTCAACGCCCACGCTTCAAAATCTATCAAGACTTCCAAGGTCACAATACTTTCAGTTTAAAATTCTCATCCGGTGTTCAAATTCCCAATCATTGCAACTTATTCATGGTACAACATGCTGAAAACTCTGCTTCCCTCCAGCTCTGAATTCCTGTGCAGTGTTTTTGTCATATAATCACCTCCAGCGCAAATTCTAGAATTTCATCCCCACCCCACCCAAACCTCAGCACTCCACTCCCCATCTTGCTGTTCAACTCCACCTGTCTGACCAAGTCTTTGAGCACTTGTTTTCCTCAATATTCATTTACCTTCAGTTGCCTTCATAGGAAACGGCATGCCATGTTTTCCAAATGCTATACAAATGCAAATATTTGTTGTTGGTCTAGGCACAATGTAACCAAGCATTCTCAAACCCCGCAGCTCCCAGTAAAACAAACAGGTGGAACACAGAGCTTAAGCTGAAAGAGCAAATCCAGTGTCGTACCTGTTCGCTCTTTCTGTTGATGAGGATGCCCATTACTTTGCTGAAAAAGCTCGCCAACAAAGGGTTAAGTACATTGTCGTTTTGCAAGAAGGCGTAGAGGCGGCTCAGCAGCGATTCGTCCTCACCCAGTGCATCGTTAATCTGTGTCACATCGGCTGTCAGGATCTCACAGGATATATTAGGGTACCTGCAACAAGAAACTTTAACTTGTAGGTGAAAAATTTCCAGTGGAAGCCATTTGAAAAATTATAAAGAGGCCTTCGCAGGGAAATGAGTCAATTTGCATTACTGGGATTTCAGTACACGACAGGGTAGGAAATTTTCATATTGAACACACCCAGCAGCTCAATTACGTGTTACATCCTTTCAAATTAGGGTTATGTCTGCAGGGAACATTTTGAGCTATGTAACATTTGGGCAAAGTTCTGGTGATTATAACTGTGTAACTGGTCATGGCAGTTAGTCAGAATCCAACACAGCAAAGGATCAGACAAGGGCGTTACAAAAGAAAAACCAAAGTGTACCAGTTAAGCGTCATTTTCCCCAATCACCCGCCCAAGCAAATATTGGTAATGATATGATGGATAAGCTGGCAAAACACTAACGGGTTCCAATAAATCCAATGTTTTACAAAAGATCTCAATACTCTTTCTGCTAATATCACAGAAATGATCCAGACCAGGAGGCGGCTATTCGGCCCCCTTATCCATGCCAACCCAGAGACAACCAGGTGCAGTTTAAGGTGTCCACATGGGCCATTAACTCAGGCAGCGAATTTCAGACATCCATTACCATGTGTAAAAGCCTTTTCTCATGTCTCCTCCAATTCTACTGCCGCTGATCTATGACCCTTGAGTTTTTGAACAATCTGCCAAAGAAAACAGCTTCCTCCTGTCTATTCTGTCTCTATCCCTTTCAATTTTGCATATCGTGTCACCCTCAGTCTTTTCTGTTCCAAGGAAAACCACCCCAACCTCTCTATGTAGCTACAATTCTCCAGCGCTGGCAACATTCTAGTACGTATTCTCTGCACTCTCTCCACAGCGACTATACCGTCTGTGTAACATGTATACAATACTCCAATTGTAGCCTGACCAGTGTCTTATACAGTCCCATCATTATATCCCTATTCTTGCATTCTATACCTGTGCCACTGAAGTGCAGCAACCCATCTGTCTTCTTTACAACTTTATCTACCTGTTCTGCTACCTTTAGGGACCTCTGCATCTGCACAGCTATCCTCTACACTATCCACCATACAGCCAATTTTTGTGTTGTTTGCAAATTTCCCAAATATGCTCCCCACATTCAAATCCAAATCATTTATAAAACAAACAGGAATCTCAACACCAAGCCCTGTGAAATGATACTTGAAACAGCTTTCCATTTGCAAGGGCAGCCATCAACCATCACTCTTTATTGCCTGTTGCTAAGCCAACCTTGGGTCCAATTCATGACATTATTGGTGATAGTGACCACAATTCGGTTACGTTCACCTTAGTGATGGACAGGGATAGGCATGAAGCTGGGGGCAGTAGTTATAGCTGGGGGAAGGGTAATTATGAGGCCATCAGGAGAGAATTAGGGTGCATAGATTGGACTAGGAAACTACAGGGACTGGGAACATCTGGAATGTGGTGCTTATTCAAGGAGCAGCTGCTGCGAGTCCTTGATAAGTATGTCCCTGTCAGGCAGGGAGGAAATGGTCGAGTAAGAGAGCCTTGGTGTACGAAAAAAGTTGATTTGCTGGTTAAGAAGAAAAAGGAGGCTTATGTCAGGATGAGGCTTGAAGGCTCAGTTAGTGCAATGGATAGCTATAGATTAGCCAGGAAGGAGCTAAAAAGTGAATTGAGGAGAGCTAAGAGGGGACACGAGAAGATTTTGGCTGATAGGATTAAGGAGAATCCTAAAGCTTTCTTTCGATATGTTAAGAATAGAAGATTGGTTAGGGCAAGATTAGGGCCAGTCATAGACAGCAGTGGGAAGTTGTGCGTGGAGCCTGAAGAGATTGGTGAGGCACTGAATAAATATTTCTCTTCGGTATTCACGCAGAGTGCTGGAAATGTAGCTATGGAGAACACTGAGGTACAGGGTTGCAAATTGGGAAGTATTGTAGTAGATAGGGAGGATGTGCTAGAAATTCTCGAGGGTTTGAAGTTGGATAAGTCCCCTGGGCCGGACGGGATTTACCCTAGGATTCTCTGGGAGGCAAGAGAGGAGATTGCAGAGCCTCTGGCTCTGATCTTCAGGTCCTCGTTGGTTACGGGTGTGGTTCCGGAGGACTGGAGGATAGCGAATGTGGTCCCATTGTTTAAGAAGGGGAAGAGAGACCTTCCAGGGAATTATAGGCCAGTGAGTCTTACTTCTATTGTGGGCAAGGTATTGGAGAGAATTATTAGGGATAGGATTTATAGTTATTTAGAGAGAAATGAATTGATTGGGGATAGTCAGCATGGTTTCGTGAAGGGTAGGTCATGCCTTACTAACCTCATTGAGTTTTTTGAGAAAGTGACCAGAGAGGTGGATGGGGGTAAGGCGGTTGATGTAGTATATATGGACTTTAGTAAGGCGTTTGATAAGGTGGCCCATGGAAGACTTCTACAGAAAATGCAGATGTGTGGAATAGAGGGTGATTTAGCTAATTGGATTAGAAATTGGCTGGCAGATAGAAGACAGAGGGTGGTGGTTGATGGGAGATATTCATCGTGGAGTTCGGTGACGAGTGGTGTGCCTCAGGGGTCTGTTTTGGGGCCCCTGCTGTTTGTAATTTTTATAAATGATCTGGATGAGGGTATTGAGGGATGGATCAGTAAATTTGCAGATGACACTAAAGTCGGTGGAGTGGTAGATAGTGAAGAGGGGTGTTATAGTTTACAGAGTGACTTGGACAAGTTGCAGAGCTGGGCCGAGAGGTGGCAAATGGAGTTTAATGTGGAAAAGTGTGAGGTAATGCACTTTGGCAGGAACAATAAATGTGTAGAGTATAGGGCTAATGGTAGGGCTCTTAATAGTGTTGAGGAACAGAAGGATCTTGGTGTATGTGTCCATAGATCCCTGAAAGTAGGCAGTCAAGTGGATAAAGTTGTTAAGAAGGCATATGGAGTCTTAGCTTTTATTGGTAGGGGGATTGAATTTAGGAGCCGCAGCATCATGTTGCAACTGTACAAAACTCTAGTGCGGCCGCACTTGGAGTATTGTGTGCAGTTCTGGTCGCCACATTATAAGAAAGATGTGGAGGCATTGGAGAGGGTACAGAGGAGGTTTACCAGGATGTTGCCTGGTATGGAGGGCAGGTCCTATGAAGAGAGGTTGAAGGATTTGAGGTTGTTTTCGTTAGAAAGGAGGCGGCTAAGAGGGGATCTTATTGAAGCATATAAGATGATTAGAGGTTTAGATAGGGTGGACAGTGATAGCCTTTTTCCTAGGATGGAGAAAGCTAGCACGAGGGGACACAGCTTTAAATTAAGGGGTATGAGTTATAGGACGGATATCAGAGGTAGGTTCTTTACTCAAAGAGTGATTAGGGAGTGGAATGCCCTGCCTGCAGCTGTTGTAGATGCGCCAAGTTTGGTGGCGTTTAAGAGGTTAATTGATAAGTATATGGAAGAGAAGGGAATGGTTAGTTTGGAGGGGCATTGCTTTTTATTTTGGTCGGCACAACATCGAAGGCCGAAGGGCCTGTTCTGTGCTGTAATGTTCTATGTTCTATTATTCTGTATCCCATGGTCTTTTACTTTTTTGAAAAATGTGCCATGTGGGACCTTTTCAAATGCTTTGCTAAATCCCTGATGTAGAAATGTCAGTGTTGGACTAGGGTGGGCACAGTAAGTATCATAACACCAGATTAAAGTCCAACAGTTTTGTTTGGAATCACAAGCTTTCGGAGCACTGCTCCTTCATCTGATGGTCTTATGACACTTGTTACTGTTGTTAAATTCCATATAGACAACATCCACTGCACTACCCTCATCGATCCTCCTTGTCACTTCCTCAAAAATTCAATTTGTAAGACATGACCTTCCTTTAAAGTTATGCTGACCATCATTGATTAATTCATGCCTTTCTGAGTGACAGTTCATCTAATTTCTCAGAATTGATTCTGACAATTTTCCCACCACCTAGCAGGCCTATAATAGGTTGGCATTTCCTTCATATTCTTTTCAAACAATGGAACCACATTTGCATTCCTCCAGTTCTTTGGCACCTCACCTGTCTAGCGAAGATTGGATCATTAGAGTATATGCTATTTCCTCCCTGACCTCCTTTAACATTCTGGGGGACAATCCATCAGCCATGGTAACTTTCCACTTTCAAAGATCCCACTCCTCTCACTTCCTGTCATTGATTATTTTATATTTACATATTTAATTAACTCTGCTCCACTTGGTTACTATATCCAAATCATCCCTTTTCTTTGTGAATAGAGACAAAAAAAATCATTTAAAACTCATCACATATTTGAGGCACGTAAATTGAGGAAGGTTATTGTGGGAGGTGAGGGATGTCATTGCAGAGCCCCTGGCGATGATCTTTGCGTCGTCGATGGAGACGGGAGAGGTTCCGGAGGATTGGAGGATTGCGGATGTGGTCCCTATTTTCAAGAAAGGGAACAGGGACAGTCCTGGAAATTACCGACCGGTGAGTCTGACCTCAGTGGTTGGTAAGCTGATGGAGAGGCTTCTGAGGGACAAGATTTACGAGCATTTGGAGAAGTTTAGGTTGATTAGAAATAGTCAACATGGTTTTGTAAAAGGCAGGTCGTGCCTTACGAGCTTAATTGAGTTCTTCGAAAATGTGACTGAACACATTGACGAAGGAAGAGCAGTGGACGTGGTGTACATGGACTTCAGCAAGGCATTTGACAAGGTCCCACATGCAAGACTTCTTGAGAAGGTGAGAGGCCATGGGATCCAAGGGGCTTTGGCCTTGTGGATCCAGAACTGGCTTGCCTGCAGAAGGCAGAGGGTGGTTGTGGATGGCTCTTTTTCTGCATGGAGGTCGGTCACCAGTGGAGTGCCCCAGGGATCTGTTCTAGGACCCTTGCTGTTTGTCATTTTCATAAATGACCTGGATGAGGAAGTGGAGGGATGGGTGAGTAAGTTCGCCGATGACACGAAGGTCGGTGGTGTTGTGGATGGTCTGGAGGGATGTCAAAAGTTGCAGCAGGACATCGACAGGATGCAAGACTGGGCGGAGAAGTGGCAGATGGACTTCGACGCAGATAAATGTGTTGTGGTCCATTTTGGCAGATCCAACGGGATGAATGAGTACATTATCAAAGGTAGGAGTCTTAGCTGTGTGGAAGAGCAGAGGGATCTTGGGGTCCGGGTCCATAAGACTCTCAAATTGGCCTCCCAGGTGGAGGATGTGGTTAAGAAAGCTTACGGTGTACTGGCCTTCATTCATCGAGGGATTGAGTTCAGGAGTCAGGAGGTAATGCTGCAGCTTTATAGGACCCTTGTCAGACCACACTTGGAGTACTGTGCGCAGTTCTGGTCGCCTCACTATAGGAAGGACGTGGAAGCTATTGAAAGGGTGCAGAGGAGATTTACAAGGATGTTGCCTGGATTGGGAGGCATGCCTTATGAAGACAGGTTGAGGGAGCTGGGACTGTTCTCCCTGGAGAGACGAAGGTTGAGAGGCGACCTGATAGAGGTTTACAAGATGTTGAGAGGAATAGATAGGGTGGACTCTCAGAGACTATTTCCCAGGGCTGAAATGGTCGCGACGAGAGGGCACAGATTTAAGGTGCAGGGAAGCAAGTACAGAGGGGATGCTAGGGGAAAGTTTTTCACTCAGAGGGTGGTGAGTGAATGGAATCGGCTGCCGTCGGTGGTGGTCGAGGCGAACTCGCTGGGGTCTTTTAAAAGACTTCTGGATGAGTATATGGGATCCAGTGGGATTGGGGGTTATAGATAGGTCTATGGCTGGGTAGATTTTGATGTGTTCGGCACAACTTGTGGGCCGAAGGGCCTGTTTGTGCTGTAATGTTCTATATCCCCTGCTTCTTCACACAAGTTCCTTTCTTCATCTGATAGATCTCATTTTTTCCTTAACTATTCTTTTGCTCTTTATATACAGGTAAAACATCTTTGGTTATTCCTTAACATTGCTTGCTAATATTTGCTCATGGCCTCTCTGATTGCCTTTTTATTTGATCCCTGTACTTTCTTTACTCTGTGCTATCTGCAGTGTTGAGTTTTTTGAGACCATCATGAACTTTCTTTTGCTGTATAATCCTCCCCTGTATTTTTCTAGGCAACAATGGGGCTCTAGATTTGGCAATATCATTTTCGGAGGGGACAGGTGTGCTTTGTGCCCTAAGGATCTCACTCATTAGTACTTCTCACTGGTTTACCATTAATTTATCCTTTAGCAGTTCTGTCCAGTCCATCTCAGCCAAATCACCTCAGTTTTTTAAAAATGTGCCTTCCCCCAGTTTAGAACTTCTACTCCTGATTTATCTCTGTCCTTTTCCATAATATTAAATCTAGTTGAATTGCAGTCACTATCCCCAATATGATCGCTCACTGTCACTTCACCCACTTGCCCATCTTTGTTTCCCAAAACTAAATCCAGTTTTGTCTCCCATTTTGTTGGGCTTGAGACATTGTTTTTTAAAAAATTCCCGGATACAGTGCATTCATTGTTATACCCTTGTATTGTTTGAAACCTAGTTGATATTGGGATAAAGACTCCTACTATTACTGCCTTCTTTTTCTACAGGCAGAGATTTGTCCACATATATGTTTCTCTATCACCCTCTCACTATTCAGGGGTCTGTAGTATACTACTGGCAGCGTGACTGCCCCCTTTTTTATTCCTAAGCTCAATCAACAAAGCCTCATTTGTTAACCCATTCAGTATATCATCCCTTCACATAACTGCAACTGATTCTTTAACCAATAATACTATGCCCCCTCCCTTTTTGTCACCCACTCTATCCTGCCTGAAAACTCTATAACCAGGAATATGGAGATGCCAATTTTGTCCTTCTTTAGCCAGGTTTCCACTGCAGCAGCAACATAGTGCTGCCTGCCATGTGTCTGTGTCCTCGGTTCATCTGCCTTGTTTGTAATATGCCTTGCACTGAAGTATAAGAGCTCAACCATGTCAATTTCTTCTGCTAGATGCTTTTTAACCTTAGTTTCTTGCATCTTTCTGAATTGGTGACATCACTAATGTTCTATCTATTTCTTGACCTAAGCCTAGTCTTTGGTTCCCATCCCCCTGCCATTCTAGTTTCTCCACTGCTGAAGTCAGATGAATACTTAGGACTCCCAACGCAATCAATGTAATAGTTAAGTGGAAGAACATGTTTTTTTCTCTTAAGCAGTGCAAGCAAGACAGAAAGAAAGTAAGGCAGCTTGACTGTAAGAGCCTGTATTTTAAAAATCACTAATAATTAAATTATTGTGCTTCTGTGCAATGCTTCCCACTTGAAGTGCCTACATCAAATTGAGAAAATAATATTACATGGAACCCAAAGCGTTCTCCGTACTGCTTCAGTGAGCACTCCCAGATTAACGACAATAAACCCAGAGTAAACTGCGCTCTCATTTTCCGTGAATGTCACGTTTATGCAAAAGCTTCTCATTATTTTGGTAGCTTGTTTCACCCGCAGCAATGCCAGTCTGCAGCCTGGCTGAAACAAGTGTTTTTTCCAACCATTTTGATTTTAGCTGGTTTAAAAATTTTTTTTCTTGGAATCAGATTAAACTGAACTCCGAAGTCACAGCGAAATTTCCTCCCACAAGCTCCTTGATGGTTTAGTGGTAAAAGTTTCACACAGAACAGGAAGATCCAGGATTCAATTGTTCCTCTCTACTGATTACTTGCACATCAGAGAAAGATCCTAATGATGAGAGAAACGGTGGACCATGAATTTATAGAGGCTGAGAGTGGACAATTCAGCCTATAGTTGCCCCTTTCCCTCGTCATAAGAACACAGGGAATAGTGGCAGGAAATAGATCATATGGTCTGCTCCACCACTTTATGATCATGGCTGATCTTGGGCTCCGTTTGCCACCCATTTCCTGGATTCCTCAATTCTGAAGCACCAAAAGTCTGCCTATTCCACTTTAACCATGATGTGGAGGTGCCAGCGTTGGACTAGAGTGGACATAGTAAGAAGTCTCAACACCAAGCATTGCTCCTTCATCCTTCACTCACCTGATGAAAGAGCAGTGCTCCTAGAGTTTGAGATTCCAAATAAGCCTGTTGGACTTTAACCAGGTGTTGCAAAACTTCTTACTGCGCTCATCTTAACTATATTCAACGTGGAAGCATTTACAGTCCTCTGGAGGAGAGCGCTCCAAAGAGTTACAACCCTGACAGAATTTCTCCTCACTGCAGGGACCAATCTCGTGAACCTTTGCTAGACTGTCTCCAATGCAAGCATATCTTTCCTAAAACCTGGAGACTAAAACAGCATAAACATTCCAGGCATGGTCTCATCAAAGCCCCATATATCTGGAGCAAGACTTCTTTATCCCTGTACTCAAATCATGCCAACATGCTCCCATTTGCCTTCCCAACTTTCTGCATTCCTCATACGAGCACAAAAGATTATCTCTGATCATCAACATTTACATGTTTACACCTTTAAAAAGAGGTATGCTTTTCTATTCTGATAACTGAAGCAGATAATTTCACTTAGTGGTCTCTTCTATACTGGCGAGACTAAATGCAGGCTGGTGACCTTTAGTCAAATACATGACCCAGACCTCCTGATCGTTTGCCGTTTCAATTTACCGTCTTGCTCTCATGCTCACCTTTCCATCTCCAGTCTGTTACAATGTTCCCGTCGAGGCCAAGACAAGCCAGAGGAACAGCACTCCATCTTCCGAAAGTATTTCACAGCCTCTGGACTCTATATTGCAATCAACAAGTTCAGACCATGTACCATGTCCTCCATTTAATGTTTATGTCACCACATGCCAATCTGTACTTTGTTCTCATATTTTTGCTTTCAGACAGCACTGACCTTTATTTTGCTATTCACAGCTACTCTGGACCAATCCTTTGATTCTCTAATGCCATCATTGCCACTCGCTTTGGTTCTCTGACATCTCTGTCATTTAATCTCCCCTGCCTCCGACCTATTCTTGACATTCTCTTTTGCTCCAGCTGCCCCTCCCTTCTGTTTCAACAGCTTGAAGCCAATCGTTGTTACCTCGCTTCAGTTCTGAAGAGAAATCGTATTGGATTTGAAACATTAACTATTGCTCTCTGCACAAAAGTTGCCAAACCACTAAGTTTTACAAGCACCTTTTTTTTTAGATCTCCAGCGCCACCTTATTGCCCACTCATTGGACCTGTCTATATCTCTTTGCAGCCTCTGTGTCCTCCTCCCTGCTTACTTTTCTACCTTAGTTGGTATCATCGGCAAACTTAGAAAGATCAGGCTGTCTCTTCACCTGAAGTCATTCATGTAGTTTGAGGTACTGATCTTTGCATCTTTTCATCATTCATTGCCTGCCAACTTGATAAAGTCCCATTTATGCCCACGCTCTGCTTTGTGTCTGTTAACCAATCCTCCACGTATTACCCTCAGTTCCATGAGCCCTTATCTTGCCTGTTAAGCAATAATGTGGAGATGCCGGTGTTGGACTGGGGTGGTTACAGTAAGAAGTCTCACAACATCAGGTTAAAGTCCAACAGGTTTATTTGGTAACACAAGTTTTTGAAGCATTGCCCCTTCATCAGGTGAACATCACCTGATGAAGGAGCAGCGCTCCAAAAGCTTGTGCTAACAAATAAATTTGTTGGACTTTAACTTGGTGTTGTGAGACTTCTTACAATTAAGCTTAGATTGGATCCTTATCAAATGCAATTTGGAAATCCATACATCTACTGGTTCCCTTTTATCTAGCCTATGCTTATATCCTCAAAAAGCCCTAAACAAACAAGATTTTCCTTCTGTAAATCCATGTTGCATGGTTTCATACCATACTTTTCTAAGTGCATGAAGACTTCTTTACACCAACATTTCCCAGCAAAATAATGTTAAGCTTCAGGCCTGTCCCTCGCTGTTTTCTCTCTTCCACATTTATTGAAAAGCGATGCAACATTTGCCAACTTCCAATGTGACAGGATTGTTCCTGAATCCAGGGAATTTTGAAAAATTATAGTGGGCATACTAGCTATCTCGGCAGTTAGCTCTTTTGTAATACTAGGGTGTGGGCCATCTGGTCCTGGGAATAAGTCGATTTTAGTCCCTTATGTTCCTCCAATTTTTTTTCCTCTACTGACATTAATTATCTTTATTTCCTTATTCTTTCTGGCCCCTGGGTAACCCTCTATTTCTGGTAAAGAACTTGTATCTCCCATAGTGAATACAGACATGATTCATAAAAATCCTGCCAGAAAAATCTAGTCAAGCGGATGCCAACCTGTACTAATATTGTCCCATCGTGCTTGTGCCAACTCTGAAAGACCATTCAATCAGTCCCGCTCTCCACCTCTTTGCCCAAAGCCCTTCATTTTCACATCTCAATCCAAATTTCTTTTGGCAGTTTTCCACTAGCCTTTCGGCCAGTATATTCTTAATTTATCATGACTCACACATGAGGATTGACGACCTTGGGGCAAGAAGTGAAAGGCAGAAACTAAATAAGTAGTGTTCCTTTCCTCAGTCACATGCACCAGATATTTATTTGTTCTCCTCGTCTTGCAGAAACTAATATCTACCACGATAGCAAACATGAAAACAGAAAATGCTGCCATTGTTCAGAAAATCTTTTCTCAGACCTGGAAGAGGTTAAGAAAGTTGTGGGAATTAGCTTAAATGGTAGAACGTTGCTTTGATTTGTTATTGTCACATGTATTAAGATACAGTGAAAAGTATTGTTTCTTGCATGCTATACGGACAAAGCATACCAATCATAAGGGAGAAGGAAAGAACAGAGGGCAAGATGTAGCGTTATCATCGTAGCTAGGGTGTAGAGAAAGATCAACTTAGTGCGAGATAAACTCAAAAGTCTGATGGCAGTAGGGAAGAAGCTGTTCTCAAATTAGCTAGCATTTGATTTCAGACTTTTATATCTTTTTCCCAATGGGAGAAGGTGGAAGACAGAATGTCGAGGGGTGTGTGGGGGTCCTTCATTACGTTGGCTGCTTTCCCATGTTGCATATGAGAGGTCGTGGGATCGATGCCCACATTCACCACTTTTGGCAGCACAGTGTTTCGCACTACTGCCTCAGTGCCAGGAACCTAAGTTCAATTCCGGTCTTGGATGGAATTTGCACGGATGGGTTTAGATGTTCTTCTCATGTCTGCATGGGTTTCCACAGGATGCTCCGGTTTCCACCCACACTTCAAAGATAGATTAATTGGACATGCTAAATTGCCACAATGTCAGGGAGAATTAGCAAGGTGGCCAACGTGGGGCCTAGGTGGGATTGTTGTTGATGCTGGCTTGATGGGCCGCACTGCCTCCTTATGCACTATATAGATTCTATGAAATGAACTTGCAAAACAAGGACCCTCTCGAGCCTGCTCTGTCATTTAATAAAAACGTGGCTTATGGCTGCTGTCAGATAACTCTGTATCCTTCCTAAGCCCACCCTCCCCATTAATTTATCACTCCCCCACCTACTAAATATCTATCTACTTCTGCCTTAAAAGTATTCATGATCTCTGCTGTGACTTTCTCAGGGAGAGAGATGCATGACCCTCAGAACATATTTCACCTTATTTCCGTTTTAAATGGGCGACCCCTTATTTTTAGTGATCTCTTGTTCTAGAAATGGTGGGACGTACAAAAAGGGAAGATCTGGTATAGGAGGTGGAAGAAAGGAGAGATTAAATGAGAAAAGGATAAGGTAAAGCGACAAGTAAAGAGCCAAAAGATAGGTCCAGAGTGGGTTCAAATATAAACAGTAGAATCCATTCCCGTTGACATCTCAAGACTCATCTATTGTTCCTTTACTTGTTCTATTAACGTCCCCTAATGCTCACGCCATCTTCTAACCCTACAGTGCAGGAGGTGGCATACTCAGTGACCCAGCCTCTACAGGCCAGGTCACTGTGATAAAGAATTCCACAGATTCACTGTTCTCAGAGAAGACATTCCTCCTCAGTTCGGTAATAAATGGGTGACCTTTTACTCTGAGATTATGTTCTCTGGTCCTACATTCTCCCACAAGGGAGAACACCACTCAACATCTACCCAGCCCAGCTCTCTGAGAATTCTATGTCCCAATAAGGTCACCTCTCATTCTTCTAAACTCCAATGAGTACAGGCCCAACCCATCCAATCTCTCCTTATAAGAAAATCCCTCCATACCCAGGAATAGCCTAGTGAACATTCACTAGCCTGCCTCTGATATCTTTGTTTCCTCCCACATTCTCAAATACGTGCTAGTTAGGTGCATTAACCGAAAAGGTGCTGGGACTGTAGCTACTAGGAGAATTTCACAGTAACTTCATTGCAGCATTAATATAAGCCTTACTTGTGACTAATGAATAAACTTTACTTTGGATAAAGGGAGCAAAACTGTTCACAGTATCTCAGGTGTGGTGTAACTAGTGCCTCATACAGTTTTAGCAGTACTTCCCTATTGTTATAGGTCATTCACTTTGAAATAAAGGCCAACTTTCCATTTGCTTGTTATTTAATCTCTCCTGCTTTTCTGGCTATCACAGCCTTCTTTCCCCTCTCACCTTCAGGCTTGCTTAAAACTTATATCACATCTAATTTTTCAGTTCTGGCAAAAGCTCAACAACCTAGGTTAACTTTCACTCTCTCCACAAACACTGCCTGCTCTGAGTGCTTCCAGCACTGGTTGATTTCAGATTTGCAGCTTCTGCAGCATTTTGCTTTAGCCTCAATACAGCTGCCAAACTTTCATTACATCAGGTAGCAGCTACAAACAATTCCTCTGCAACCACTGGAACATTTTGTGACCTGTGAGCCGCTCAGGAATGAATGGATCGACCACCTGCTGCCCCTTTTAATTCAGCGCTGCCTTTCACTGATGTGCCGCCACATTTCCAGTAGTGATGTAACAAATAAAGAGAAGGTTAATTGTTGTGAGATTGAGTTGAGTCGGTTAGGATTGTATTAGCTGGAGTTCAGAAGTAGTGTGGGGGTTTGGGGTGGGGGGAACCACATAGAAACCTACAAAATTCAAACAGCACTAGACAGAGTGGATGCAAGAAGGATATTTTCGATGGTGGAGGGTATCCAGAACCAGGGCTCACAGCCTGCAGATACAAGGTTGACTGTTCAGGACTGAGATGAGGAGAAAATCCATCCAGAAAGTGGTCAAGCTGTGGAATTTGCTACCACAGAAACCAGCTGAGGCCAAAGCAGTATATGTTTTCAAGAAGCAGTTAATACAGTACTTGGGAGTGGCTATGATCATTTTGAATAGCATAGCAGACTCAAAGGACTGAATGGCCTTCTCCTGCTCCTATTTTCTACGTTTTTTGGTGCTGGAAATACTTAGCCAGTTGGCAGAAGCTGCAGAGAGCAGTGTTAACATTTAAAAAGTCCAATATTGCTTTCATTTTTATGTCATTGTGAAACAGTTCTTTGCACAATATCATTAGTCATGCAGCATTTCATTGTGCCACGGTTGCAAGGGTCTCTGAATTTTATAGAATACAACCAGAGTCTAGGGATCAGATCAGAAGGGTTTATCAGCCTAAGAATACAACGGGTGGGTATGTTTTTGGAGGATATGAAACCTCTCCATTTTTTTACCCCAAGTTAATACATTCTTCCTTTCTGCATGCATGCCTGCCTCCCTCCCTCCCCCCCACAATCACATTTAAGGGAAGCAAGTGCCTTTCTCAATATCCTCACAGTGAGGTACGGAAGGCAGCTTTTCTTAATCACCTTGTTCTCATTTATTCTTTCATGAGATGTGGGCATCACTGGCAAGGCCAGAACTTGTTGCCTGTTCCTGACTGCCTTTCAACTGAGGGCAGTTAAGAGTCAACCACATTATTGTGGATCTAGAGTCACATGTAGGCCAGACAGGATAAGGATAGCAGATTTCCTTCCCTCAAGGCTGATTAGTGAACCAGATAGGATTTTGGAACAATCAATTATTGTCATCACCTCACTGAGGCTAGTTTTATATTCCAGATCTACCAGAGACTAAGACGTTCTGTTGCAGAATTGGTGCAGACTCCATTAGCCAATTGACCTTCTTCTGCACTGTAGGGATTCTAAGGACACAGGACCTCCACCCGCAGAGTACTGTCATATGCAATAACCTCTTCTTGGTTCAGGGGAGGAGACACACACGCCCTTCAGGCTTTACGTTTCATTTGATGTAATTTTTAAACAATCCAGCTTCTCCCTCAGCACAGTTTAGAATATCTATCTAAATTAGCAGCTGAGGAAAGCTCTTGCACTGCACAAATTCATAATCTTCTGACCCAGTTGCAATTTTCTGTCCATTGACACACATTACAAATTTAATCAGAAGTAACATTCTAATATAACTTAATTGATGCATACATAAATCAAAACTTACTGTGTGCATATGTGGGGATTGGGGATAGTGGGGAGAGAGAGAGAGAGAAGAGAAGGAACAGAGAATTAAATGTAAATTTAGGACCAATATCTTCAAATCACCAGGAGGATTGCTGCTTTAGCATGACCGAATAACTAAAATTACATTTTTATTGCAGGACTTTTACCAGTGTTTTGGGACCCCATTCCATAATTCTGCCCATTTATAATTAGATTCCAGCAGTTTATGGTGTTTGCATAAGTAAATTCAGTTTTTATTGCCAAGGATTTAGTACCTTTAATGGCGCTTTGAGCACCCTAATCGGCAGTTCATTCCCTTCCTGCAGAAAGTACAAATTAGCAGAGTTGATCATGTGAGGTAACTTAATGGATATAGTGGAGGCTGTGGAAATACTCAGGCCATCAATAATATTTAGCCTAAAGCATTTTTCATCTTCCCACTGCTGGGTAAATGTTAAAGGCGCACTATCGCAGGTAATGAAGGAACGTGGCTAGGATGGGGGTGGGGACAGAGACGTACTGTCACAGCTCATCACTAATAGTACTGTGTCGATTCACCTCGACTTGTCGCAGAGTGACTGCTGTGAGAAAGGTATATGTACCATGCTTGCTGCCCAGAAAAGGAATTCTCCAAGGGTAGGGCTGGGGCAGAACAGAGGGAGAGCAGCTTTACTCGACATCTGATCTTAGAATGCTTAATGGTGACACTGGCTATCTGAATTGGCAAGGGGTCTATTGTCTCAATAATCGCTCAATAGAATGTGCATTGAAAGCAATTTAAAATAAAGTGAGATATTGCAAGGGAAGCAATGGCTGTGCCAAGAGCTTTCAGGCATCTTTAAAGGCTCATTTTCAACACATTACATTTAGAGCTTAAAAGCTAGATAAATAACTGAATATCCTGGAGGTCGCTCACCCTTTTGTAACCTCTAGACATGACTACTCCTAGGGTCCCACGACCAAACTCTGTAAGCTTTAGGAAAACTCCGTCTGTATCGTAACTCAGTTTCCCTTCAATCTCGTGCTCACTGGCCTGCTGGTCTAGTAATGTCTCCATTTTAAACTTCACATCCTTGTGACCAAAACCCTCCAAGGCTTCGCTTCCCTGTTGCTTTTGGTCATGAAGTGGTGCAGTGGCACAGTGGTTACCACTGCTGTCTCTCAGCACCAGGAATCAGGTTTGATTCTGGCCTCAGGTTACGCTCTGTATGGAGTTTGCACATTCTCCCTGTGTCTGCGCGGATCTCCTCCAGATACTTCTATTTCCTCCCAAGATGTGCAGGTTTGGTTGACTATCCATGCTAAATTGCCCCTTAGCTTGGTTATGGGGATTGACCTAGATGGGATTGTTGTAATTGCACGCTCGCTGGGCCAAATGGCCTCTTTCTGCACTTACAGATTCTGAGTCATCTGTCCCAACATCTCTTTAACATGGCCTGCTCGCAAATGTCTTTTATGCTAAAGTAACTGCAAGTTGTTGATAGATGGTTTTTCTAAGGGAGTGATTACAATAGATTTGAGAATGAGGCCGATTGCATCACGATATAAGCCACCATAGGATCAGGAAGGGAAACTGAGTGGTGAGCAATTTAGAGGAAAGAGGGCTGAGAGAGCTAAAGAAAGTGAGAAGTCCCCTAATACTAAGTTAAAGTCCAATAGGTATATTTGGTAGCAGAAGTCATAGCTTTCAGAGCGCTGCTCCTTCATCAGGAGAGTCAACTGGAGACTTCATCAAAAAACTAACCTGATGAAGAAGCAGCATTCCAAAACCTAGTGGCTTGTGCAATCAAATAAACCTGTAAAACTTCTTATCGTGCTTATCCCAGTCCAACGCCAGCATCTCCACATCAGAACTAAAGGCAGGCAAATCCCATGGGCAAGATGGGCTTGGAGAGGCCCATGTGGGGAGACAGGGTAGAAAGAGAAAAACGCAAGGCAAAGGCAAGGGAAGGATGCAGCAAAGGGAGCTGAATGGATGGTCTCAATCTTAGTGACAAAGCTGCCCATGATTTCATGTGACAAGTTTAATATGGCATGGTTTAGGTGTTTGAAAAACATGGTGAAGAGGCAATGTTATAGAACTACAACCAAACTGGTTCCATTAGCGGCACTTTGGCCTCTGAGTCATTGGTGACTCTATGCCACAACTAGACATTGGCAGCTAATGCAATAATAAAAGAGTACTGGGCTGTTGGAGATACGTTTTATGGAAGTAATGTTAAAAAGGGCAATATCTACCTGCTCAGGTAAAGGCTTCTAGAGACACACTTGTGGAACAGCACCCAATAATGTGCCACCAATGATCCTCGCTTAGGGAAACAACATCAAAGAAAGGGGTTATCTTGGTATTCACATATTTGCTGACTGGTATGTTTGACTATATTACAAAACTTCAGCAAGTAATCTGTTGTCTGTGGAAGCTTTGGAGAGGGTTCCTGATGAAGAAGGTTCATCAGGATGTCACCTGGTGTTGAGGGTGTTGGCTACGAGGAGAGATTGAATAAACTAGGACTTTTTTGACTAGAAAGATGGAGGCAGCGGGGAGACCTGATAGAAGTTTACAAAAATATGGAAGGCATACACAGGGGTGGATGGTCAGAGGCCTTTTCCCAGGATGGGAGTATCAATTACAAGGAGGCACAAATTCAAGGAGGGGGTGAAATTTTAAGGGAGATGTGCAGGGGAAGTTTTTCACACAAGAGTGATGGGTGCCTGGAACAGTCTGCCAGAGGTCGTGGTGGAAGCAGGTACATTAGCAACATTAAAGAGGCAGCTAGCTGGATACATGTATGGAGAGATGTGGACCAAGTAAGGGCAGAAGGTTTTTTTTTTTAAGTTTTATTAGGGCAGCATGGTTGGTGCAAACTTGGAGGGCCGAAGGGCCTGTTCACGTGCTGTACCTTTCTTTGTTCCTTCTCTGTTATTTCTGCTCTTGGGCAAGATGATTAAATGCTCCACATCAGCAAATGAACATTAGCATTTACTGCAAAGGGACTGCAGTACAGAATTGTTGTTGCAATTATATAGGCGTTGGTGAGATCACATCTGGAGTATTGTGTCCAGTTTTGGTTTCCTTATTTGAGAAAGGATGTGGTGGCATTGGAGGCAGTTCGGAGGAGCTTCACCAGATTGATTCAGGGAATAAAGGTTTGAAGTATGAGGAGAGACGAAAACAGTTTGGCCTTGTACTCGCTGGAGTTTTTTTTGGGGGGGGGGGGCCAAGGGGGTGGTCTGATTGAGGTAAATAAAATAAAAATGTTAAGGAGATAAGGTCAATGTACACCAAATACTTCCTCTTGTGGGGAAATCTCCAACAAGTCGTCACAGGTATAGGCTGAGAGGCGGTAGATTTAAAACTGAGATGAGGAGGAATTACTTCTCAGAGTGTGATGAACCTGTGGAACATGCTGCCTCCACAGCGAAGTCGAATCATTAAATGGTATTAAGGAGGAGACAAGATATATTTCTGATAAAAGGATATGAGTAATAAGTTGGGAGGTGAATTTGAGGTAAGGGAGAGATCAGTCATGATCTGATTAAAGGGCAGAGCAGGCTTGAAAGGCTGAATGGCCCACTTCTGCTCCTAATCCCTATGTTTCTAGGACAATGTCAGCCTTGACTGGCATTCTCTCCAATTGAAGAGGGGAGCAGCACTTGCCTTTCCAGTGCTATTTAGATGTGCTCATCCACTGAATAAATAGTGAAGGAATTAATCACATCTTTGGTTACAAATATTAAACAAATAGCAACCAAGGAAAATAAAGTCATATCTTATAATGAATTTCAGGATGACAAAAAAAAATCTTTCTTCATATTTTCCTTTCTGTTTGGCAGCTGCAGCAGAAATCAAAGCGAGTGAATGAATTGATGTCTCATTCAAGGAGGGACAATCTACTGTACGTGGGGTTACACAAATGTTGCTTGTGGCTCTGGTCTGTGCTGCATCAGTGATGTGGGTGAGTTGAAGCAGATTACAGGGATTTAAACAGCACTGTGGAAAAGATGGATGTTGATCCAGAAGTGAAAAAAAAACATTGATGGACTTGAAAGGGAAGGTGGAAATGGGGTAGGGTTTAAGAAGAAAAGGGATCAAGGGCAGATTTTACTTTTGGGGGTGCGGAGAGGAAATTAAAGGATGGCAGCTGAGGAGGAGGAACTCGTAACAATGTCACTAATGGATCAGCAATTGATGGTTTTCTGCTTGACACTGTGGGTGGAGGATTGGATTTGGCCTAAGGCACGGTGGCACTACTGCCTCACAGCATCAGGGACCTGGGTTCAATTCCCGACTTGGGTCGCTGTCTGTGTGGAGTTTGCACATTCTCCCCGTTCTGCATGCGTTTCCTCTGGGTGCTCTGGTTTCCTCTCACAATCTGAAACGCATGATGGTTAGGCGCACTGGCTAAGCTAAATTCTTCCTCAGTGTACCCAAACAGCTGCCAGAGTATGGTAACTGAAGGAATTTCACATCAACTTCATTGCAGCGTAAAGTAAGCATTACCTGTGACTAATAAACAAACTTTTAACTTGAACTATGGTGGCTTTTTAGATTGGAACTGTAGTGACGCTGACAGCCCAGAGTTACATATAGAGCAGGCAACATGTGGATGCGAGCAGTGCACATTTGCTGCCTGCAAAGTCTTGCTTAGCAACAACCAGTCACCACAGGAGAAAATCGGATTAAAATGAAGAAAAATATATTAAATTGCTCAGATGGTCTCAAATCATAAAGATTTATTCAGTGTGACGATTCAAGCTGTTTTACTGTCTGCAATCCTGGACAGTCAGTGGGTTTTAGAGTTTCCTTTCAAAACGATTGCAGATATTTTTTGATACGGTTGGTATCACAAGCTAGAGCTCGCAGGATACTGGTTTATTTTAAGATTCTGCATTCACTGCCCACCATACAACCCAATAACATAACTTTTTTTTAATGAAAGAGGCAAGACTAACCACGGAGCAGTCAATTTTGGCATGACTATTACCGAATTTCATGCTGCCTCACAACTGGGCACGTCAGAGATTTACAGCATGGAAATAGGTCCTTTGGCCCAACTTGTCCATGCCGTCCTTTTTTTTTTAAAGCCTCAAAGCTAGTCCCAATTGCCTGCATTTGGTCTATATCCCTCTATACCCATCTTACTGTCTGAAATAGAGAAAATCCAAAGCGAGAATCATGTGTTCCTGAGCGCTGATGCTGATAACCTAACGTTTGCATTTGCACAAGCCTTGGGCAGGGAAGGCCCTTTTATATTGAGATTCAAGAGCATGACGCCGGGATCCAATTTGTAAGGAACGTGCTAGGTTCGGAACTAGGGTCCCAGTTAAAGCCAGGCAAGTTCAATGAAGTTTTTGTTTTAAATTATTAATTCATAGGATATTGGCATTGATAGCTGGCCAGCATTTACTGATACGGAGATACTGGCATTGGACTGGGGTAAGCACAATAAGAAGTCTCACAACATCAGGTTAAGGTCCAACAGGTTTATTTGTAGTAAAGCTTCCAGAATGTTACTCCTTCTTCAGGTGAGTGACTCATTTCACTCACCTGAAGGAGTGACACTCCAAAAGTTTGTGCTATCAAATAAACCTGTTGGACTTTAACCTGGTGTCATGAGACTTCTTACTATAGCATTTACTGCCCATCCTTAGGTCCCGAGGGCAGTTGAGAATCAGCACTCTCCTGATTTTGGGGTGGGGAGGGAGGAGAGAGAGAGAGAGAGAGATTGTCAGGGTAGAGAATTGGCAAAAGGTAGGAAACTACACAACTGAGGTGTTAGGAGTGAAGCCAGAGATAGTGCTTGGTGTCAACTCCCCGCAAACTAGACTGCTTTTCTTAAAATAAAGTTTCATGTGTAGAAATCAACGCACATCAATGATTCCCAAAGCTCTCACTTTCTAATGCTGGGAGGAAAAATAATTGTTCACTTCATCTTTTCACTCAGTCCATTAGTAAACGCACTGCCCAGCAGGGATTAGAGACACAAGGCCCAAAAATTGATCCCCTCGCTGACAAGGGATCAGCTGATTCTGCATACAAGCAATGCAATCGCTGTGGGATGGGAGAAAGAAAACAAGCTTAAAAGGTTTCTACATCCTGATGACTACTTCTAATAGCTGCCAGAAATCCACGTGTGCACATGCTGGATGAGGGGGGAATGAGTTCAGTCACAATGCAGTCACACAGCCTCATATCATGGCTGGTAATAAATGAAACGTGATTGTGCCAATGAAGGACTAGAGGATTACCAGGATTTATGGAATGAGAGACCGGGAAGGTAGCCAAGGATAACTGGAGGGGCAGCACCGTGCTGCCTCACAGCACCAGGCACCTGGGTTTAATTCTAGCCTTGGGTCACTGTGTGTGGAGTCTGCACATTCTCCCTATGTCTACATGGGTTTTCTCCGGGTGCTCCGGTTTCCCCTTGCAGTCCAAAGATGTGTGGGATAAGTGGATTGGCTATGTTAAATTGCCTCTTAGTGTCAGGGGGACTAGCTAGGGTAAATATACAGGGTTAAGGAAATCAGGCCTATGTGAGATTATGGTCTGTGAGGACACAGCAGAAGGAGCCCATTCAGCCCACTGAGTCCTCACTGACCACAATCCCACCCAGGTTTTATTCCCTTAACCCCATATATGTAGGGATTCTATAATACTTATATAATGCATCACCACAGTTCTTAATATCTTCAGTAAAGCGAAGGAAGATTAATATAGGAAATTTTGCAAAAGCATTGCTCCTTTATCAAACATCTCTCTCTTTGAGGATCAAGTGCTTGGGACAACCCCTTACTTGTAGCGAACTTTCTCATCCATATCTTCAGATGGCTCCATGGTGATGCAGGTGACGAGTGCCTCCATGCTGCTCGGCCGGGTCAGGAACTCCACCAGCTTGCGATTGTTGGCCTTGCACTCTTGCAGGACGTCCTCCTCATCCATAAGCTCAAAGAGAGTGACATCCTCACGTTCCAGGAGTGTGTCAATATGCGATGTCGTGTGAAGATCAAACTTCCAAAACATGATGTGCTGCAGGAACAGAAGATAACATCATGAAACTTCAGCAAACTCAAAATGCAATTACAGGAGGCGATGGCCTAGCAGTATTAACGCTAGGCTATTAATCCAGGAACTTGGCTAATGTTCTGGGGACCCGGGTTCAAATCCCCACCATGGCAATTGGTGGAATTTGAATTCAATAAAATAAATCTGGTATTAAGAATCTACTGATGGCCATGAAACTAGTGCTGATTGTCGGAAAAACCCATCTGATTCACTAATGTTCTTCAGGGAAGGAAATCTGCCTTCCATATCTAGTCTGGCCTACATGTGACTCCAGAATCACAGTAATCAACTGCCTTCAAATGGCCTAGCAAGTCACTCAGTTCGAGGGTGACTAGAGATGGGAAACAAATAGACAACCAGCAACGCTCACGTCCCACGGAAGGAAGAAACTAAGCCTCTTCCAACTGGAATGCTTGGGATGGAGTCACTTTTGGATTTCAGAATTCTCTAGGTGATGTTAAAATGCCCAAACCAGCAAATACAGTTGATATAAATATTTACCTGAAAGATAAAAGTGATAAAACACTATCAAGCAGCAACAGCAATAAAAGCGATTTTATTTATCCACATACTGTGTCTTACATGTTTCTCTTCCCCAAATACTGCGTTAAAATAATAGAGCTGATTGGATCTGTTCAAAACATTTTCAGACAATTGGTGTTTCTAAGCAATAGATGTCTGGACAGGAGAGGTTACATTCAGCTACAAAACATACATAATAAACCACATATATTGTGGACTTTAGTCACAATGGCACATCCCAGGAGTGTTCAACAGCACCTTCCAAACTCACCACCTTGGATTACAGGGGCAGTGGGTCCATGAGAACACCGCCACCTCCAAGTCAAAGTCCTAGAACTTGTTATGTAATGATGTGGAAGTACTTTCATCACATGGCCTACAGCGGTTCTAGATGGCTCACCAACACCTTCTGAATAGCAACCGGGGACAGGCAAGAAATTCTGGCCGCGCCAACCAGAACTCACAAACCAGGAATGGGTCTAGGAACAAGAGGGAGGAAATATACATTGAGATTACAGCAGCTGGAGGGATGAAAGAGCGTGGGATTAGGGACAGAAAACAGAGAGGAAATTACTTGGAAAATGACAGTGCTTTTCTGATGTCTCATGAGGGAGCCACGCTGATCCACCCCTCGGAACAATCTGTCCTTTTATCTGTATGCGTGCATAGAGCAGACAAGGTAGGAATGGACTTGGTTATTCAACCACGTCCTTAAACCAACTACCCCAAATGACATGCAGCCAACAGCCGCCAAAGTCTTTGCCATCTGTGGAAACACCCAAAGGTTTCCAGCAAAGAGTGAAGAAGTGCAGTGGGAAAATAAAACGCAGGGAGAAGGAACAAACAGCAACAGAGGAGGCAGCAGGGGGTTACACTGTACGAAGAGACTTTACATCACTTGGAAAATGAATGAACAAGTAACAATCGCTGGGAAGAAAGAGGAGCCAGAACGAAATCAAGCAGCCTTGTCTGGTAGGCACCATCATCAGCAACAAACATAGGATGGCCATTGAATACAGACAGGCGATACATATAACTGTATGTTTATTCAGCAGAGTGAGTGTTAAATACCCAGCTTACCATTATTACACAATGCACTATTCTTTATTCCCATTTCTGCTCCTGAGGCATTACACTGCCTGAGTGAAAAAGCAGGAATACTGTGCAAAAAAGAACACCCTTAAAAAAAACCCACCCAATGTTCTATCCATTCGCTGAAAGAGACAGAAAGCTAGTCAGACTGTTTTTGTGGACATACATTCCTCTCTATCTGGTTTTCCAGTACTTACAACAGTAAAATCTGCCTTTAAATACTTGCAATATAACAATTAAACCCTTGTAATCATTTCACAGCACTGGTCACAAGTAATGTCAAAGAAATACATAAAAGTGCTCCAGAAATTTCTTGCAGAAAGTCTTCTCAATAATTTGTCAGAAGGCACATACGACACATTTTTTCACCTTGTTTGGAAGTGTAGTGTTAAGAAAGGTAATGTGACCATTCTCTTTCTCTCGGCATATCCTGAAGGACCAAGTTCAAACACAAAATAACCAGTTGCGCCAGAGCTGAGTTTTCATTGTGCTTACTGCCTCAGGCCCAAGTGCAGGCCCAGCTACAACTTGAGTCACTGGTTGGCCAGCTTCTCAATGTGGAAATATATTGCACGTGCCAGGAGGTTCAAGGTTCCCACTGCAAAACCGCATGGAATTGGGATATATCATTTCACACAGCAGTGTGGGGCATGGGCAGCACAGTGGCACAGTGGTTAGCACTGCTGCCTCACAGCACCATTGATCCAGGTTCGATTCCCTGCCTGGGTCACTGTCTGTGTGGAGTTTGCACGTTTTCTTTGCGATACTCATAAATAAACTTTAAGCTTTCTGTAGGAGTACATTTTGTCATGTAGTCACAGCTATCAGAAATAACCCGAGTTCGATTCCCAGCTTGGGTTACTGTCTGTGTGGAGTTTGCAACTTCTTCCAGTGTCTGCGTGGGTTTCCTCCAGGCACTCCAGTTTCCTACCAAACTCAAGATGAGCGGGTTAGATGGATTGGCTATGGTAGATTGACCTGAGCGTCAGGAGGATTAACAGGATAAACACGTTTGGGTGGGATTGTGGCCGGTGTGAACTCAATGGGCTGAATGGCCTCCTGAACTGTAGGGATTCTATAATTTCTAAACATGGCAGCTAATTTGTGCACAGCGACGGAAACGTACCCTGAGATGAAACACTTGCTTCAGGAAATAAATAACACAAGAAAAAAATACAACCAGACATCACTCTCTCAGTGAGATTATAACTGGGTAATTTATTATGATGTAGGTTGAAGAACTAATTTTTGCTCGGTCACTGTGGGGGAGCTTCCTTGCGTTTCTCTGATGTAGAACACGATGGATTCATCCACTTGATAGCACAAAAAAAAAGGGCTTTGTTTTAATTACTCATTGAACTTTGGCACCTCAGCAGTGCAGTACTCCCTCAGTAATGCGTTAGGATCCAGGCTGGATTGCATGCTAAAGTCTCTACGAGTTGGACTTAAACCCGTTGCAACCTGGGAGTGACCAGTGACAGCAGCTTTGCCTGATTACCTTCTGCATTTCTGGCACAGTGGTCGGAGGCTAATTCTAACAACCACAAAGTTTGAAGTTTATTTATTAGTATCACAAGTGGGCTTACATTAACACTGCATTGAAGTTACTGTGAAAATTCCCAAGTCGCCACACGCTGGTGCCTGTTCGGGTACACTGAAGGAGGATTTAGCAAGGCCAACACAACTAACCAGCACGTTTAGAACTGTGGGAAGAAACCTGAGTGCCCGGAGCTAACACACGCAGACATAGGGAGAACATGCAGACTCCGCACAGATTCCTAAGCCACAAATCATACTCAGATTCCTGGCACTGAGAGGCGGCAGTGCTAACCACTGTGCTGTTCCCCTTGGAAAATATCCAAAGGGTGCATATAAAGACAAATCTGTTTTTCCTGCTGTAAACTACTCATCTGGCTATTGGGCAAAGCCCGAATTAAGCTCAGATGTAATTTCCGACGAACCAGTGATCAATGAACTGCCAGTATTCACTGCCTATGTCACGTAATAGGAATAGACAATCAAGATAGGTAGTTAAGTGCTAAGGGAGTGGCAGAACTGCACCCCGGATGAGTCACTGACTTCAGGAAAAGCAATAACAAGCACAAATACAACTCCAGGGATTAAACTGCTGGGTCAAAGAAGGGAAACAAAAAAATGCACGTGAATGGGCGGCACGATGGCATACTAGTTAACACTGTTGTCTCACAGTGCCAGGGACCTATGATCAATTCCAGCCTCGGGTGACTGTGTGGAGTTTGCACATTTTCCCCATGTTTGTGTAGGTTTCCTCCCACACTCCAAAGATTGACCATGCTAAATTGTCGCTTAGTGTCAGGAAGATTTGTAGGGTAATAAATAGGGTTACGGGGATTGGGGTAGGTGCAGACTCGATGGGCTGGATGGCCTCCTTCTGCACTGTGGGATTCTATGAATATACACACAAACAATGAAAACATAATGGGGTTGCATTCCAAGCAAACTGATTCGCACTGCCTCATCGATAAAAGAAAGAAAAGTTGCAAGCTGCAAGTTATTAGCAATTACCACGTACAGTACAGATGAAGGTGCGCCTGAGACAGTAGAGGTGGAGGAGGCAAGAGCAAGTTACTAGGCAGCAGACAGCGCAGGTGGCTCAAGATGAATTCTACCATTTGTAATCAGTGCTATATAAAGTAAAAGTCATAACAGGCAATTCTGTAATTCATCTGAAAATAATGTTGGTTTTGAAATGAGTAGCTGCACCACATGTGCATGAAGATTGAGTCAAATCAGGAATGGATTTGGACGAGTTTATAAAGATGGTGTTCTCCAGTTTCATAGCAGATGTAGTAAACAGTGTGGCCCAATGGAAAAGGTCAGCGATTCAAAACTAAAAATTGCACCACACTGCATCCATTTTGTCACCTCTCCAAATTACATTTCGCTTGCTGCAATTTCTCAAACCAATATAGGCAGGATTTTAATTCAAGTGTTCCATTTACTCAGCAACTATCTTCTTCCCTTTCCATGCGAACACATTTTGTCTTCTGAAGATTCCACGCTGTCCTGGCACACATCACAATGGATTTGAGCCATTGACACAAAGACTATCCGATCAAGGGAAGCATCATCACAGAGCTCAAACTTGAACCTCTCGCCTGGGGGTCCACTTTGTAGTGAGGTCTGCCGGAAATCACAGGCACACTTGGAACATTCTCCTCCTTGATAATCACAACTGATCCAGGAGCTGCCATTGCTCAGACACCCAGCAACTGAAGGCATGTCTCACATTCCGACCTAGCCTCTGCAACACTTTTTTGTGCACCGTGCCTGGGCTTTGGCCCCGAATCTCAGCTCCACTCCAGTGAAATTAAAAGGCACATTCTCTGCTCACTCTCAATATCTCAGTTAACAAGCCAGCAGACTCCCATTAGACCCATGAACGATTAGAAGGTATGTAGATGAAGCCATTTCCTCTTTTTGCGACTTAAAAATGCTCCAAGTTTTAGCTTTATCTGCTTCACAGATTTACACAAAGCACTCAGAGAAAGCCCACACAAGTTACACGCAAGCCTTCCTCTTACTGACAACCAATGTGACAAAACAAACTTTTTTATTATTTCATTAGACGTGTGCTATTCTGCTTATTGGAAGAGCAAAGCCAGACACTTCCTGCACTCATTCTCAAATTGCTACAGCACTTTCATGACCTCAGCCATCTCCAGCCACCCGCATTTGGGCCGCCCACACACACACACGCACTAATCGACGAGTTACGCCCAGTTTGCCAACCAGCCCCAACAGCAAACACATACTGCACTGCAAACCCATTCAGCAGATTTGTACCGAGATGTCAGGGGGAAAAGAGAGCAAAACAATGTTTGAGACAACACATATAATAACGTTAATCACAGTTGAGGCTGCCATTCCTGATATTCTTTCCCTAAAGCTGACCTTCCACCCCTTTATCATCAGCAGGATTTTATGTGAGCTAAAAATACCCTTCAGATCCAATCCAAGTTTGGAAGCAGAGAAATCTATAAACAAATCACACCATTGGATACGGTTATGCTTTATGGGTGAACTGGATAGAGAAATGTCACATGAGCATTAATGCACTCTCAAAGCCAGTGATCCTTTGACAACGCTGTGATAGATGGTATCCTGTCCATGCTTTACATGTTTACATGTTCCATTTGCCACCATCTGGCATATCTAAAACCAGCGAGCAGAATCAAGGCTGAACTGAGATCTGCTATTCTGGCAAACATAGCATTTTATGAAAAAAAACCCTTGTGCCTTTGGTAATTCCCTCACACTGTCAGATGGCGGTAAATGGAGATTTAAAAAAAACACCAGATACTTACCCTTCAGAAGTCTCCTGCAAGCACGAGATGAGTGACTACCCCATGCATGGCACACCTATGTACAACGTCTTTGCTACAGGAGTTTTTTATAAATTGCTTTATTTTAAGAGGCAGGTACTGAAGGGAGAAGGCTGGGGGATTCACAGCTTTGGCACTTAGAGCATTCTCTTGAGTTTTCTAAAGATGGATTTTAGTTGGTCTTATTAAATTAGAAAATGATTGCAATCCCACAAGGATCACCTCTTTTGATGGGCAAATTAAAACAAGCTTCTGTTCCACCTGCCTTTTTGAACCTCTGCAGTTTTATTTTTCTCTTCCCTCACTTTTCCTGCTCTGTCCCTGGTCATCTGGATGGCACAGTGGTTAGCACTGCTGCCTCACAGTGCCAGGGACCCTGGTTCAATTTCAGCCTTGGATTACTGACTTGTGAGGCGTTTGCACATTTTCCCCGTGTCTGTGTGGGTTTCCTCTGGGTGCTCCGGTTTCCTCCCACAATCTGAAATATGCACTGGTTAAGGTGCATTGGCCATGCTAAATTGCACCTTAGTGTCCAAAGATGTGCAGGTTACGTGGAGAGGCCATGCTAAATCGACCCGGAGTGTCAGAGGGACTTGCAGGATAAATATGTGGGGTTATGGGGATAGGGCCTGGATGGGATTGTTGTCGGTGCAGGTTCGATGGGCTGAATGTAGCCTCCTTCTGCATGTAGCTATTTCATGTTGGTAATGACTGCTTGCTGGGGCATTGCTTGCAAGTGGAAATGGCTCACAAGAATCAAAACATGGAGTGTAGACAGGGCTGGCATTCCCAAACCCCAACCATCTTCCATTTGGGTGCCCACCAGTGTGTTTCTGCCAGTATTAAAGAGTTACAAACTCTCACTTGAGTGAGTTAATCCCTCCCAGAAACAAAGCCCATCATTCAATCACCAACTTTGATAAAGGGCAATTTTATGTGCTGCATCAGACCTGCTACAGCAGGACTTAAATATGAAGCAAAGCTCCCCTGGTATTCAGTTACGCAAATCACGAGGTCCAAAATTCGGCTTATGATCTGTGCTGATTTAAGCTAATCCAGCTTGGTTAGCAGTTAGATCACAGAGAGTAGGAAAGGAAATCATCCAGCTTTCCGACCACTTTTCTATTGCCTACGGAAAATGAGAATGTTGTTGTGATGCCCGTTATGGTTGAATAGCTGGCCAGCATTTGCTGCTCTTGTTTCCACAATGAGGATGGTAAGTAGAGATAAGGCAGCCTGCTAAGCATCAGCCAGAAATCAGCCATCCCTGATGTTTATGGATGAACTGGGTAGAAAATGGATATTTTTTCCTCCTCTTAAAAGTGAAATAAGTGCCATTGACAGACCAGTGGACCTTCTACGGCATTGCTGATAGATTTACATTGATCAGACTCTCACCTCTCCTTGTGGATGCTGGTGGGAGGTATTCTGGCGTACTGCAATGGTCCCCATTCATGTCCATTCCTCCATGATAAAATCTTGCTCAATAGTGTCATTTATAATTCCTTGCCTGCACTCTACAGCAGCTGCACTAAGGGACTAGCTGCATCCTACTGGCTGCTATGCCACTCCTGCCTCTGTTTTTCTTTTCCTGAACCAAGTGCCTTAAGAAACAATTAAAAGAAGCCAAATTCAACCTGATTATTTGTTTTTGTGAACTCTTAATTTCAATTTATTTGTTCAAAGTCAGAGGCAAGATGGCAACTTGGGAATTCAAAGAGGCTCACCACAATCATTGCTTTTATCCACGGAATCTCAAACCACTGAAGCATTAATTTGAATAAAGAATATAGAAGTAAATATCCAATCCAATATATACTGTACACCAGTCTCCAAGCATGGTACAAACATTCCAGAAAGATTCAAACTACATTCTTGCACTTCCACAGGTCAGAAAATTAAAAGTTGCTTTGACCTACCCTAACTCAATATATCATCTTCAGAGTTGCTCTACGTTCTCAGAAAGCTCGAAGTTTGATTGGGACGCACATGCAATATTTTCAGATTTTCTTCTGACCCTTCAGGAGATTTTGTGATGCAATGGGTAAAACCCCTGCTCTGACCCAGTGGGTTTGAGTTCCAGTCCGGGACTTCCTGGCCATGGAAGATGCATTGGTAGTACGAAGCTACTTTTGTAGTATGACCCACGGCTTATTACCAATTTGCAAATCCTCCCAGTATGTCTACGGCAGACAGTGAGAGCAAGACCGTGTTTCCTGCTCAGTCATGCTTGATGCAGGGTGACCCATCTTAAGCTACAGCCTCTGGCGACAGGATAGCCAGGTGTTCCAGAGAAAACTAGTTGTGGAAACAGTCACAAGTATCTGCTTTCTCTTGGCAGAATTTTAGGGACACTGCAACAGAGGCAGCTGAACTCTTTAGCTAAGCCCATCTAATTATCAATCAGCATGCCTACATGATGAATTCCAAAGCAGGGAGGAGAAAGAGAAAAAGCGGGGGCAGGTTCACAACAACATTAGACCAGCTTTTAAAGACAGAACCACAAATTACAAAAAAAAGCATCCAGCAAAGTAAAAATGGGTTAGTGCTGCAGACAACAGATGTACATCATCTCTTATTTGCCTCCCTCAAACACAAAGGGAAACGTTTGCAATCTTATTTTGTGTCAAAATCAATTGTACATATGCATTTCACCCAAGCTGAAAATCAGCAATCCACTCCAAACTGTAAATGCTATGTCAACGTGACGACGATGTCCCTGCCCCTCTGTTGCCTAGTTCAAAACCTTCACTTTAAGTGCCTCCTCCCATGTCAACCTTCAAACATGAACATTAAGCTTTAGGCTTGAGGAAAATCCAAGCACTAAAGAAAATGACAGCACTAGCAGCGGTACAGAGGAGTCTCACCATGATGTTGCCTGGATGGAGCATTTCAGTTATAAGGACAGACTGGATAGACTTGGGACTGTTTTCTCTAGAGCAGAGAAGGCTAAGAAGGGGACGTGATTCAGGTGTATAAGATTACGAGAGGGAAGGACAGGGAGAGTAGGGAGCAGTTGTTCCCCTTTGGTTGAGGGGATCAATCACGAGCGGACATAGTTTTAGGGAAATTCATAGAGAATTTGTGAAAAAGCGTGGGAATCTGGAATGCATAGCCTAGGAAGGTGGTGGAGGCTGGAAACCTTACAATCTTTAAAAAGTATATTTGGATGGATTCTTGAAATATCATAACATTCAAAAATATGGGACAAGTGCAGGAAAATGGGATATGTACATCTTTAGCGATAGTTGTCCGTGTAGACTCGATTGGCTAAAGGGTTTTCTTTTGCACTGTGTAACTATGATTAGTATCCTGGCCCATCCACTTTAATTAACACCCAGTTCATCCATTCCAATCTCCTCCCAGTCCAATCATTTCATTGGCAAAAATCTGTTAACCTATTAACAAAGTATAGAACTTTGCAAACATTCAAACACTTGAATTGACTTGTAACTCTTGTTTCTCTCGGTCCAGAAAAATTTCCAAAATTGGAACACAGCTCCCAAACTATTTCATTCTTCAGGTGCTATATTGCATTAGCAATCACAGCTCTCCAGCTTCCATGGTCCGTGACAGCGCTGGTCTCAAATCTTGTCCTTGTTCGGTTTCTAAAGCCATCAGTGCACTTTGTCGTTTGCCTCCCTTTTGCTCTGCTGCCCTCAATTGTCCCCAGTCACTGTCAGATGCTTTAGTTTCTCTCTACTAAGTTCTTGCCCAAAGAATTGAGTTGCTTCTTGGTAATCACTTGCAGAGGTTCTTCCCGTGTGCCTGCTTTCCTCAAACCTGTCGTTAGTTGTGTGTTGTCCTCGACATACACCTTGGAAACACTTTATAACGTCTTAACTCAGCTCAGGCCCTTTCTGACACAAGAACACAAGTAAGGACTTGAGTGGAATATATTTGGCAGGCATGTGAAACAGTGATGAGGGTTTTGGAGGTAATAGAAAATGACAGGAAGCCAGACAGAAAGCTAGGTGATGGCAATGCATGGGATTAAACGGAGAATAAAGGAGTCTGAATGTATTCTAATGAGCCAATGTGATTTCAGAAGTAAAGCTTCAGTTTTGCCAGAAATGTTGACTCAAAGAACTGAAACAGAGAGACTTGAGCAAGTCTTGGCATCAAGAGGTGGCAGAATGGTAAAACAATCTGCCATCAACATATATATGAATCTGACCTTTTGACTTGCTAAGTCTTTTCAGAGGACATTCCAAGATCAACCACATTGCTGTGGCTCTGGAGTCACATATAGGTCAGACCAGATAAAGATGGTAGCTCTCCTTCCCTAAAGGACAATAGTGAACCAGATGGGTTTTTCTGACAATGGTTTCATGGTCATCATCTTTATTTAGACTTTCAAGTCCAGATTTTTATTGAATATAAGCTTCACCATCTGCTGAGGTGGGATTTGAAGCCGGGTCCCCAGAACAAACCTTGGGTGTCTTGATTACTAGTCCAGTAACAATACCACCAACTCTCCTTCAGTATACTAAAAATGTTCCTGGGCACATTAAAGTTTATTTATTTGTCACAAGTAGGCTTACATTAACACTGCAATGAAGTTACTGTGAAACTCCACTAGTCACCACACTTTGATGACGGTTTGGGTACACTGAGGGAGAATTTAGCATGGCTAATACACCTAGCCAGCACGTCTTTTGAACTGTGGGACAAAACTGGAGCACCCGGAGGACACAGGGAGAATATACAGACTCCGTACAGACAGCGATCCGTGCCAGGATTCAAATCCAGGTCCTTGGCACTGCGAGGCACCACTGTGCTGCCCCAGATCTTTTAAGAGAATCCATCAAAAGCTTTTTATTGTTGCGTTTAGTATAAAGTATGAATGGAGCCAATGGAGAGTAATGTCAGAGACAACACAACGGAGACCAGAATCATCAGGAGTGCCAAAGCAACACAGACATCAAGGAGAAGGGGATTAAAGACGATCATGATGATAAGATCACCAATAACTTTAACCAGAGCAGTCTATGTATGGTGAGACAATGCTTTAGAAAACCAAACAGGGAACATCTGGAAGGTTGGGTATATATTCGCAAGGCACAAGTGCATGTTGAATACTTTGGAAAGCAAGGAAATATCTTAGATAGGAGAAACTGGAGACGATGGTTTCAAAACTGGTTTAAAATTAGTTTTGATGGAAGCAGGGATGTTGCTAAATTTAGGTTGATAACATCACCACAGTAACAGGGAGAGCAAGTCTCGAAAGCTAGACTGTAATCAGTAAAATTGGATAAATGAGAGCAACAGGCGAGGGGCAAAGAAAAGGAGAAGAGTTTTAAAGTTTGTTCATTAATGCTACATCAACACCATTGTGAAGTTACTGTGAAAATTCCCCCTAGTCACTACACTTTAACATCTGTTCAGGTATACTGAATTTCGCTTGGCCAATGTACCTAATCAGCATATCTTTCAGACTATGGAAGCAAATTGGAGCACGCAAAGCAAACCCATGCAGACATGGGGAAAACAAGCAGACTCCATAGTGAGCCAAACCAGGAATTGAACCCAGGTCCCTGGCACTGTGAGGCAGCAGTGCTAATCGCTGTGCCCATCATGCCACCTAGGGTGCAAGGAGGAAGACAGCTAGAGTCTTGGAATGGAGGTGGATACATATGGCACAGTGGTTAGCACTGCTGCCTCAGCACCAGGAACCCAGTTTCAATTCTCGTTTTGGGTCACTGCCTGTGCAGAGTCTGCACGTTTTCCGGGTCCTCTTGGTGCTCTGGTTTCCACCCATGGTCCAAAGATGTGCTGGTTAGGTGCACTGGCCATGCTAAATTCTCCCCCCATGTACCCAAACAGGCGCTGGTGTGTGGCGAATAGGGGATTTTCACAATAACTTCATTGCAGTGTTAATGTTGTGACACTAATTAATAAACTTAAAAATGACTGTCCTTGATTTTGAAAATAAATAATGCTACAAGTTTCCCATTTAGAAGAGTAAAAATAAGATAGCAAAAGCAAGGGAATCATGGAGACAGTAAGTGGAGAATCTAAGCTTAAAACTGTTAATGCCACAAGAGACTGGGCAGGGACAAGCATAGATTCTTAACAAGGAATAACTAAGAGTTTAAGACTCTGCAATACTGTTCAACTCTCTGTTCCTTCAGAGATGCTGCAATGATAGAGAGCAAAACTAGCTAAGAAAGCACTCAGTTGAAGGAAAATCTGAAAGGAAGGTGTGGCAATTTTTATGTCTGATGAGAGGAATACAACAGAAGGAGACATTAGGGATACCAGATATGAACAATAAGTAAAACCAACATTGTTTCTTCATTAAGCCACTCAGTCCTTGGTGAAAGCTGAACGGAAATCTATACGTGTCAACTCAGCCACAATTCAATGTGACTTGAGTGACAGGTTGCTCCACAGGTAAAAATCTATTTCATCCAAGTTCTATTAATAGGAAGCTGCATCATGCCTTTCAAGAAATTTGACCAGGCCAATCCATAGCAAATATCAGTCGCTCACAAACACTGCGCAGATGTCAAATACATAAGCGACCAAAATGTTTAGCCAATCGGGCAATTCTTTTCTGAGCTCTGGGAGGTTTCTATACTGAGCGTAAAAGCCAGACAGGAAAGCAATCATATACATGCTCCCAGGCCTCCGCTCAAGACAATTTCCTGCAGCTGGTGAAAATAAGTCAGATTTCATTCAATCCTCTGATGCTGTACACCGAATATATGAATCTCGTTATTCTGCTTGTGAATAGGAGCTAGATTATTCCAAACATTTATCGCTGGGTAGACATTTTTCTGTTAACCCCTTGGAAATTTAATTCCCCAATTTCAACAGATTGCCTTCATGGAATTCATACAATTCCCAGTGCTGCAGGCGGCCATTCGATCCATTGGGCCTGCACAAACAACAACCCCACCCAGTCGGCCCTGTCCTCACAACCCCAGGTATTTACCCTGCTAATCCCTCTAACATAAAGGGGCAATTTAGCATGGCTAATCAATCCAACCCGAACATTTTTTGCAACATGGAAGGAAACTGAAGCACTAAGAGAAAACCCACGCAGACATGGGGAGACATGCATTGAAATACATCCAGCTCTACATCAATCCAGTATTTTTTAGATATATCGAAGGGTCTGCTTTGTTGACTTTGTTCTAGATTGTGCCGTTTAAGGTTCGCTGAACTTAACTTGACACTCACCATTTTTCTACCTGAGATTGTTGCTTTTCCTCTATCTTCTTAAACTTTATGCTATTGCCACTGATCTACATGCCAAGCATGTTGGCCAATATTCTAACTGCTATTTCATCTGACCACATCATGACAATTCTTGAAGCTTTTCCAATCTACTTACCACATTTTACAGAATTATAGAATCTCTTGGCCCAGCAGGTCTGCAGTAACTCTCAGATAGTTACTCTGACCCATGCCCTAGTCCTGCAACACCACACATTTACCATGGCTAGTCCACCAAACCTACACATCTTTGGACACTAAGGGACATTTTAGCATGGCCAACCCACCTAACTTGCACATCTATGGAAACTAAGGGGCAACGAAGCACAGCTATTTCATCCAACCTACACATCTATCAAAACTAAGGGGCAATTTAGCATGGCCAATCCACCTAACCTGCACATCTTTGGAGTCCGGGGGGGTCATTAGAACCCGGAGGAAATCCATGCAAGTACAGAGAAATAAGCAAACTCCACAGTCACCTGAGGTCAGGATTGAACTTGGACCCCTGGTGCTGTGAGGCAGCAGTGCTAATCCCTGTGCCATTGTGCTGAGTCTTGATATTGAAGACACTCTGTCCATGGTAACTCCCAGCTTTCTTTTTTATTCTACATGCCGATCCCATGCGATACATTTGTCGTCTTGTGCCTCAAGCTCTTAGCTACGTCTATCACTTCAAAGCAGTTTGCCCAGTTCAATAAGCAATTGAAATTTGTTTGCGAACATTCAGCTGCTTTCTCAAGTCACTTCTTTAATATTGCATCATCAGTAAACTTAACCAGCTCAGCAATGTTAACAGCAGCAACCCTTCCCATTCTGCCCTCTCCAGAGAAAAGGTGCCTAACTTCAGTTCAACACCTCCACCATTAGGTCTGCTGAGACAACACTCAGTGTGTGGGGGTGAACTGCAAACTCAAACAGCTAGGCAGCTCAGGAAGCACATGCACTTTAATATAGTTACCAATTCTGGCAACTTGCCTTACAACACCAGTGCACTGTGCCAAGAATGTTCTAGTTTAGATACGGTAGATATTGCAAGAAGTGCATGGTTATATATTGTTACCAGGGTGATCTTTTTGTAACATTTCATAAACAAAACAACGGTGGGGGTGGGGAGTGTTGAAGTTCTTCTGTGTCTGTGGGACCAATGTGAAGCAGGTAAGGCAAGTTTTATTTGATTGCTTTCTCCCTTCCTCTCCTGCAAGTGTTGATGCTTGCCAGCGTGTAGGCATCCTTCAGCATCTCACCCAAATCATTGTGCATATCAGGTTATTCAATCACATTAAGTCAAGTTCACCCAATGCGTGCACCCTCACTAACAATCACTGGATAGCAGGAAGGCTGAAAGCACACAACTCGACCTTCCCCTCACTTGCCAGAGCTGCCCCGATGCTAGTAACACCATTCAGGCTGCTACACATTCAGCATGAGCTGAATCAGGATAACTCAGCATGAGCAAAATCAAACCTGCAATCTTCAATCAAGTTAAACGGTGGTATAACTAAGCCACTGGGAGACACTCTGGCAGCAGGACTACACAACCAATCACGCTGCAAAGCCCACATCTATACATCCTTAAACAACTCTCTTGTAGCATTGTCTAAGAATAGAGGATTTGATGAACATTTAAGTCACAAGTAGACTTACAACTAACACTGCAATGAAGTTACTGTGAAAATCCCCTAGTCACCACACTCCGGTGCCTGTTTGGGCACAGAGAGAATGCAGCATGGCCAATGTACCTAACCAGCACGTGTCTCAGACTGTGGGAGGGAACTGGAGCACATGGAGGAAACCCACACAGACATAGGGAGAACATGCAAACTCCACGCAGACACTGACCCAAGTGCAGGAATCGAATCTGAGTCCTGGTACTGTGAGGCAGCACACCAACAAACTCTGCCATGGGGCATCTGGCCTCCCATTCACAGCTCTTCAGGCATGTTGAGTTTCCAATCTTGGCTTAGTTTCCAGTGAAAGCAGAAGAAAAATGGTTGAGGGATGTGGGGGAGGGGGAATTTATTTTCACGGACTCAAAACATTAAAGTGTTGCAAATAAATTACCAAAGAAATGCCCTGATATGATATAAACAGATTTAGGACTGGGGATTTAAATGGTACACTTGAAGGACAGTAAGTGGACTCACATTTTCCCAGATGGGGTGGATTATGTAGGCTTTTTCTTCCTATGAATTCATAAGTTTAAGTAACAGGGCTGGGCAGTCATTTTCCTAAGGTCCACAGGGAAGGAGAACAAAGAACATAGAAATTAGGCCAATTGATCCTTCGAGCCTGCTCCACCATTCATTTTGATCATGGATGATCACCAAATCCAATACCCTGATTTCCCCCTGACCCCCAAATCCCTTTAGCAGCAAGAGCTATATCTAATTTCTTCTCAATCACACAATTTTTTGGCCTCAACTACTTTCTGTGGGAGTGAATTCCACACATTCACCACCTGCTGGGTGAAGAAATTTCTCTTCATCTCAGTCCTTCTCAAACTACGACCCATAGTTTCAGATTCCCCCCACTATTGGAAACATCAGGAGGGGGGGCTGGAAGATGCAGTTGCAATTTAGGTAACAGATTAGGTTATAATTCAGAATACCCACTAGGCTATTTTTAGTTCTGTCCTGTAAGATTTCAGGCCAAAGCAGTTCCTTCTTCAGTCTGTTGCAGCAGGTATAACCGGGTCACTGTAAAATGGCAACGACGTTTTTTTAAACCGCTTCTCTACAGATTAAAAGGAGTTGTGGTGCGAGGCAAATGAAGGAATGGTAATCCCTGAGACAGACATGGGTGGGGGGGTGGGAACTACAGTTCCACAGTTCAACCACTTCTTCAGTACCTCAGCCAACTGGTCACCCTTTGTACGTTTACAAATGTTCAGCACACTGTCCAATTGTACCAGACGTCACAGGCAAACTCAAATTATGTCCTTCCAACATCCAGATGTGCACTTTCCACAGTAATCAGCAGGGGAATCTTTTAAATTCTGAAAATAGTGCTAAATAATGCTGCAATCAGCAGATAACTAGCACCCTGTATTGTACCTGTTACCTAGCCCATCAGTCTGGTGCAAGAATCCGAGTTGTGCAATAGGATCATTAGTCACTCGATACGGCTTTCAAGAGCAGGAGGAAGCGACTCAACTGACCAATAATTATAAATAATCCACTGTACAAAATCAAATTAGCCACACTGAAAAAAACTTTCCTTTGTGAATCAGACCAATCCAATTTAGGATACTGAACACTGAATGAATTGTATAGCATTTTCCAAATTAACAGTCTGACATTAAAATCAGAATTAGGGCCCAACTAAGGGAATTTCCCCAGTCAATTCTCTGTAACGGAGGTTTCAGGGCACTGGGAACAAGTGGAATGTCTTCAACGCTGCAAAGGTGAAGTTCAGAAGCTACAACGAAGCCAAACCGTGCTTTAAACTGGTCTTGGCTTTCCTCATTATCACTGTCCACAAATCAAATCTTTGGCCCACCACATCCCCATCTCCCTCCCCTCACCCTGATCAATGGAGATAGGCACACAGTTGCCATGCCCACATCAAGAGAATACCACATCTTAGTCATTGACATTTTACAATTCACACTTCCTGGTTAAATATACTCAGCATCACATTACAAGCATGCACCTTTGTGACTCTGAGAATGTCATCTCAGTTGAACTATACTTGTCAAACAATAGATGGAATATTTACAACCTGATGACTCAGCTAACTGATAAGGACTCTATCTTCCTTGTCGCAAGTCAACAAATACACCACAGATCACCATACAGTGTACCATCATCGAAACTGTACCAGCACAAATAAAGACAAACGGACGTTTATACAGCCCAGATCAAATCTCTCCAAGCTCATGCAACGTCCACACACATGTAGACTAACTAGGTAGATATTCTGTGGCAGCAACATGCCACCAGCAACCAGTTAATATGCTTACTGTGATGATGATTAAATAGGAATACTCCCTACCTGCTCGCTCAGACATTGCTACGGAATTAACATTGATTGGACTAAGTAGATAGGACACTGGTTTGAACTTTTAAGTGTCTCAGGCAATACAGCACTATGTCATCCACCTGCATCAGGGATGTCCGAGTGTTTCGGTGGACACATACCATGAAGGCTTACAGGCCACAAATGAAGTTAAAAGAAATCACCCCATTAATAAGCACTTGGGATTCCAATACTAAATGTTCTTGACATTCATTTTGCAGCATAGACGATGATGTAGAGACAGAAAACAATACTGAAATGCTTCAAAATAACCTGTCACACTATATCACGCAAGTTTAAACTGCCTGTCTTACTGCAAAGTTTCACTACTGTGTAGAACAGCACGATTCAGTATGGGAAGGTGATTTTTCCCCTCTTTCCTCTAATTTCCTCTCAAGATACTCAATCCTTGCAAGGAGGCATCTGCATGGACCTTAGCTATCCTCCAGTCGCACTGCCAAGTAACCAGTTACTTGTGCGCCTAGGTGAGACCAGTTGATTAAGACACAAGGAATCTCAGATTGAGTTATAAGGAGAGGCTGGATAGATTGGAACTTTTTTCCTCTGGAGCTTAGGGGACTAAGGGGTGATATTGTAGAGGTCTATAAAATAACGAGGGGCATAGATCACCTAGGTAGTCAGTATCTTTTCTCAAAGGTAAGGAAGACTGAAAAAAGAGGGCATAGGTTTAAGGCGAGAGGAGAGAGAAATACAAAAGAGTCCAGAGGGGCAATTTTTTCATACAGAAGGTGAAGAGTATCTGGAATGAGCTGCCAGAGGTAGTAGTAGCAACAGGTACAATTTTTTCTTTTAAAAAGCATTTAGATAGTTAGATGAGTATAGAGATATTTAGATGGGTATAGAGGGATATGGGCCAAATGGGATTAGCTTAGGGGTTTACAAAAAAAAAAGGGTGGCATGGACAAGTTGGGTCAAAAGGCCTGTTTTCATAGAGTAAGCCTCTATAACCTTCTACATTCAGCTGCACAGGAGCCCTCATCTCCTGCATGTGACCTGGAGATGTCTTGATGTTGCAATCACTTCTCTGCTAACCTTTCCATGAAGTTGGGGGGGGTGGTGGTCACAGCATTACTATTCCCACAACTAAACAGTTTCCAACAGCAACCACCTCATTACCAACATATGAAATAAACCAGATTCCATTCCATTGAAAAAGAAACATGACCAGCAGTCAAAAAATATGACACTTGAAAGACAACATCTTTTAAATTGCGATAGCTAGAATGAGGCTATGAAGTGTCTCCTCAGGGTGACATATCACAGGAAAGTTCTTCTCCAAGAACTGCCCCATTTTTTCCATCTGTCCACCTATCTCATCCTTACAATCGTTATATATTCTTTCCACGTCCTCTCTGATGCATTCACATCCTTCCCAAAGCGCGGCGCCCAGAAAAGGCTGCAACATTCAAATTGAAGCCCATTTTCTGAACAGACTAACCTCTATTGAGATGGAATTCCAAACACCAGTTATGCTCCAGTGCTTCATCCAACTGTTGATTGTGTATAAATCTAGACAAAACCTGTTGGCAAGCTATTTAACCATGAGTGACATCACACCAGCCTGACATCCACACAGCCAACTTTCTTTAATTAAAGAAAGGATAGGTTCACTACATAGCCATCTATTTCAGGATCCCAGACATACTGAGGTCAATCTGTGGAATTCCTATCATTGACTTCATGGATTGAGCGAACAATAAGAAATTTTAAGGCACAATAGGAGGCCATTCAGTCTATCGTAACTCTACCAGCTGAAAGAATGCTATCCAGTCTAATCTTAATTCCCTATGGATTACGAGACTTTATATGCATAAGTATTCTTTTTAATGTTTTGAGCATTTCTGCCTCAGGAAGTGAATTCCAGACCCCAAACTACTCTTGGGTTAAAAAAAATCCCTGCAATTACTTTAAATTTATGTCCCTGTCAAGGAAAAATTATGCATCTAGTTTACTCTTTAAAGGCCCCTAACTTCATACAATTCAGTTAAATCTTCGAACTGAATTTCCACAGGCACTTATTCCTTTTTGGGTGCAATGACTTGCTATCTATTTTCTTTCTTCTTTTATGGGACATTGGAGATGCTAGCAAGACCACCATTTGCTGCCCATCCATAACGTCCCTTCAACTGAATGGATTGCTAGGCCATTTCAATGAACATTGACTCAGGTCTGGAGTCACATGTAGGCCAGGCTGAACAAAGAACAAAACATCACGGCAAACAGGCCCTTCGGCCCAACAAGCCCGCGCTGCCACTTTGAAGTTGCCACTTCTACCTGCGATCCCTGTCTATGATTATAGATCTATGGATTAAAAACCAAATTTGAGACAATTTAGGGAGAATCTGTTTTGCCAATTAGACTAAGAGCATATCTTTGGGATGTGGGAGGAAACCGGAGCACCTGGAGAAAACCCACGCAAGCACGGAGAGAATGCGCAAACTCCCACAGACACAGGCCCAAATCCATGTATCTGCACAGCACAGCGATAGTCACTGAGCTGTCGTGTTGCCCATCAAATGGTCCAGGTCAAGCGTACACTAACGACGTGAAGCACTAGGATACTCTCGAAAAAAATTCAAGAGCAGCCCTCTCACGACCCATCGCGTGTATGCCCCTTGTTAGACAACAAGGTGGACCAAAGCACCCGTAGGATAAAAACAAGTACATCAATATCATCATCTACTTACACACTTCCCAGGGACTCCCAAGGCTCATGACCCCTATTTTAAATCAGTTTTCTATACCCTCCATTCCCATTCTGTTCATGTGCCCATCTAAGTATTTCTTAAATAACTCCAGAGTACCTGCCTCCACCCCTTGGCAGCACATTCCATACCCCCACCACCCTCAGAGAAAAAATTCCCTCTAGCATCCAAATTATACCTTACCCCCCTCACCCTAAGCCCTGGTTCAGACTGACAGATTTTCTTCCCCAAAAGACATTTGTGAACCAGTTGGGTTTTGTTTTAAATGATTTATGACCACCATTGTCGAGACTGTCCACCAGTTGTAAATATTAGTCAAATTTAAACTCCAGCAGCTGTCACAGTGGGACGTGAACCCAAGTCCCTAGATCTTGAACCTCTGGATTATTCATCCATCACATACGCTGCCATCTCCCTGCCAAAACTCAGCAATACACAGCATAGAAACAGACCCTTCAGCCCACCACATCAATGTCGAGTATCAAATACCAATCTATACTAACCCATTTACCACCTCTTAGGCCACTGCTACTATTCCTCAGCAATTTAAATCCAGATGTGGATCGTACACTGATTTTTATATCGAAAATACTTCCCCTACACATCCAGTTAATACTACAAAAGAAATAAACATGGACAAAAGGGGGATGGGAAGGGGGTGAGGGTGGCGGGAATGGGGACAGCAGGTTTTGGGGGGTTGAGGGCGTGGGGCGTGGGTTGAAATGTGGGGCGTTGGGGGGGTGGTTGAGGGTGTGGGGCGTTGGGGGGGTGGTTGAGGTGTGGGGCGTTGGGGGGGGGGAATTGAGGGGGTGGGTTTGGTTTGGTTGGGGAGTGGGTTGGGGACTGAGGATGGGAGGGGGGGGAGAGGTTAAGCGGGGGGGGAGGGGGGGAGCGGGGGGGGGGAGGGGGGAGCGGGGGGGGAGGGGGGGAGGGGGAGGCGGGGGGGGAGGGGGGGAGCGGGGGGGGGAGGGGGGGAGCGGGGGGGGGAGGGGGGAGCGGGGGAGCGGGGGGGGGGAGGGGGGGGGAAGGGAGGAGGGAATGACTTACTTTCAGTGCAGGCTGAGCGGGTGAGATCCCACCGCCAGACGGTAATGGAGGCGCTGCCGGTCGGATGGAGATTGGCGAAATGCGGAGCAAGTGACCGCCGAGAAGCTGCATTGGGCACCCGTCTGATGCCACCTTCCGTTTCCCGCTCCGAACCCCGGTCTCAGCCCCCACCTTTAACCAGGCTTCCCCCCCCACCTGGGCCGGCCCCGCTGCTCAGGAAAGCCCGGGGCTTGACCTATTTCCGCTAGGCCGCGGCGGAACAACTTTGATTCTGGGCAGCTGAGGGAGGGAGGAAAGTTTGAGACGAACGGGAGAAAATAACGTAAAAAGGGGACGTCTGGGGTAACCGTCTGCTCTGATTTTATCCTTTAAATCCCACCCCCCAGCCCGCTCCACTCCCTCGGGTCGCCGCCCGTTGCTATTTACACTCGGCGCTCTCCTCTCCGGTTCTCTCCTCACAACATGTCCGCCCGGCCCTGCTCCTCCAACATCCCGCCCTACACCGCGCGGCCCGGCCCCGCTCCTCCAACATCCAGCCCCGCCCCTCCAGCATCCCGCCCTGCACCGCGATCCCCAGGCGGGCTGATACCTGACCATCTCATCACCCCTAGCAACCGCTCGCCTCTGTGAGTTACCAACTCGTCCAAGATTGTCCGGGAGTCTCCAGCAATCCTCCCTTCAAATGTTTCATATTATCAGCAACACCCACATTTATTTACTGTCTCTCACGAGACTAATATTTCTTTTAGCAGAGAAATTAATTGGGAGAAGTTTAAACTTTGAAAGTATGCCATCATTAGTGTTAGAAAATAGAGTTACATTCACACTGCAATGAAGTTACTGTGAAAGTTTCCCAGTACCTGTTTGGGTACACTGAGGGAGAATTTAGCACAGCCAATGTACTGTATTGTACATACTATAATGCACAGCCAACATGTTTTTCGGAAGGAAACCCACACAGACATGGGGAGAACATGCAAACACCACAGACAGTGACCCAAGCTGGGAATCAAACTCTTTTGGTGTGTCCCGCATTCAGTAAAATAAATCTGGAATTAAGAATAGATTGCTCCATCATTCTAAGGCTGGCGATGGCTTAGTGGTATTATCGCTGGATTATTAATCCAGAAACTCAGCTAATGTTCTGGTGAGCTGGGTTCGAATACCGCCACAGCAGCTGGTGGAATTTGAATTCAATAAAAATAATCTGGAATTAAGAATCTACTGATGACCATAAAACCATTACCAATCGTCAAAAAAAAATCTATCTGGTTCACTAATGCCCTTGAAAGAAAGAAAGCTGCCATCCTTACCTGGTCTGGTCTGCATGTGACTCCAGAGCCACAGCAATGTGGTTGACTCTCAAATGGCCTGGCAAGCCACTCAGTTCAAGGGCAATCAATTAGTGATGGGTAATAAATGCTGGCTAGCCAGTGACACCCGAAACTCATTAAAAATCTTCAGGTAATAGTGACCATAAAAATGTTACAATTTTACATTTCATTTGAAACTGAAATGTTTCATTCCAAAACTAGACTATTTAAACCTGAACGAAAGAAATTATGAGGGACAAGTTGACAATGGTGGACTGGGAAAGTACACACACAAAAAAAATCACAGTAGACAAGAAATGGCTGGTATTTAAAGTCTCCAACATAGTCTACAACAAATATATAATTTTTCCTCGAACACAAAACCAACATGAAAGATATTCAACCTGTCATGTGAGTGTATCTTTAAGAAAAATTTTCTGTAAAAAATATGCAGTTTACAGCTTCTGTAATGTCATTGGGAGTGAAGCTAAGTTGTAGCAGTCAGGTGATAGGGTTTTTTTCATAGAATACTACAGCGCACAAGAAGCCCATCGAGTCTGCACCGATACATGAAATGCCCCAATCTGCTGCCCAATCCCACTTGTTAGCACTAGGCCAATATCTTGAATGTTATGGTGTGCCAAGTGCTCATCCAGGTACTTTTTTTAAAAGATGTGAGGCATCCCACCTCCACCACCTTCCCAGGCAGTGCATTCCAGACTGTCAAAATCCTCTGGGTAAAAAGGTTTTGCCTCAAATCTCACCTTAATCCCCCAGCCCCTCACTTTTAACTTGTGTCCCCTCCTGACCCTTCAACTAAGGGGAACAGATGCTCCCTCTCCACTCTGTCCATGCCTCTTGTAATCTTGAACATCTCAATCAGATCTTCGCTTTGAGCTTTCAGTTTAATTTTCGGAAGCAGGTTAGCAGCAAGTTAAGGAGGAGTCTCTCTTTCCTCTTTTTAAAAAGCTGTGTTTTGTGATACAGATTAGACTACAACCTCTTCTGAGTTTCTTCACAAGGAATTTTCAGCACTGAACCCAGGAAGCTGTATTCCTGTAACAAGTGGGCATTAACCTATGCTGTACTGTGCTTATTTGGAGGGTTCTGTTTATTGGATATGGCTTTGGTTGGAACATATTAGAGATGTTTCCTTGAATTATACATTATTGTGGTTATTGTGTTTCTTGTTTGTAATTGTTAGCAAGAACCTCTAAGTGGTTTACTATCCACGTCAACAATATTCTTAATTTGCTCTACTCCATCTCGACCTTTTTGTTTTCATTCTATTTTAATTTTTTTACTCTTCTCCACCTTTTATTTATTGTCTTCATTTTTATTCCCCCCACCCTTTCCTCTTACTTTATCCTCCTTCCTAAATCTTACCTCTATCCCATACACTCCCTCTCCCCTACATCTTCATTTCAGCTTCTCTGCCGTTTGCCCATCCTCACCCTTTATTCTCCCTGCGGACTGCCATTAGCAGCCTTTTCCCTTGGTTTCTGTGGTTATGACTTATCTTTCATTCCATCAACCTGCAGTATAAATATCTCCCACTTTCTCTTTTAGCTTTGACAGATGGTCAAGTCAACTGAAACGTCAGTTCTTTTCTCTCCTTACAGATACTGCCAGACTTGCTGAGATTTTCCAGTATTTTCTGTTTTGGTTTTATATTCTTAATTAAACTCGATAAAAGCTCCTCATAGGTCAGTTAGATCACAGCTAAAGTGAAACCTCTCACGCTCGTCCTTGTCAAATTCAGTGTAAAAGCGTTACAGGTCAGGTGAGTTTCATAGAAATTGAAGTATCCAACCTGACCTGTACACAACCCTAGCTAAAACATTAACAATCTCATTAGATCAAGAGAAGTGACCGATAAGGTTGCCGGAAAGAATGGTAAGCCCAAGGATTGGGAAGTAACTTAGAATCCAACAGAGGAGGAGCAAGAAACTGACAAAAAGGGAGAAGGGAATATGAATACAAACTAGCGAGAAACATAAAGGTGGACTGTAAAAGCTTTGTTCTGCGTATGCCAAGAACAAACGTGGGTTAATTCCAGGCAGAAACAGGAGAATTTATAATGGGAAATAACAATGGCAAACAATTACTTTGTGTTCACAAACAAAGATACAGAAAATCTCTTAGAAACATAAGGAAACAAAGGGGCTTGTGGAAATGAGAGACAAATAGAAATAAATATTAATAGAGTTAGATCTCAAAAAATTGGATTGAAGATTAACAAATTCCCAGACCACATGATCTATCATAAAATCCTTGTGATGTAGGAGGCCTTTTGGCCCATCAAGTCTACGCTGACAATCTCATTCAGGCCCTATTCCCATAACACCCATATTTACTCTACTAGTCCCCCTAACACAAAGGGACAATTTATCATGGCCAATCCATCTAACCTGAATATCTTAGGACACTAAGGGACAATTTAGCATGGCCAATCCACTTAACTCGCACATCTTTGGACAGCGCAAGGAAACCCGAGCACCCCAACAAAACCTACAAACACAGGGAGAACGTGCAAACTCCATCCAGACATGATCCGAGGCTGGAATTGAACCTGGGTCCCTGCAGCTGTGAGGCAGCAGTGCTAACCACTGTGCCATCCTGCCACCCAGAGTGTTAAAGGAGATGGCTGTAGAGAAATGCATTGGTGGATAGCTTTCAAAATTCTATAGATTCTGGAAAGTTCCAACAGACTGGAAATAAATGTAATTATTGTGTCCATTATTCAAGAGGGGAGGAACAGGGAGAATGGAGAACTACAGGCTCGTTAGTCTGATATCAATAGTAGAGAAACATTAGAATTTCCTACAAATGACATGATAACGGGACACAAGCTGACCTGATTAGGTGGTGTTAGCATGGATTTGTGAAAGGGAAATAATGTTTAACAAATTTGTTGGAGCCTATGAGACAGGAGAAAGAAAAATTATAGAATTATCAAATCCCTACAGGGCAGAGGGAGGCCACTCGGCCCATCAGGTCTGGACTGAGTCTCCAAAACAGCACCTCACCCAGGCCCTAAATCCACAACTTCACTTTTCTACCCTGCCGATCCATCTAACCGACTCATCTTCGGAATGAGGGAGAAAATCGGAGCACCTGAAGGAAAACCCATGCAGACACGGAGGAGAACGTGCAGATTCCACACAGTGACCCAAGCCAGGAATCGAACCCAGGTCCCTGGCGCCGTGAGGCAGCAGCACCACTTCAGATACTCAGGAAGGCGGGCTGTTGAGTGGGGATGCCTCATGGATCAGTCCTGGTGGGGGCTGCCACGACTTTTCACAATTTATAGAAATTACTTGGATGTGAGGACAAAATTTAATTTTTCCACGTTAGCTGAAGATCTCAAACTAGGCAAGTATGCAAGCTGTGAGGACACAAGGAAACTTGGATAGGCCAAGTTAATAGACAAGAACACAGCAGGTAGAATGTGAGTGTCGTTACCCACTCGGCAGGGAAAAGATAGGCTCGCTAGAGTAATTGCGAAATGTTGAGAGTTTGGGAAGTGTTAATACCCAAAGGGACCTGGATTTCCACCTTGCTCATGAATCACTAAAAGCTAACAAGCAATTGGGAAGGCAAACAGTACGTAAGTATGCTGGTATTCAATGAAAGATAATTAGGGTACAGGAGTAATGATATCTTGCTGCAATTGTATAGAGCCTTAGTCAGACCACACCTGGAGTAGTATACAGTACTTTGGTCCCCTTATCTAAGGATAGTCTTGCCCTAGAGGGAGTGTGATAGAGGTTCACCAGACTAATTGCTGGGATTGCATGTCTTAAGAGATAAGATTAAGATTGTTTATTAGTGTCACAAGTTGGCTTATAACACTGCAATGCAGGTACTATGGAAATCCTCTAGTCACCACATTCCAGCACCGGTTTGGGTAACACTGGGGGAGAATTTAGCACGGCCAATGCACCCTAACCAGGATGTCTTTTAGACTGTGGGAAGAAACCTGAGCATCCAGAGGAGACCCACGAAGACACAGGGAGAACGTGCAGGTTCCACACAGTGACCCAAGCCAGGAATCAAACCCGGATCCCCGACACTGTGAGGCAGCAGCACTAATTACTGTGCTGCTCTAGAGATTGAGTATGTAGAGCATCAGAGAATGAAAAGTGATCTCACTGAAACTTTAAAATTTCTTACAGGATAGATGCATTGAAGGTGTATCGCCTGGCTGGTGAGTGTGAACCAGTCGCAGAATAAAGGGAAGGCAGTTTAAGACTGGGGTGAGGAGGAATTTGTTTACTCAGTGAATGCTGAATCTTTGGAATTCTCTACCCCACAGGATTGTGGAAGATCATTGAGTATCCTCAAATTGATAGATTTCTGGAGATTAATGACAAAAGATACAAGGATAGCGTGGGAAAGTAGCAATGAGGTAGATCATCGGAGAAGACTCAAAAGGCCAAATAGCCTACTTCTCTGTTCATATATCTGGGCTAGGAATGAGTGTAAAGGATTAGGAATGAGATAGAAGGGGATGGCATTTTGAATGAGTAGAAGGGAGGCCATTCAGTGCACCAGGGCCATACTGGAGCCACAAGCCATCCAAAGTAGGACTTGAGCCCATGACCCGAGTATCCTCCTCGACCGACTGAGCCAACCAGGCCTCTGGCTCAGTGTCAATGAACAACTGGATGGCACAGACAAGTTGGGCCAAAGGGCCTGTTACCATGCTGATGACTCTAACTCAACGCTGTTTGAGCTGCAGAAACATCAAAGGGATGAGCTTTGTATGAGTTGACGAAAATACAGCATGCAGCAACGTGCAACTCAGTTCAGAACAAAACTTTAAAACATTTATTTCAAGATGAGATTTTTGTTTTGCAACAAATGTAAAATTTTGTCTGCCAACACTCCTCCTGCGAAGCACCTCAGGACGTCTGACTTTGTCAGAAGGCACTGTATAAATGCAACTTGCCATTTAACACAGAGCTTGCTATCCATTGAACAGTCTATTACAGAGCCGTTCCAGAGAAAGGTAATGTTTACAGGTAAGAAACACACAGAAGACAGGCGTTATCTGCCGTCCAAACATTGACACTAACGTACAGACTAGAACATGTTCAAATGTCACTTTAATTCCCCTATGCTCCCTCCTGCACAGTAACTGAATCTTAACATTCTGCAGCGAAGAGAAAAACCACACACATACAAAAAAAAAACTCAATGACATCAGGTTATTAGTCATATCCTGTCCTTCTTGAACACGGCTGTTGAATTTTGTACTTTGCTAGGTGCAGCACGTGTCCCAGGTCAGCAGCGGGACCATCTTACAGCTGGAAAGACACCAACAGCAACCTCTCTCCCCGCAACCATCGTATCTGCATCTGAGCTGTGGGTCAGAAGTCAAACTCGTCTGAGACAGAGCAAGTCAGTCACCTTTGTGGGCACTGATGCTCTAAACCAGTCACACCATTCCATCCACATTTCACAATTAACATTTGTAGCTTCCAGACTATCACAAGATCCTGTGCAAGGTTTAAAAATAACCCCCTCCCCTCACCCACCAAAATTAAAATTAATTTCTCAAAAGATTCTTTGCCACATTTTCAATAGAATTGCTGCAGCGAGCACATTTCAGTCCAGTGTGCAGCGAAAGGCACTGGGAGTGGCCACCCAGCAGATCCACACTGCAAAGTTACTTACCTGTGTCACATCAGCAGTCGTGGGATCAATTCCACTCCCCCCATATCTGTCTGTGGGAGGGGTGGTGTGCTAATAGAAGCAGGAAGGGGGAGATAAAATCAGAGTGGTGGTCGAAGCAGGCAACTCACAACTGGCTCGTTGCTATTCCAGCGAGTGAGAAATTCCATAAAAAACAGCCGACTGAGAGTCCATACCATTCTCTGTACGGGTTAGGTTTATTGACCATGCTAAGTTGTCCCTTAGTGTCCCAGGATGTGTAGTTTAAAGGGATCAGTGGGTTGAATCATAGAAACCCTACAGTGCAGAAAGAGGTCATTTGGCCCATTAAGTCTGCACTGACCACAATCCCACCCAGGCCCTATTCCCATATCCCTACATATTTACCCATTAATCCCTCTAACCTACGCATTTCAGGACACTAAGGGGCAATTTTTGCATGGCCAATCAACTTAACCCGCACATCTTTGGACAGTGGGAGGAAACAGGTACACCCAGAAGAAACCTAGGCAGACACGAGGAGAATGTGCAAACTCCACACAGACATTTTGTGGAGTTATGGAGATACGGGCTGGAGTGGGATTTGGGTCACTGCAGGCTCAATAGGCCTCCTCCTGTACTGTAGGGATTCTACCTTGCATACACCATCTCTCGAGAATTTAATAAGTAAAACAGATTTTAGACATCAAGTCTAAGAGAGAAATTGTAAAAAGAAAATGTGCTACTCACAACTTGCTGTCTGTATTTATATACTACTGACCAGTGAGGGGGATTAAAAACCAGACAGGGAATTCAGTATGAAGGATAACCAGGAAATACTGTTTGGCTGCGGTCAAAACGTTTAGGATCAGGTACATTGCTACCCAGGACCAACATTAAAAGATTAAATAATTGTTTGTTAAACAGTCTTTTTTTTACAGATGTAATATATAGGCTGATTCGAAACACATCAAACTTCTGAGCCCTTATAGATTCCTGGTAGCAACAGGAAGCCATTGGGAAGAATCTTTCCCCGATTGCACTCAGCATCAGAAGGACGTTGTGTCTAGCAGATGATCACCGATCCATCCCATTCTCCTCTGGTTGATGACTGAAGCAGGTTCGGAGGAGCTGCTCACAGAACTCCAACTCCTCCTGCAAAAACATCAAAATCAGACAGGAAAAGTTTATTTCATTAGTGTCACAAGTCGGCTTACATTAACACTGCAGTGAAAATTCCCTAGGCGCCATACTCCGGTGCCTGTTCGGGTTCGCCGAGGGAGAATTTAGCATGGCCAATATATCCTAACCAGCACCTCTTTCGGACTATGGGAGGAAACTGGAACAGCCGCAAGGGAGAACGTGCAGACTCCGCACAGACAGTGACCCAAGCCGGGAATTGAACTCGGGTCCCTGGCGCTGAGAGGTAGCACTGCTAACTGCTATACTGCCCACTGAAGTAGGCAAACTCCCCGCATCGAGCCTGCTTCAATCTGACAATGGCTGATCTCTCCCTAGTCTCAAATCCAGCTCCCCATCTGTTCCCCATATACCTTTAACCTCTTTTTTAAAAATCAGAAATGTATCCATCTCCTTCACCAGTGATTCAGACTCCACCGCGCTGTGGGGCAGTGAGCTCCACAAATTCACCACCCTCTGCGAGAAGTAGTTTCTCCTCATCTCAGTTTTAAACCTATCACCTCTCAATCTATAGCTGCGACCTCTTCTTCGAGATAGGCCCACAAGAGGGAACATTTAATCTACATTCATTTTATCAATTCCGTTTAAAATTTTATATACAGTGCGGCCCCGTTATAACACGACGGCCGGGCTCCATAAAACATTATCGCAAAAAAAAGTAGAGTTGTGCTAAATCAGGGTTCCAGAAAGTCAGCGTTCAAACTGACCCAATGTTGATCTAACATCTGAAAACACCCCTATAATCGCCCTATTTGACTCGTTTTTTGCACATTTACCATTTAGCAAGTAAATTACCTTTTAATTAAAGAATTCTGCAAATAAATCATTGTTGTTACAGTAGAAATTAAACAAATTAATTTTTAGTAAAGCCTTTTTAATAAACACAGAAAAAGATTTTCTTTTTCTAGCAGTTTGTTCCATTTTAATCTAATGAAATTAATTCACCAAAACTTTTCAGTTCCCCAGAAAGAGCAAAAAACTGTCCAATGATTCATCGCATTATATCCGAATTCACACTAAATCAGAGGTATAACATCAGGGTTTCACTGTAACTCGATCAGATTCCCTCATCTTTCTAAACTCAAGCGTATACAAGCCCAAACTGTTTCAACTTTCCTCATATATCAACCCTTTCATCCCCTGAATCAACCTGGTGAACCTCCTGCATTTATTTATCCTCTCTCTGTTCCCCACCTCCTCAGCAGATCTCACTGTAATACCTACCGCTCTCTGGGAGTGGTGTAGTGGTATTGTCGCTGGACTAGTACAAAGAACAGAACAGCACGGGAAACAGGCCCTTTGGCCCAACAAGCCCACGTGGCCACCCCAATGTTCCCACCTCTATCCGTGATCCCTGTCTATGTTTATAGATCTATGGATTAAAAACTAAATTTGAGACAATTTAGGGAGAATTTGTTTTGCCAATTAGCCTAAGAGCACATCTTTGGGATGTGGGAGGAAACCGGAGCCCCCGGAGAAAACCCACGCAAGCACGGGGAGAATGCGCAAACTCCCACAGACACAGGCCCAAATCCATGTATCTGCACAGCACAGCGATAGTCATTGAGCTGTCGTGTTGCCCATCAAATGGTCCAGGTCAAGCGTACACTAACGACGTGAAACACTAGGATACTCTCGAAAAAGATCCAAGAGCAGCCTTCTCACGACCCATCGCGTGTATGCCCCATGTTAGACAACAAGGTGGAGCAAAGCACCTGTAGAATAAAAACAAGTACATCAATATCATCATCTATTTACACACTTGCCCAGGACTCCCAAGGCTCATGATCCCTATTTTAAATTAGTTTTCTATACCCCTCCATTCCCATTCTGATCATGTGCCCATCTAAGTATTTCTTAAATAACTCCAGAGTACCTGCCTCCACCACTTTACTTGGCAGCGCATTCCATACCCCCACCAACCTCTGTGTGAAAAAACTCCCTCTAGCATCCAAATTATACCTTACCCCCCTCACCCTTAGCCTGTGACCCCTCGTGTTATTTGAGTCCATCCTAGGAAAAAGCTTAACCCTGTTTACTCTATCTATACCCCTTCAAAATCTTGTACACCTCTATCAGATCTCCTCTAAGTCTACGTCTTTGTAAGGAAAACAGTCCCAATTTGCCTAATCTCTCCTCGTAACTCAGACCTTCCATACCAGGCAGCATCCTGGTAAACCTCCTCTGCACTCTCTCCAGAGTATCCATGTCCTTCCGGTAGTAAGGCGACCAGGACTGGACGCAGTATTCCAAATGAGGTCTAACCAGCGTTTTATACAACTGCAACATTAAAGGCCAGCTCTTGTACTCTATACCCCTTCCTATAAAGGCTAGCACACTATATGCTTTCTTCACAACCTTCTCCACTTGCTCTGCCACCTTCAGAGACTTGTTCACCTGCACCCCCAGATCCCTCTGCGTTTCTATACTCTTAATAGGTCTACCCTTTATCATATACCTCCCCCCTACATTCTTTCTCCCGAAATGCATCACCTCACATTTATCAGGATTGAATTCCATCTGCCATCTATCTGCCCAAGCTACCAGCCTATGTCCTGCTGCATCGCCTGACAATGCTCCTCACTATCCACAAGTCCAGCCATCTTTGTATCATCTGTAAACTTGCTGATCACTCCACTTACTCCCTCTTCCAAGTCATTTATATATATTACAAATAGAAGTCCCAGTATCCAGCCCTGTGGCACACCACTAATGACTGACCTCCAGCTAGGAAAACACCCTTCCACTATTTCTCTCTCCTATTACCAAGCCAGTTACTTTCCATCTAGCTACCTGTCCTTGTATCCCATTAGCCTTGACCTTTTCAACTAATCTCCCATGAGGGACTTTGTCAAACGCCTTACTAAAATCCATATGGACGACATCAACAGCTCGCCCTTCATCCACCATTTTCGTCACCTCCTCAAAAAATTCTACCAGATTTGTAAGGCACGACCTCCCTTAACAAATCCATGCTGCGTATCCCTAATCAGATCGCAACGCTCGAAGTGCCTATACATCCCATCTCTAAGAATCCCCTCCAACAGTTTCCCTACCACTGACGTCAAACTCACCGGCCTATAATTTCCGGGGTTATCCCTACTACCCTTTTTAAACAACGGTACAACATTAGCTCTTCTCCAGTCCTCTGCGACCTCACCTGTGTCCAAAGAAGAGACAAAGGTTTGCGTCACAGGCCCAGCAATTTCACCTCGCATCTCCCTAAGCAGCCTAGGATAAATGCCATCAGGCCCTGGAGATTTATCAGTTTTAATGCTACCTAGAAGCTCTAACACTTCCTCCCTCGGTATGGATATTTCCCTCAACTGGTCCACAGCTCCCTCAGAGACAGGAGCTGTCAACAAGCCCCCCTCCTTCGTGAATACCGACGCAAAGTATTCATTCAGGATCTCCGCCATTCCCTCGGGCTCTAAGCACAGTTCCCCTCCTCTGTGCCTAAGAGGTCTGATTTTCCCTCTAACCACCCTTTTATTCCTAACAAAGGAGTAAAAAGCCTTTGGTTTTTCCTTAATCCTATCCGCCAAAATCATTTCATGCCCCCTTTTTGCCCTTTTACTCTCTCTATATTCCTCCAACGCTGTCTCGGTTCCCAGCTGCTTTGACCTATCATATGCCTCTCTTTTCTTCCTAACCAAGTCCTCAATATCCCTAGTAATCCACGGCTCTCTAATCCTACCTTTCCCATCTTTCCTCCTGGCCAGCACATATTTATCTTGCAACATTTTCAGTATTCCCTTGAAAGACTCCCACATACTTAGCGTGGACTTACCCTCAAACAACCGTTCCCAATCAGTTTCCATAAGTTCCTGCCTAATCTGACCATAGTTAGCCTTCCCCCATTCAGCACCCTGTCCCTAGGGCAACAAGCATCCTTTTCCATCTGTACCCTAGACAGAATTGTGGTCACTGTTAGCCACATGTTCCCCTACTACAACATCAATCACCTGCCCTGGTTCATTACTCAGAACTAAATCAAATATAGCCCCTTTGCTAGTTGGGCTAGCCACATACTGCTCCAATGATCCTTCCAGTACACATTTCACAAATTCCTGCCCATCCAAACCCCCAGCTCTAGGTACTTTCCAATCCACCCTGGAGAGATTAAAATCTCCTGCTATAACGACTCTGTTCTTTCTACACCTATCCAAAATGTCTTTACACATGTCTAATCGAGAGATTGAGGGTAATAATGTTCTGGGGATCTGGGTTCAGATCCCAACGCGGTAGATGGTGAAATTTGAATTTGATAAAAATCTGGAATTAAGAATCCACTGATGATCATGAAGCAATTGCCTGAAATCGGAACAAACCATCTGGTTCACTAAAGTCCCTATTGGGAAGGAAATCTGTTGTCCTTATCCGGTCTGGCTTACATGTGACTCCAGATCCATAGCAATGTGGCTGACACTTAAAAGCCTTCAGGAATGGACAATAATTGCTGGCGCAGTCAGCGACGCTCACGTCTATTAATGAATTTTTAAAAATCTGGCTCTAAAAGGGGCACATCATGAGCAAACCTTGAGAGATATTATCTGGACATTCAAAAACAAAACCTTAGATTTAAATAGTACTTCAATACAACGACACTTCCTGAAGGACCCAGGTTCGATTCCAACCTCGAGTCACATCTGTGTGGAGTTTGCACATTCTCCCCAAGTCTGTGTGGTTTCCCGAGCGCTCCGGTTTCCTTCCATGGTCCAAAGGTGTGCAGATTAGGGAGACTGGCCATGTCAAATTGCCTCTTAGTGTCCTAAGATGTGCAGGTTAGATGGATTGGCCATGATAAATGTGTAGGATTACAGGGATAGGGTGGAGCAGTGGGCCTGGATAAGCTGCTCTGTCAGAGAGTCAGTGCAGAGTCAATGGGCTGAATGGCCTCTTGTGGACCATTGGGATTCTACAAAGCCTAGTTCATCGGCTTCATAGAACCCCCCCCCCCCCCCCCCCACAACTGCATAGTCTCCTGGGTGCTGAGCCCCTCTATCATAATCTTTAGTCTTTGATCAAGATCAAATAATTCAGCAGCCACAGGAAATGGTAGAGGTACCCGTATTGGATGTGAGTTTAAGTACTAAGTGGGTTGCAAATCTTGAGAAGGGATCAGAGTTATTTACAATAACCTAACGAGAATGCACTCAGTTTCTTTGACAAGGCTGTGGATACAAATGGATCTCAGCACTGTGGAGAATTTGCAGGAGTGATGGAAGCCACACGAACCTGCTCACTGTTTCGATGCTGAATAAGTACCGCCATGACTCTGACCTGTCGGGACTGTGGAGGGCCTGGCTCAGCAGCGTCACAACAGGTGGATCACAGGACCGCTGACCTGGGAAAACTTGCAGCATAAAACCACACCATTTGAAAAACACGGTCACAAATATTTCCTTTGAAATTCCGACAAACTGGCTCAGAGAATCCCAATGGCCAATGAAAGCAACAGGCATCGTAAAAGCGTTGATCCCAGGACTGTCCAAACCCGAGTCTCCGCTCTGCGGTCACTGCCTCGGAGCTCTCACCCCCCCGCTTCCCTAAATGTTAGTCACGTGACCCGAGTCAGGGCTCAGACCCACAGCCTTATATTCATTCCCAATATCCGACAGTCCCCAACACATTTATCACGCACCTGAAATTCCTCCTGGTCTTTCAGCATCCTCGATCTCTCAAGGAGAATATCCTCCAGACCCAGCTGGCGTTCTTGGCACTGCCTTACTCCACGAGGGAAATCTGTCACCAGGCTGCAGAGGGAAGCAATATCCAGAAGACCATGAGACACAGGAGCAGAATTAGGCCACTCGGCCCATCGAGTCTGTTCCGCAGTTCAATCATGGCTGATAATGTTTCTCTCGTCCCCATTCTATTGCCTTTACCCCATGACCCCCGATCCCCTTATTAATCAGGAACAATCTCTATTTTAAAGAGAGAGTCATAAGCCAGGAAACCCTCTCCCCCCATGTCATATATATAGCCCTTTGCTCTCCCACTGAGGGACAGAGTGAAAGTAAATGGGTCTTTGCTTACTCTGGAATGTCTTTTAAAAACTGGGCTTGTGCATTGCTGAAGAAAGCATGTCATGGGATAACACCGAGAGCATCTCAGAATGTCTCTTAATACAAAGATCAACTACACAGTGGTTAGGACTGCTGCTCACTGAGTTCAATTCCAGGCTTGGGTGACTGTCTTGGCTCAATTCCCAGCTTGGGTGACTCTGTCTTGGCTCAATTCCCAGCTTGGGTCACTGACCGCACGCAGTTTGTATATTTCCCCCCCCCACCGTGTCTGCACGGGTTTGGACACAATGGGGCAATTTAGCATGGCCAAAGATGTGCAGGTTAGATGGATTGGCCGTGCTAAATTGCCCCTTAGTATCCCAAGATTTGTAGGTTAAACAGATTAGCTATGGTAAATGTGTGGAGCTGGAGGGATAAGGTCGGGCAGAGAACCTGGGCAAGATGATCTATTAGAGAGTCGGGGCAGACTTGATGGGCTGAATGGCCTCTTCTGCACTGTCAGAATGCTATGTTCTGTGCACAAGCTGGCTGCAGACTACACCATGAAGATCTCTCATTAAATTGACCCTCACCAATACTTTTGTTCAATTAGCTCAAAGTTAGGTATCGACGCAGTATTGCTGGTCAGCTGCTGACCCTTGGGGACTTTGAGACACACAGCCAACTTCCTCTTGCTTCAAGATGATGTCAAAAGGATCGGATTATAATCCGTTTCTGGAGTAGCTGGTGACGCAGAATCCAAAAATATAAAAGCGCACTCACCTTCCAGAATCACCATGGGGGCCTCAGAATTCAAAGTCCCAGATTTTCAAACTGGGGCTCCTCCCTGGGCAGGTATCTGCTGTGACCGCGTCAGTGTCACCAAGTCCACCACCTGCCCCCCTCTTGTGCTGCAGGAAACTTTCCCTTGAGGATTATTTCTCTTTTCTCAATGCAAACTTCACCATGGCTTTGTCCATCTGTCTCCAGGCCTGGTCATTTACTGACCATTCCTGTCCCATTTCACAGAATCTCGCAGTACCAGGCCATTTGGCCCATTGTACCTTTCCTAGCTCTAACACGTTCCACATCCGTGCTCTTTCCTCGGTCATACATTTTCCAGCCACTCACCCTAGCTCAAAGCCCACAGTTTCCCTGAATTGGACTGTCAATAGTTCCTCACCATCTTGATCAGAGATCAATCCTTCAGCCAGTACATCCCTCCCTTCTCTGAAAAACCTCCATCTTTATTTAAGTGTGGCCTGACTTCACTCTCAGCTTGGCACCAACCTCCAAGGTTATAAGAATCATAGAATCCTTACAGTGCAGGAGGCGGCCATTTGCCCCATCGAGCCTGCACTAACAATCTTACCCCTAATCCCATGTATTTAACTTAATCCCAATGGACAATTTAGCATGGCTGATCAACTTAACCTGCACATCTTTGGACTGTGGAAGGAAACCGGAGCACCCAGAGGAAACCACGCAGACATGAGGAGAATGTGCAAACTCCACACAGACACAGTCGCCCAAGACTGCAGTTGAACCCCGGTCCTTGGAGTTGTGAAGCAGCACTGCTAACCACTGTGCCATCCAGTCCCCTAGTCCTCTAGCCAGCAGGAAGTTAAGTAACCTGGGTTATCTGTAGATGAACTTAAAATTATCTTTTGTCCAAATTATCCAAACTTGTCACATCTCGATCAAATCTCCCTAAATAAGGCCAGACTTGATCTTATCAAGATCGTTGTGTCTTTGTTTCTGATTAACAGAGGCCAGTTGGAAAGCGCATGTCAGGATAGAACAGGATCCATTTGCTCCCCCCATGGTTGACCAGTCTGCACTCTGTGTGAAGAATAGGTGCTCAAGTGGATAACCAGAGTGAATACCCAAGGAGACAGCAAAGATAAGGAGTAGTTACAGAGAGAAAGGGAAAAGAGATGCTCCCACTTACCTGCAAAGTGCACCTAGAACATGCTCGTGAAAGGGATCATGTTCTGTCTGAAGCAGCGACACTAGCTGCTGTACCATCCCCATTGAACAGAGAACATCTGGAGGAGGAAGGGAAAACAGCAAACCTTTAGCCCTCTGAGTAAAACATTGCAGTGTCTGCGCCACAGTTTATTCAACAATACTGGTATTCAATTGGGAACTGCAGTCGCTGGTACAGCTCGGAGCAGTGCTGAGAGCGGACCCATCTTCTACCATGCAGCCTTGTACCCCCAATGTTGCCAGGGGGTAGCACAGTGGTTAACACTGCTGCCTCACAGTGTCAGGGACCTGGTTCAATTCCCGGCTTGGATCACTATCTGTGTGGAGTTTGCACATTCTCCCTGTGTCTGCATGGTTTTCCTCCAGGTGCTCCTCCTACAGTCCGAAAGAAGTGCTGGTCAGATGCTAAATTCTCCCGCAGAGTAGTTGAGCAGGCGCCAGAGTGTGGCGACTAGGGGATTTTCATAGTAACTTCATTGCAGAGTTAATGTAAGCCTACTTGTGACAAATTGTTTTTTTAAATTTTAAAGAAGACAGTTTCTTCACCTGTCCCTCCTAAAGCACTGGCTCTTTACTGGGCTACAGTTCCATATCCATCAGCTCCCTCACAAACTCATAACCAAATTGGCATTCTCTTCAATCTCAGGGGTGGCAGGCTATTCAAACACAGAGAACATCGCAGGCTGTCTGTATTGTGCAAATGTATCTCCAACCTGAGTGAAGGGAGGCAGGAGGTGAACAGAGAACAGCAAAGCAGTTGAGGCTTTTTTCCAACACCAGAATGGCTCAGTAAAATGGCGCAGCGGTTAGCACTGCTGCCTCACAGCGCCAGGAATCGGGGTTCGATTTCTGGCTTGGGTCATTGTCTGTGTGCAGTCTGCAAGTTCTCCCCGTATCTGCATGACTTCTCTCCGGTTTCCTCCTCCAGTCCAAAAGACATGCTGGTTAGGTGCACTGGCCGTGCTAAATCCAAACAGATGGCGGAATGCAGTAAGTAGGGGATTTTTTGCAGTAACTTCATTGCAGTGTTAATGTAAGCCTACTTGTGACACTAATAAATAACTTTAAGTATAAGTAAACTTTTCTTTTAATTCATTTGTGGGACATGGGTGTCGCTGGCTGGTCAACATTTACTGCCCATCCCTAGTTGCCTGAGAGCAGTTGAGAGTCAACCACATTGTTATAGAACATAGAACATTACAGCACAGAACAGGCCCTTCGGCCTTCGATGTTGTGCCGACCAAAATAAAAAGCAATGCCCCTCCAAACTAAACCATTCCCTTCTCTTCCATATACTTATCAATTAACCTCTTAAACGCCACCAAACTTGGCGCATCTACAACAGCTGCAGGCAGGGCATTCCACTCCCTAATCACTCTTTGAGTAAAGAACCTACCTCTGATATCCGTCCTATAACTCATACCCCTTAATTTAAAGCTGTGTCCCCTCGTGCTAGCAGAGCTTGTGGCTCTGGAGTTACACGTAGGCCTGACCAGATAAGGACGGCAGATTTCCTTCCCTAAAGTACGTTAGTGAACCAGATGGGTTTTTCCGATAATGGTTTCACGGTCATCAGTAGATGCTTAATTCCAGATTTTTTAAATTGAATTCAAATTCCACCATCTGCCGGAATAGGATTCGAACCCAGGTCTCCAGAATATTGGCTGAGTTTCTGAATTAATAGTCTAGCAATAATACCATTAGGCCATCATCAATCTGGGATCTTCTGCTCTGCAAAGCAGAGTACCACTGCCTTTGCACATTGTTGGTTTTATAAAGAACAGGCTAAGCTTCGCTTGAAGCATACTCTCATTGGCACACAAGAGATAAAACTACAGGCTGATTGTGCTGCCATTCCAAAGAAACATCACAGTTTGTGTGCCGAGAATAAATGACACCCAGCATCAAGCTACACACATCCCAGGATAAGGGTGGCAGATTTCCTTCCTTAAAAGTACATCACTGAGCCAGAAGAGTTCACTGTAGGGATTCTATGAAGCAGAATCTTTCAATATCTTCAATGCAGAGTTCGATAGATTCTTAAAGCGTATTTATTAGTCACAAGTAAGGCTTACATTAACATTGCAATGAAGTTATTGTGAAACTCCCCTAGATTTGATTAACAAGGGGGTGAAAGATTATCAGGGGCGTTTTCGGGAACGTGGGCTTGAGGTCACAACCAGAGTAGCTATGATCTCATTGAACGGTGGAGCAGCCTCAATGGGATGAATGGGCTACTCCTGCTCCTAATCCAGGCAGCATGGTGACACAGTGGTTAGCACTGCTGCCTCACAACGCTAGAAATCCAGCTTCAATTCCCACTTAAGTCACAGTCTGTGTGGAGTTTGCATGTTCTGCCCATGTCTGCATGGATTTCCTTCACTGCTGCAATCCAAAAGATATGCTAAATTCTCTCTTCGTGTCAGGGAGACTAGATAGGGTAAATGCATGGGGTTAAACCATAGGGCTTGGGTGCAGACATGACAGGCTGAATGGCCTCTTTCTAATCTGTAGGGATTGTATGAAAGTTTGTTTTTTTGCATACATTTAAATCCACCATCCGCTGCGGAAGGTCCCCAGAGCATTACTGTACGTCTCGGGATTACCAAAGCAGCGACAATACCTCCTGCCACTGCCTCCCCTTTGTTGCTGCAGCGAATCTCAGACTGGAAATCACGTCAGAATGAAAATGGACCCGAAGGAGGGTCGAGGACACAAACCAGCCTCCTGTTGGTAAAGTGTGTGCACTGACGTACGTCAAACAAGGGGCTAAACTAACAGATCCTCTCCCTGGATTGAATAGCCTGCCAATACTTACTGAGGAGAAGTAGCCGACGTGGAACTGCCTCGCAGCGTGAGTCTGCACCTTCAGCGGAGGGAAGAAAAACGGAAAAAAAAAAGGAAAATAAAATTAAAAACCCAAATCGTACCACATTCGCAGTCAGGGCAAGGACAGGGACCCACACAGACTTCCCTCCCTCCCACCTGCACGTCTGTTGCTCTGACCTTTGTGTTCAGGATTGCTGATGAGCAGGTTCTGCAGTAGGAATGCAGCTTTCACCTTGAGCTTCTCGATTCCGCTTTGCATGGCTCTCATCAGCACAGAGAAACCATCATGATCAACAAACTCGAGCAAGCCAGCCGCCTGCTCGCGCACCAAGCCTAGAAGATGGGAGGAGAGAAGGGTTGTCAGCCTGATTTACAACGGTACATCATCAAATCCCAGTAAGGAGGAGGCCATTTGGTCCATCAAATCTGCATTACCTCTCCAAACAAGCATGTTGCACAGGCTCACTAACCAATCATCAAGCCAATCCCTTGCTCTGTCCACCCATTGACCACCGTTTGTTCCACCTAACCCACACACTGTTGTAACACCATGGGGCAATTTAGCATGGCCAATCCACATAACCTGCACTTCTTTGGACACCAAGGGGAAATCCATCTAGTTTACATGGCTTTGGAAACCAGAGCACCCAGAGGAAACCAGATGGGTGACGCGGTGGCACAGCGGTTAGCACTGCTGCCTCATAGCGCCAGGGACCTGGGTTCGATTCCTGGAATCTACATGTTCTCCCAGTGTCTGCGTGGGTTTCCTTCAGGTGCTCAGGTTTCCTCCCACAGTCCAAAGATGTGCTGGTTCGGTGCATTGTCCGTGCTAAATTCTCCCTCAGTGAGCCTAAACTGGCGCTGGAATGGGGCGACTGGGGGATTTTCACAGTAACTTCATTGCAATGTTAATGTAAGCCTCCTTACGGCTAATAAATAAACTTTATTCGACTTTAGAGTACATTGCAAATAAGGGCACATATGTCTTCAAGTAATCAGACCTGGAGTTTCTGGTCAGTATAATACAGCTCTTAACATTTGATGGTGTCTTCATCCACAACATCAAAAGACACTGGTCAGCATCACATGGCTGTTTGTGGGAGCTTGCTGTGCACAAACTGACTGCTGTGTTTCCTACAACAGCGATTACACTTCAAAGGTACCTCACTGGCTGTCAGGTGCTTTGGGGCGTTCTGAAGTCATCAGGCACTCAAATCGGAAACAACGTATGGGGGAAAAGGCACAAAGTCGATATGCTCATTTGGAAAGCCAGTGCAGAGAAGATGGGCTGAACGGCCTCCTTCTGCGCTATAACCACTCTCTGAATTGGAAAGGTGTGATACAAGCACAAGCCTGTCTGTAGCTTTATAGGACTTTAGTTAGGCCGCACTTGGAATATGGTGTTCAATTCTGGTCGCCACACTACCACAAGGACATGGTCGCTTTGGAGAGGGTACAGAAAAGATTTACCAGGATGTTACCTGATATGCAGGGCATTAACAATGGGGAGAGGTTGGAATGAAGAAGGTTGGGTAGGTGTGTAGGAAGCGGGGGTGACCTGAAAGTCTACAAGATTACGAGAGGCATGAACAGAGTGGACAGTCAGAAGGTTTTTCCTAGGATGGAAGAGTTGATTGTTAGGAGGTATAGATTTAAAGTGCGAGGGGCAAGGTTTAAAGGCAATGTATGAGGCAGGATTTTTACCCAGAAGATGGTAGATGCTTGGAACTCGCTGTTGGGTGAGGTAGCGGAAGCAGACATGATGGTGAGTTTTAAGAGGCATCTGGACAAATCCACGAATAGGATGGGAATAGAGGGATATGGTCTAAGCAGGTGGTTTAGTTCATTGGGCAGCACGGTCGGTCCAGACTCAGAGGGCTGAAGGTTCTGTTCCTGTGCTGTAATTTTCTTTGTTCTCTGTATTGGAATTAGGCACAGAGACCTTCACCTTCTTATGTACCGGGGGAGGCAATGGCCTAGTGATATTATCACTAGATTATTAATCCAGAAACTCAGCTAATGTTCTGGGGACCTGGGTTCGAATCCTACCTGGCAACTAGTGGAATTGGAATTCCATAAATAAAATCTGGAATTATGAATGTACTGATGACCATGAAACCATTGTTAATTGTCAGAAAAACCCAGCTGCTTCGCCAATGTCCTTTAGGGAAGGAAATCTGCCATCCTTAGACTCCAGAACCACAGCAATGTGGTTGACTCTCAACTGTCCTTCAAGGGCAACTAGGAATGGGCAATAAATGCTGGCCCAGCCAGCGACATCCACGTTCCACGAATAAAAAAAGCTACTGTCGCCTGTCTCATGCTCTCCCCTGCCAATCCCGATCATGTGTTCTGACAATACCAGTGGCACTTACACGATACAGCAAAAAGAGCTTTGATTCGCACCATGTCGCTGCTGTCACTGTTCAGAAGCTCCAGGAGTTTGGGCATGGTGCCCAGGTTCAGCACGTGCTCCTGCACAAAGGGGTTATTCTGGCTACACGTGCCAATGAGATGCGCCGTCCGCCAACGAAGCTCAGGGTCCGAGCACTCCAGGTAACTCTCCACCACCATCTGCATGCCAGCTAGCTTACAGAAATCTAAATAAAACAAGAGAAGGCATCAGCAAACCTGCCTTAGTTAAACGAGGGAGTAGAGAAAAAGCAGCCATGGTTTTTCACTCTCTATCATTCTGAACTTTACAACAGGGACCATGCTTCAACAGAAAGTTCTGGAAATTTTCAGCAGGTCTGACAGCATCTGTGGAGAGAGAATAGAGCAACATAGAACATAACAGCACAGAACAGGCCCTTCGGCCTTCGATGTTGCGCCGACCAATATAAAAAGCAATGCCCCTCCAAACTAAACCATTCCCTTCTCTTCCATATACTTATCAACTAACCTCTTAAACGCCACCAAACTTGGCGCATCTACAACTGCTGCAGGCAGGGCATTCCACTCCCGAACCACCCTTTGGGTAAAGAACCTACCTCTGATATCCGTCCTATAACTATCACCCCTTAATTTAAAGCTGTGTCCCCTCGTGCTAGCTTTCTCCATCCTAGGAAAAAGGCTATCACTGTCCACCCTATCTAAACCTCTAATCATCTTATATGTTTCGATTAGGTCCTCTCTTAGCCTCCTCCTTTCTAACGAAAACAACCTCAAATCCCTCAGCCTCTCCTCATAAGACCTGCCCTCCATACCAGGCAACATCCTGGTAAACCTCCTCTGTACCCTTTCAAGCCTGTACAGTTTCAAGCCTGGATGCTTTTTTAAAAGTTGACTTATTAGTGTCACAAGTAGGCTTACATTAGCACCGCAATGAATTAACTGTGAAAATCCCCTAGTTGCCACACTCCTGTCTGGTACATTGAGGCAGAATTTAGCACATCTTTCAGACTGGAAGGAAACTGAAGCATCTGGAGAAAACCCACTCCTATTTTTGAATGGACCTACCTAGCATTAAGTTGATCTTTCTCTACACCCTAGCTATGACTGTAACACTTCATTCTGTGCTCTCTCTCTCCCTCTGCGATATGCTTTCTTATAGTACATAAGAAATAATAGTTTTCAAAGTATACTTATACATATGACAATAATAAATAAAATCAAAGCAATCAATGTCTTGTATTTAAGTTTATTTATCAGTGTCACAAGTAGGCTTACAATGCATTTACAGTGAAAATCTCCTAGTCGCCCCACTCTGGCACCTATCCAGGTACACAGAGAATTTAGCACAGCCAACGCACCTAACCAGCACGTCTTTTGGACTGTAGGAGGAAACCAGGGCACCTGGAGGAAACCCACGCAGACACGGGGAATAAGCGCGAACTTCACACAGTCAGTGACCCAAACTGGGAATCGAACCCAGGTCCCTGGTACTGTGAGGCAGCAGTGTTAACCACTGTGCCACCCATGTCAGGCCTGCTAAGATTTTCCAGCATTTTCTGTTTTCGCTTCAGATTTCATCATCCGCAATAATTTTCAGGAGAACTCCACTGGCTGTGAAGTGCTTTGGGGGAAATGACACAGGGCTGTGAAGGGTGCTGCACAAAATAAGTCCTCCTTTCAGCCAGAATAAAATGAAAAAGCGATTCCTGAGCTGCAAAAACAACATTGATTACCTCCTGCATTGTCGAGGTTTTCACACAAATCTGCTACAGTATCGAGTGCATTACACCGCCTTCCATCATCGCTCTGGTCATCCTCGGGTATTTCATTCAGAACTTGGAGACAATCTTTAATCTGCTTCACTGTATCCAGTTGTCCGTTAAACACATCCGACAGTGCATCCTGCAACCATTGTCTCCGCTGTGCGGAAAGAGAGAACAAAAGGGATTATTAAATGGCAGTAAGACCGACACTGCTTGGAGAACTGCATTACTGGGCCACTCCAAGCTCCTTAGGCAGCACCTATCAAACTCACGACCACTACCACTTCGAAGGATAAGGATAACAGACAAATGGGAACACCAACTCCTTCTCCAAACCACTCACCATTCCGCTTTGGAACTCTCTCACCATTCTGTCATCATTGATGGGTCAAAATCATAAAACAGATCACAGAATCCTCCAGTGCAGAAGGAGGTCGTTCAGCCCATCAAACCTACACTGACCATAATTCCACACTAACCCCATACAAAGAACAAAGAAAATTACAGGACAGGAACAGGCCCTCCAAGCCTGCACTGACCATGTTGCTCGATTTAACTAAAACTCCCTACCCTTCCAGGGACCACATCCCTTTATTCCCATTCTATTCACATATTTGTTAAGATGCCCCTTAAAACTTACTGTCCTATCTGCTTCCACTACTTCCCCTGGCAACGAGTTCTAAGCACCCACCATCCTCTGGGTAAAAAAAACCTGCTTTATACATCTCCTTAAGGGACAATTTAGCTTGGCCAATCCACCTAACCCACAGTTTTTGGACTGTGGGAGGAAACCGGAGCGCCTGGAGGAAACTCACACAGATATGGAGGAGAATGTGCAAACTCCACACAGTGACCAAGCTGGGAATCGAACCCAGGTCTCTGGCGCTGTGAGGGGCAGCAGTGCTAACCGCTAGAATTTTGGAACTCCCTCCCTAATAGCAGTGTGGGTGTATCTACACCACATGGGCTGTGACAGCTCAACACCACCTTCTCAAGGTGCAATTAGGGATGGTCAATAAATGGAGGGCCTAGCCAGCGATGGGAGGCAATAGCCTAGTGATATTATTGCTAAACAATTAATCCAGAATCTCAACTACTGTCTGAAGAACCGGGTTCGAATCCTGCCACGGCAGATGGTGGAATTTACATTCAATAAAACAAAATCCGAAATTAAGAATCCAGTGATGACATGAAACTATTGTCAGAAAACCCTATCTGGTTCACTAATGTTCTTTAGAGAAGGAAGTCTGCTATCCTTACCCAGTCTGGCCTACATATGTGACTCCAGAACCACAGCAATGTGGTTGACTCTCAACTGCTCTCCCAGGGCAACTAGGGATGAGCAGTAAATGCTGGCCCAGCCAGTGATGCCCATAAATGAATAAAAAATACACACACCACAAAGTTAGTTTATAAAAAGTAACTCAGTTAGCAGAGCTAGATTTAACTGAGAGACATAATCCCTGATTGCTGGTGTGTACTGATCTTGGGCAAAGATATAAGCCAGATAGGACAGCAAAGATTGGGTGTATGAAAAATGGAACAGTGGAAAATGGAAGTAAAGTTGTCAACATCTAATACAATATTTGGGGCAGAGAAACTTTGAGTTACTGGAGACAGCAATACTTATAGATCATCACAATAATTCACACTGTCTGTGCAGACTTCGCACATTCTCCCCATGCTCCAAAGATGTGTATGTTAAGTGCACTGGCCATGCTAAATTGCCCTTTATTGCCCTGGGATGCTTAAGTTAGAGATTAGCAAGATAGATACTTGGAGTTATGGGGATAGGGCCCAATAGATTACTGTCGTGCAGACTCGATGGGCTGAATGGACTCCTTCTGCACTGTAGGGATTCTATGATTTATGACTCTGTTTACCCCTGGATATAAAATCCATTAACAGGCCACAAACCTCAATACCTGACAAACAAAGTTTATTTATTCATGTCAGAAGTTGGCTTACATTAACACTGCAACGAAGTCATGGTGAAAATCCCCTAGTTGCCACACTGAGGGAGAATTTAGCATGGCCAATACACCTAACCATCACGTCTTTCGGATTGTGAGAGAAACCCACACAGACATGGGGAGAACATGCAAACTCCACAGAGACAGTGACCCAAGTCGGGAATCAAACCGTATCACCCCAGCTCGAAATGTTGGCTCTGCTCTCTATCCAAAGAAAGAAGTCTCACAACGAGATTAAAGTCCAATAGGTTTATTTGATATCACGAGCTTTTGGAGCACTGCTCCTCCTTCACTTACCCGAATGTTCCGTAAGTTTGTGATTCCAAATAAGCCTGTTGGACTTTAAGCTGGTGTTGTGAAACTTCTTACTGTGCCCACCCCAGTCCAACACCAGCTTTTCCACATCAAGGCTCTCTCCAAAGATGCTGTCAGACTGGCTGAGATTGTCCAGAATTTGCTGCTTTAATCTCGAGACCTCGCTATCTGATTCTGGTGTGAGCCAACACTCCAGGACTCAGAACAGTTATTCTTTAGCAAGATTTTTTTTTAAATTAAGTTTTCTCAAGGACTATTTGGTGGGGGAGAGGGCAGGGTTACTTTTCAACTTCTAAAGATCGAGGTGAGATTAAAAGCTGTTTTTGAAGGAGGAATCTGCAAACTCACTCTGCGCCTCCATTAAAGGACATTGAAAGAAAAGAGAGACAAGGTGCTGGGCAGCAGGCCAGGAATTCAATCCAAGATTCTGTCTCTGGAGAAGCAACAGGAGCGGGAGAATCTGGAATTGAAGGGGCAGAGCAACCAGTCTGGGAGAGATCGACTCTGTGACTGGGGGAGCGGCTTCACCCAGATTCCATTACCCGTTCTCACTTCAATATCCAAACAGGCGCCGGCGCGCGACGAGTAGAGAATTTAGGGCGGCACAATGGTTAGCACTGCTGCCTCACAGTGCCAGGGATCCAGGTTCGATTTCCAGCTTGGGTCACTGTCTGTGTGGAGTTTGCACCTTTTCCCCGTTTCTATGTGGGTTTTCTCTGGGTGCTCTGATTTCCTCCTACAGTTCTAAAGACGTGCTGGTTAGGTGCTAAATTCTCCCTCTGTGTATCTGAACAGATGTGGGAGTGTGACAATGGGGGAATTTTCACAGTAACTTCATTGCAGGGTTACTGTAAGTCTACTTGTGTCTAACAATTAAACTTTACACCATGGAATCCCAACAGTGAAGAAGCCATTTGGCCCATCAAGTCTACCTCGCCTCATTGACAGGATATTTGAACCAGACCTTTGCCATTGCCCTATTCCTGTAACCTCATGTTTAGCATGGCCAATCCACCTAACCCACACATCTTTGGACTGTGGGAGGAAACCAGATTACCCAGAGGAAACCCACACAGACATGGGGAGAACGTGCAGTCTCCACATAGACACTGACCCAAGCCAGGAATTATACCTGGGTCCCTGGCACTGTGAGGCAGCAGTTCTAACCACTGTGCCACCATGCCACCTGAGGATTTTGATTCAGCGATAGTGAAGGAATGGCGATATGTTTCCAAGTCAGGGTGGTGAGTGGCTTGGAGGGGATTTCTAAGTGATGACCTCCCCAGTCATCTGCTGTCCTTGTCCTTCTTGATAGTAGGAAGGTCAGAGATTTGGAATGTGCTGCTAAAACTATTTACACGAATGGGCCACTTAGCCCTTCGAGCTTGCTGTGTCATTCAATAAGATCATATCTCATTTGTTTGTGGTCTCAAGCTAATCATACAGTGCAGAAGAGGCTCTTCCACCCATTGATTCCGCACCAACGTGTGAAACACCTCAACTCGCACTTAATCACACAAGCCAGCACTTGATCCACAGCCTCGAATGTGGTGATTTGCTAAATGCTCAGCCAGGTACTTTTTAAAGAATGTGAGGCATTCCGCTTCCAACACCCTTCCAGACAGCACATTCCAGACCGCACGTTCCAGACCATCACCACCCTCTGGGTGAAAAAGGTTTTTCTCAAATGCACCCTAAATCTTCTGCCCCTCATCTTGAACCTATGCCTTCTCATGACTGATCTTTCAACTAAGGGGAACATATTTAACATGTTCAAAGAATGAACAGTGAGACCTGGAAACATACAGTAAGTAAGGCTTTATACGAATGATGGATAATGCCTGAGTGTACATTTGCTATTTTTCTCCCCAGGTGTAGTGATTATCTTGCTGCATTTGCAGCTTACTGCTACCCAGCTAGCTCGGTAAAGACCAGTGATCGAGCACTCAGCAATCCACCTGGCATCTTACAAAGTGTGGGCTCTCACACAGTCTGGCTTTGGACCCTCAGTAACATGGCTGAACAAAATGAGTCCTACACGCGAGTCCAAACCTGCAGTGACATGGCTAACTCTTCCTTCTACAACGGCCTAGTAAACCACTCAGCTCAGAGTGGCACGATGGTTAGCACTGCTGCCTCACAGCACTAGGGACCTGGATTTGATTCCCGGCCTGGGTACTTATGCGTGGAGTTTGCACGTTTTCTCTGGCTTCCACAGTCCAAAGTGGTAAAGATTAGGTGGATTAGCCATGCTAAATTGCCCCTTAATATCCAAAGATGTGCAGATTAGGTGGATTGACCAGGCTAAATTGTTGTTCAGTGTCCAAACATGTGCAGGTTAGGTGGATTGGCCATGTTAAATTGCTCCTTGGTCTCCAAACATGTGCATGCTAAGAGGATTGACCATGCTGAATTGCTTCCCAGTATCCAAAGGTTTGTAGATTAGGGGATTTGCAGGGTAAATACATGGAGTTACAGAGTAGCTCCCCATCCTATCCCTGTAACCTAACGCATTTAGCATGGCCAATTCATCTAGCCAATTCATCAAAACTACTGTGCGTTTTGGGGCAGAGAGATTTACAGCACTGTTGCGATTCTATGATCTCATGATCAGAGATGGGTAAAAAATGCTTTGACAGTAATGCTCACAGATGAATAAAAAGTTTGTCTCTGATGAAAGGCCCTCACTACTGTTTCTCGATCTCCAGATGCTGCTTTATCTGCTGAGTATCAGCACCATTTCCTTCCAGATTCTTAGTTGACAGTATCCAATATTGCATTTCACTGAGGGAAATCTCCAAAGGGTGGGGGAAAGGGAGACAGATCAAGAGGAATCACACTTAACCTCTTCTGGCATGGGTTGCAATTCCGGAGCGGTGTCCCCCACGGAGCCTGCCTCCACTGCAAGTCTCAGCAGACCCTGCAGATTGTTGGGATGATGCCTGTTTCGCTCAGATCCACCATCCGCCATTTTAAAGAAAGCTCAATCTGGGAAAAAAGAAAATCAAAGATTTACCGTACAATGATCAAAGTGGCATAAAACAAAATACTCAGGAGTTGTGAATGGGAAAAGCAGAATCACTTCTGGTTTCTCCAGCCCACCATTCAATCGGACCTTGGCTGGTCTGTGCAAGTAGCATTCCCAGTGATGTTAACACCCCACACCCCCAACTGTGTTTGTTTCCAACAGGCCATCTCGCCAGACAATTTTATTGCCTTTCTTATCAATCTGCTGGCTCAGTGCAGTTTAGGGATTAGACCTCAGAGCCCACGTGATCTGTCAGAGCAGCACAGTAGTTAGCACTGCTATTTCACAGCATCGCTACTTCACAGCACCAGAGATCTGGGTTTGACTCTGGCATTGGATGACTGAGTGGAGTTTGTAAGTTTTCCCGTATCTGCGCCTGTTTCCTCCAGGTGCTCTGGTTTCCTCCTACATTCCAGAGATGGAGTTACCTCTCCACTCACCTGACGAAGGTGCAGGGCTCTGAAAGCTCGTGATTCCAAATAAATCTGTTAGTCTTCAAACCTGGTGCTGTGAGGGTTCTTGCTTGTGAGGCAGCAGGACTAACCACGGTGCCGCCCTAAAAGATCAGGTGGGCACTAACCCCTGAGCTGCAGTGAGCCAGGAGAATGATGAGACGGGCAGTAAAGTTGTGTGGCCTGGGGGATGATTCAGCGGGCCTCTGTCGGGCTGAGCAGCCACAGTGTTCCTGTCACCCACAACATGCCTCCCCCAACCAAATGGCCGCCTCCCACTCCAGCCACCGACCGGTCCGGAAACCCCATTAAAACAAAAACCCTCAGAGCGCGCCCCTTTACCTTCTTCCCCAACTCCTCCTCCTCAACCCCGGGTCTTCGTCCCGGCCACACGGGCGCTCGACACCTCCCTCCGCCGAAGCTTCCAGATTCTTCCAGCGCTTTTCAGCCCATGGACGCCACCATCTTGTCGGAAATGACGCCGCGCCGGCGCCGCCCCCCCTCCCCTGTGTGACGCAGGCGACCGGAGATGACGCCACTGCGGGGCAATTGTCTGCCCGTGTTGCCCATCGCCGCGCCGCCATCTTGCCGGAAACGTGCGCAGACGCCGAGGTTATGGCATGAGCAACGGGAATGTTTGGAGCCACAGGGGCAGGGCAAAATACACCGTCAGGGAGTCAGTACACACGCGATGGGCCGAGTGGCCTCTTCTGCAGCCGTAGGGTTTCTATTAACGGTTGGTGAAGGCTAATTAGAGAGGACGAGGAGGAGATTTAGAAGCAGCGTTCCGGACTTGAGGGATAAGGGATATGTTCCATGGAGAAGCCAGGGTGGTGCTTAAAGGTCGAGAGGAGATTTGATATAGAGGTATTCAAACTCACAAAGACAGTGTAGGTAGGGATAAACCGGTCCCATCAGCAGAACCAGAGGACACGACTTAAAACGGATGGCAAAAGGATGAGAGATTAGGTGCATGGTTCAAGTCTAGAATGCAGTGTGTGTGTGGATGAGGCAGATTCCATCTTCGAGCTATGCTGGTTAGCACTGCTGTCTCACAGCACCAGGGACCCGGGTTCCATTCCGACCTCGGGCTCACTGTGTGGGATTTGCACATTCTCCCTACATCTGCAATGCTTTTGCTCCAGTGTCCTCCCACAGTCTGAAAGATGCGCAGGATAGGTGGATTGGCTATGCTAAATTGTCCCTTAGTGTCAGGGGGACTATGATTCTCTTCTCAGATGCTTGTTAAATTTTGGAATTCTCTTCCTGAGAGGAGTATACTCAAAGCTGAGTTACAGTGCTGATCAATAAGGGAGTCGAGGTTTATTGGCGGGGTGGGGGGGAAGAGTTGGTCAGGCAGTGGAGTTAAGGCCACAATCTGAACAACCATGGTCTTATTGAATGGCAGAGCTGGTTTGAAGGGTTAAATAGCTAGTCAGCCTGGGCAGGATTGTAGTTTGGTACATGCCCAATGCCCTCCTGTGCTGTAGTGATTCTGGCTGGAGTATTGTTCATGGATCATAGGAATCAGAAACCCTACAGTGCAGGAAGAGGCCATCCAGCCCATCAAGTCTGCACCAATCACAATCCCACACAGGCCCTACCCCCATATCCATACATATTTTACCCAGTAATCCCTCTAACCTATGCATTTCAGGACACTAAGGGACAATTTTAGCATGGCCAATCAACCTAACCCGCACATCTTTCAACTGGATTGCTGGTGCAGGCTTGACGAGCCAAATGGCGTCCTTCTGTATTATTGTGATTCTAGTTGGACTACTATTGGCACATGCTTGATGGGCTGAATGGCCTCCTGCACTAGAATAATTTTGTGATTCTTGTTGGACTATTGTTAGTACTATCTTGATGGGCCAAAGTACAGAAGACACTGCCATGTCGTGTTTCTATAAGACAAAAATTGCAGGGTTCTGAGGAAAGTATGTCTGTATGGTACGAATGGGGAGGGTAGCAGGACTAGCTGAGTTTCTCTAGCTGGGAATAACACAGATGTGACAGCCAGAATGCCCTGCCTCTGCGTTCCGGCCATTTTATAACTCCGTTCTACGCTATGAAAATGACAATCTGACATCGGCGATAAACATTCCCAAGCTGATTAGATTCATTAAAAAGGATATTTAATTGCATCTTTAAAAACAGTTAAAAAGCTGTCATGGCAAAGTTAGCTTCATCCGCTGAATGCCTCTGATCGGTTAGTCATTTCCAGACATCATACCTTCAAACAACTGTCCTCAACTGAGAAAGAGATGACAAACAGCCGCAGCAAGATTAATCGCAAATTGCAATACAGACACTTGTGCATCGATCTAACACCTTTGACAAAATAAAACGCCAAAATTGCTTGGTGAAAAAGAGTAATTCAAGAAAATAAATGAGGGGACATGAATTGGCATGTCCCAAATCCACAATGGGGACTGGGACAGAGATGAAGAAAAACCACCTCACAGCTCTGAATCTTTGGAATTCTCCACCCTAAGAAGCCATGAATGTTCAATCAAAGATATATCCTCAGTGTGGTAAAATTTTTGTACACAAGAAGGAATCCAAGGATTTAGGGAAGATGGTGGCCAAGTGATATTATCACGAGACTAGTAAGTGATCCAGAGACCTAGGATATTGCACTGGGGACGCGGGTTTGAATCCCACCACGCCAGATGTTGAAATTTGAATTCAACAGAAATCTGGAATTAAGAACCTCCCAATGACCATGAAACCATTGCTGGAAAAACCCATCTGGTTCACTAATGTCCCTTTAGAGAAGGAAATCTGCCATCCTTACCCAGACTAGCCTACACGTGACTCCAGAGCCACAGCAATGTGGTTAGCTCTTAAACACCTGGGGTGTGGGCAATAAACACTGATTGAGCCAGCGATGCCCACATCCCACAAGCAAATTTTTTAAAATAATGGAGTTTGAGTAGGAAGCCAAGTTTTGGTGGACGAGGTCGGCCATTTTCTAACTGAATGGAGACGCAAGGGCTGCACAGTCCATTGTGGCTCCTAGAAAGTACACAAGATATTTCACTGAGATTGTAATGAGATTGGGTCAAAATCCTGGATCACCCCGCAGTCCTACACCACACGGATTACAGTGATTTCAAGGCAGCAGCTCACCACCACCTTAGGGTAATTAGAGATGGGCAATAAATGCCGGCCTAATCAATGACGTCCACATCTCGAGAACTTTTGTTTTAATTTATCAGTGTGCTAAATCACTTGCCCTAGATACTAGTTACAAGACAGAGGCTTTTCAGGAGGGGAGGTAGGTAGTTCACAACTCCAGGGCAGAACACTGAACAAGATCCTGCTTGTGTGGGACTCTCTTTTAGCATCTTAAAATAAGCAGCAATTTAACATCCTTATATCTGAGAAACAGGTCAAAAATACAATTGCTTCCCACATTGTTGGTTTTCAAAAACCTAGCTTAGGCCAGGAGAGGGAGCACAACACATACACAAACACACATGCACAGACACTCCTTTTTTTGTATAAATACGCACACACCGCCCCCCCATTTTTTGTACATGTAAATACACACGTGCACACTTTTTTGTTTAGATAAATTACACAAACACAGACACAACACAGAGACATACACAACATACTCCTTTTTTTGTATGCACTCACTCACAGACGCACTCATTCACAGATGCGCTCCTGTTTTTCTTATATATACACAGACAGATAGACACACTATTCTCACCCTATATTCCAAGGCCTAGAACTAGTATTATCACAAGGCCTATTACTGCATTGATACCATGAAGCTGTGTATAATCTACTTCAATGGCGTGCTTTGTGTGATATTCTTAAATCAAATCAAAATACTCTCAAACCCCAGTGACAGACCGGCACTGAACACCACGCCAGCTTAATGGTACATGAGTCAGACTATTCTCTGCCACAGTTGTATTTATAATTGTCCAATTCGGTGTATTCCACAACACACTGTCTATACGTATTATACTTCTTCATAAATGATAAAAGAACGGGGGGAGAAGTAGGGAAATGAGTTTTTCTTTAAACATATTAAATTGTTATAATTTGGCAGTGCAGCAGCTGAGAAAGGATGTGGAAACAGATTCAGCAGCAACTTTGGAGAGGATGTTGCGTCTCTACTCAAAAAGGAAACATTGCAGAACTGAGAGAAGTAGTTCTCATTTGATAGTTCTTCCAAAAGAGATAGCAGGAAGACTATGGGCTGAGTGGCTTCTCTGCCTGCTATACAATTCTCAGAATGCTAGTAACAAACAATGCTGACCCCCCGCTCCCACTCCACCCTCCAGAATTGTGTGAAATTTCCAGATCTAGTTAAAGATAATTAGAGAGAGAGAGAGAGAGAACTGGTGAAACACCTCGCAGACTTCAGACACAAAGAGAAACTGTGCATTAAAAAAAGAAGAACATTTTTTACTTTTCTCAGATGAGGAAGGATATCAAGCACATCAGCCAATCAATAAGCACCAAAAGTTGTTATCCTGAGGTTATACGAAGCTTTACATTTTGTCCCGGGGACTGAATCCGGAAGGTATTTCAAATTCTATTGGAAGAGGTACTGAAAGGAAAGATCAAACAAATCTCACTTTTATACTTTGCTCCTTGTGTGCTGTGTGACTTTGCCAGTTCATGAGCCTCAAGAACCCACTGGGCCAAGCCAACCAGCAGGACGGACGCTCCCACTTCCTAGTTTGCACAGCGATGTATCTTTAGGTCCCCACATTGCCTGTCCTCTCATGACTCGTACAGCTCCAGGACAACAGAAAGTCTCTGGTACCTCAGTCGAGTGCCCTCATTTACCCAGACAGGCCGTTTGGCCCCACAAGCACCCCAACTGAATGTGCCTTTCCCAGTACACAGTGGCCCATCCCCTTCCTAATGACTGCATCCAACACCACGAGACAACCACCCTGGCTCTGGACTACAATGGAGCAACATCCATACAGAGGGGCTGTCAAAGCCCCTTTCTGGTCACCCTTGTAGGATAGGGATAATTCCCACACCCTTGGGTTGGTGGGGGGGGGTGGAGGGAGTGCAAAAGTCATTGCTTAGCATAAGCCCCTTCTCCCCTGCCAACATCTCAAAGTGGCAAAATCGTTGTGCAAACTGGGAAAATGGCTACAGATGAGTCACTGAGCTCACTGATAATGTAACACAGGAAGGGGGGAAATTATAATATCATCTTTCTGTACGAGCGAGAAGGAGCAGAAATAGAATTTCTTTGTCCTTTTCACAGAATGCTTTCTTTACGGTGGCGATTTGGGGACGGGGGTGGAAACACTGCCTGCCCTGATGAAATACTCAGACAGAGTCTTCACTTGTCGAAGAGGAGATATCGAAGTCTATGGAACCATGGCTGACCACCAGACGCAGGCGTTTGGATCTGGCAAACGGGGTGAAAGCCGCAGGTCTTTTGCTGTCTCTCACCGAGGAGACAAAACAGTCGTGAGGCAGCTCACCCTTGGCACACATCCCATCGTGGGACAGGCCCAGCCCCCTCACCCCCTCGCTACACAGCCTCATCTCCTGGCCACAGCTCGGGGAGCGCCTGGAGCTCTTGCGCTGGGTCGCATTGTGTGGCGGGCCACCGCTGGCCTCTGGGGCCAGTCCGTTTGCCGTTCTCCTGCCCTCCGCCGGGGTCTTCCGCTTGACGACTTGCTTTGGTGACGGCTGGCCGCCTGCCCCCTGTCCGTTAGCTGTCCGCTCGCTCTGCCGCGCCAGCTGGCTCGCGAGGGGACAAGGCTGAGCGCAGGGCAAAGTCCTCAAGGCTCCGCTGCCCGCCATTTGCTGGGCCTCCGTTTTGGAATCCAGCATGCTGCCGCCTGCTTCCCCTTTCCCCACGCTCAGCCTCGCAGCCAACCTCCTCTGAGCGTACCAGGCGAGGGTAGCAGACTCGCAGATCTTTGAAACGTCTTCCAGAATGATGCGGACATCCCGAATTTCCAGCGAGCCGGCAGGGCGGCAGCTCGTGTCCACTGGAACCCGGGGGCCTGGGTCACAGCTTTGCTGAGGCGCCCTGCTCCCTTGCACTGAGCCCCGCGCTTCCTTCTTGACGCTCGTCATGACGACAGAATCCTTGCTCAAATCGATTTTCACAAAATGAGTCAAACCAAACGCTCTCCGTGGTGTTAACTCTGGGCTCTGGCAGCGCTTCCCCTTAGGACTGGTCTTCCTTCTCGACATCCTCTTCTGCCGCCTCCTCCTCCTCCGCCGCCTCCGGCCATCAGTCACCTTCTCGCTGGCAGCCTGTGAATGAAGAGGAAGGGGGCCTGGAGAAAGAGTTTCATTTGTGCTCTGTGGTTTTTCTTGGTCCAGTGAAGGCAGGGTGACTTCAGCTGTCAAACCCAGGACTTCAAAACTCTTTGGAGCTGGCAGCGACGACTCCATCGGTTCAGATTTACACGCTGGGACTGAATTGGTGCTTGCAGGAGGTTTCTGATTGCACATCTCCTCTGGCCGCTGAGGGACAGTTGTGACGGGGTCAGCCTTTGGTACGTCCTGGAGACCTCGCCCATTTGTTCTGGTCGCTGCCACGTTTAACTTGGTCGTCGGCCCGGAGAAGTCTGCACAGTCGTACAAATCCACTCGCAGATCCTTCAGGAAGATGCCTTCCGGCATCAGGAATGTTGCAGGTGCATCGGGGTCGGTTTTCCTGGCCACAGGTTGGAGCTGTAACGTTGAGGAACATCCAGACCTGCGGTGAACTCCGCCTGCCTCACTCGTCTGCGACAGAGGCTCCCTCCCGCGATAAGCTGCCCAGTTGCCAGCGGGTGGACTCTCCACTGAGCTGCCGCTGGTTGCCAACTCTGCCCTCGCAGCGTCCAGAGTGTTCTGTAACTGCAATGCCAGAGACCGGAGTGCAGACGGTGACTTTGAGTGCGTGCCGCGTGGGCTCCGCCCTTTCCAATTTCCTCGTCTACTCCTCCTCGAGCTTAAGGAAAGTCTCCTCTGCGAAGCTAAGATTAAGAAAGAAAAGAGAATCTGAATTACCAAGTGTGCTCAGCACTGTTTGAGATCTCATTTCTCCAATGTTTTTGACCAATTTTGTCCTGATGGCATTAATCATTGAATCCTTACAGTGCAGATGACAACCATTTGGCCCAACAAGTCGCACCAACCACAGAATCCCACCCATATTCCTGTAACACAGTCTGAAAGACATGCTAGTTAGGTGCATTGGCCACACTAAATTCTCCCTCAGCTGGAGTGTGGCAACTAGGGGAATTTCACAGTAACTTTATTGCAGTGTAATTATAAGCCTACTTGTGGTACTAATAAGCTTTTAAACTTTTTTAATATTTATCCTGCTAATCCCCTGACATTAAGATCAATTTAGCACGATCAATCCACGTAACCTACACATCTTTGGAATATGGGAGGAAACCAGAGCACCCGGAGGAAACCCATGCAGACAGGGGAGAATGTACAAACTCCATAAAGACAGTGACCTGAGGCTGGAATTGAACCTGGATTCCTGGCACCGTGAGGCACAGTGTTAACCACTGTGCTGCCCTTGCTAATCTTGCTGCCACCTCGCCTACAGATCCACTCTTCATGTATAAGTATGTAATAAGGATATTAAGGGAAGCAGTGGCATTGTGGTATTGTCATTGGGCTAGTAATCAAGAGACCAGGAATAATGCTCTGGGGACCTGGGTTCGAATCCCACCACAGTAGTGGTGAAATTTGAATTGAATAAAAAATCCGGAATTAAAAGTCTACTGATGACCATTAAACCATTGTCGATTGTCATAAAAACCCATCTGATTCACTAATCTCTCTTTGGGGAAGGAAATCTACCATTCTTACCTGGTCTGGCCTACACGTGACTCCACAGCCACAGCAATGTGGTTGATTCTTAACGCTTAAATGCCCTCAGAGGTGGGCAAAGCCCATATACCATGAACGAAAAAAATAAGGCAAGGAAGAGTATCACAACCAAGGCTCCTTCGCACCCAATCCAGTAATGTTCATTATATGGTTAGTAAAATTGGATTATTTTTCCCTCTATCACAAGGATACTATTGTCAGTTGCTGCCACCAGATTGGAGATACTTCAGGAAAATGCCTCGTTAACTTGTCGGTATTTACAAGCATACAATGCCTACATGGCAAAAAGAGGCCATCTGGCCCATTGAGTCTATACTGAGACTCCAACTGAGCTCTCCCCTAAAACCTATCCCTGTAAACTTGTGCTTTTACCATGGCCTATCCACCTAACCTGCACATCTTTGGAGTGTGGAAGGAAACCTGAGCACCTGAAGGAAACCCACGCAGACACGGTGAGAACGTACGAACTCCACACTGATTGTGACCCAAGGTTGGAATCGAACCCAGGTCCCTGGCTCTATGAGGCAGCATGCTTACCACTGTGCCACACAATGACCCTGCAACACTCATATGGTTTTTAAATAGGTCTCATTTCCACTGCTCTTCCTGGAAATCCATTTCCAACATTGTTCAGTCCTGCGTTTTCCATTTATTAGTTTCAATTTGTCTGCTACTTCTCATCCCACTGTTTAGTTTTCTGGATTGACCTTTTCTGCACTGTTTTACTTTAAGTAACTTTAGAAGATCATCTTGACAGTGAGACCACAACATTTTTCTGTAATTTAGACTAGCGGTCAGCCTTGTTGCCAGTTGTTGATGTTCTCCAATGCTTGAATCTCTCCCTTGTTTCTTGTTTACCAGAACTGGATACAGTCTTCCCAGACCAGAGACCTGGCGTCAATTCCAGCCTTGGGTCACTGTCTGTGTGGACTTTGCACATTCTCACTGTATCTGCATGGGTTTTCTCTGGTGCTCTGGTTTCTGCTCATTGTCCAAAGATATGCAAGTTAGGTTGAATGGCCATGCTAAATTGCCCCTTTGTGTGTCAGGGAGATTAGCTAGGGTAAATATGTGAGGTTGCGGGAATAGGGCCTGGGTGGAATTGTTGTTGGCACAGACTCAATGGGCCAAATGGCCTCCTCCTACACTGTAGGGATTCTATGATCATTATGAGCAGATAAGCGAAGGTGTGCCAAACAGAGTTCTATATCTTCCTCATCTGGAACTAACCTGTGAACAAAACAGTTTTCAAATTATAGACCAATTCCCAACTGCTTAACCTTCGTTGAAAGAAGAATCTCACTTCAGAGAGTCCCCACTGGAGAGTTGCACTGCCCGCCACCCTCCTCATTCCCACAATAGCACCGTCATCCAGACATCCTGACCCTACCTACAGGAATAGGAGCCAGCTCTGTGACAGTACTCACTCTGCCACAGGGCCCTCTCTGCGGTTTTCTGGTACAGATCAACACGTGCTCCTTTGGGCCACCTTCCTTTGCCTTTCTGATTCATACGACTTAGGCGGCTGTCAGTCTCCCTCAGGCCATACTTGCAGAGTTCTCCCATCTCAATGTCACGCTTCTTCATCCTGAAGGCTCCTTCTCCCCGCCTGGAAAGAGCAAAGATCAACACAACAAATCTTATCATAGAATCCTAAAGTGCAGAAGGAGGCCATTCAGCCCATCGAGTCTGCACTAACCACGATCCCACCCTATCCCCATAACCGCATGCATTTACCTTAGCTAGTCCCTCCTAACACTAAGGGGCAATTTATCCACCTAAGCTGCACATCTTTCAGAGTGTGGGAGGAAACCAGAGGAAACCCATGCAGACATGGGAAGAATGTGCAGACAGTGACTCAAGCTAGGAATCGAACCCGGGTCAGAAGCTGCAGGTTCCTGCTGGGGTATGCTTCAATAGGCGCTGGCACAAAACAGATATGACTTTAAATGTCACTGCCTTTAATCATGGCCTTCAACTTGAAATTACTAATAGTGGGTCAGGCAGTCCTGGGGAAAAAAAAAGTTATTTTTACCCCTACATTGCAACTGGGAAAAGTTAAAATCGCAATGGGTTTTCGACAAGAGCTAAGAGGACCAGGACAAATGGCAGCAGAGTTAATCTTCCAGGGCCAAAGGGAATGTTTGAAGTTTATTTATTAATAGCTTACATTAACACTGCAATGAAGTTACTGTGAAAAGCCCCTAGTTGCCACACTATGGCACCTGTTTGGGTACACTGAAGGAGAATTTAGCATGGCCAAGGCACCCTAACCAGCAGGTCTTTCGGACTGTGGGAGAAAACCAGAGCGTCTGGAGGAAACCCAAGCAGAGACAGGGGAAATGTGCAGAGTGACCCAAGCCAGTCTGTGGGCGCTGTGAGGCAGCACTGCTTATCACTGTGCCACCGTGCCGTTCACAGAATGACAATAAGGCAAGAAAATTAACAAAGATAAAAACAAAAAAGACTGGGAAATGATCAGGGTGGCACAGTGGTTAGCACTGTTACCTCACAGTGCCAGGGACCCAGGTTCAATTCCCAGATTGAAGAAAGCATATGTTTACCTTTATTGGACAGGGCATAGAGTATAAAAGTTGGCATATGATATTGCAGTTATATAGAACGTTGGTTCGACCACATTTCTGGTCACCACCTTACCAGAAGAACGTGGAGAATTTGGAGGGAGTGCTGAAAAGGTTCACCAGGATGTTGTCTGCTATGGAAGGTATTAGTAATGAGGTGAGATTGAGTAAACTAGAGTTGCTCTCCCTGGAAAAACAGAGGTTGAGGGGCAATCTAATAGAGGTTTATAAAGATTATGAAAGGCATAGAGAGGGTGAACAGTTGGAAGCTTTTTCCCAGATCAGAAGTGACAAAACACAAGGGGTCACAAGTTCAAGGTAAAAGGCGATAAAGTTCAATACGGATATGTGGAGGACGTATTTTACACAGAGGCTGATGGAGGCCTGGAATACGCTGTCAAGCAAGGTGGTTGAGTCAGACAGGCTAGGATCATTTAAGACTTATCTAGATAGTCACATGAACAGACTGGGAATAGAGGTATACAAACAGATGCTCTAATTAGGAACACATGATTGGTGCAGGCTTGGAGGGCCAAATGGCCTGTTCTTGTGCTACTATCTGTGTGGAATTTGCACATTCTTCCCCGTGTTTGGTGCATTTCCTCTAAGTGCTCCAGTTTCTTCCACAGTCCAAAGATGTGTGGGTTAGGTGCATTGGCCATGCCAAGTTCTCCCTCAGTATCAGTGGGAACTCATAGGGTAAATATGTAGAGTTACAGGGATAGGTTCTGGGTGCAGGTTTGATAGGCTGAATGGCCTCCTTCTGCACTTTATTTATTTTATTATATACAAAAACCTCAACACATCTGGAATAATCTGTGCAGAAAGAAAGAGGTTTAATGTTTCTATTCAGTGCGACTTGTTCAGAAATGAAAGAGCAGGTGACTGCAAGTCAAAAACAAGGGAAGAACCCAAAACATACAAAGAACAGGAAAGAAAATGGCCACCGAGATTATGGTCTGAAATTGCAGAACACTGAATTAAGTCTCGAAGATTGTCGAGTGCCTAATCTTAAATCTTCTGTCCTATCTTCAATCGCACCACCTGATCTGAGATCTTCCTTTTGTCCTGGTCTCATCCAACCCTCACTCAAGATCTACTGCATTCTTCAATCTTCCCAGTACGAAGGAAAGGTCACAGGCGTGAAACATTCACTCTGTTTCCCCGTCCCCGGACGCTGCCATGACCTGCTCAGTATTTCTATCGTTTTGTGAGTTTTTGTTTCGGATTTCCAGTGTTGTGCTTCTCAATTATTTTATCCCGTACCTTTCGCACGTGTAGCATTCGCAAAGCTCGTTATTTTCACCGAAAAAGCTGTCACCGTAATAGCAGGTGATCTCATCACCAGGTCCAATGTCTCGAAGAACTTTCACACACGCCCGGTCACCTTCAGTGGGAACAAACTGTGTGCAGAGAAGGGAGAGGGAGGGAGAGCAGGAGGTCGATGGCAGAGGAGTGGAAAGAGGGAGAGTGGGGACAGGAGGGGGAGTGGGAGATTGATGGGGGAGGAGCAGGAGAAGGGAGAGTGGGGAGGGGGACAGTGGGAAGGGGGAAGGAGAATAGGATGTGGGGGCGAGGGGGGGGGGGGGGGAGTGAAAAGGGAGAAAAAAAATTTCAGAGTTCACTGACAATTACAAATTTGTCTGAATTGTGAACACTGGCTGGTGAACTAGCGAGTGATGTGGAGCAGGAAAAAGAAGGAATGTACAAACTTCACACAATCTGTCATCCAATGCCGCAGTTGAACCTGGGTCCCTGGTGCTGTGAAGCAGCAGTGCTAACTACTATGCCACAGTACCTCCCAATATCCCAGATAGCAAGTGAAGTGAGTGACTATTTGGTTTTAATTGCGTTGTACGAGGACCAAATGTTGGCAAGGAGAACGCTGATGTTTTCGATTAGTATCACATTATATATTCATTGAATTCTCACAGTGCAGAAGGAGGCCGTTTAGCCCATCGAGTCTGCACCAACCACATCCCAGGCAGGTCTATCCCCATGAATTTAGCATACCTATTCCCCTGATACTAAGAGGTATTTTAACATGGCCAATCCACATAACTTGCACATCTTTGGATTGTAAGAGGAAACTGGTAGACTTGAGGAAACCCATGCAGACATGGGGGGAATGTGTGAACTCCACACAGACAGTGACCCAAGCTGGGAGTTGAAACCGGGTCCCTAGCACTGTGAAGCAGCAATGCTAACCATTGTACCACCCATCAGATCTGTATTTCAGATGATCTCATAGCCAGGTCCAATGTTTCGAAGAACTGTCACACCCACCTGGTCTTCAGATCCGATGATCTGCTGTACTATCAGATCTTTACTGTCTGCCTAAACCGGCAGACAGGAGCCATGGTCTGACAACTTATCCCATTAAAGCAGTAAGTGTATCAATGCAGCACTCTGAGTACAGCACTGATATATCTGATCATATGCTCATGCCTGTTGTAGAGCTGGTTTGAAGCCCAGCCTACTCTCCATCAAGGACTGCTAATGACACGGGAGGTGGAGAAGAAAAAAAATGAGTCAAGGAAGAGGAATCTGGGGATATTCTCAAGCATAGCATCGAAAGTGCCTGGCTTAACAAGAGGTTGCTGTTACTACAGTGTGAAAAAACCAACTGAGAGGTGAAAAACGTTGTTCCCTTACCTTACAGTTTGGCCTGCAGTCTTCAGGACACAGAAAAAAAAAGAGAAAAATGATTAGATATAATTACATTTACTTTTTTTTAAAAAAAAGAGAGCATTTGAGGTACAGTATTTTCAAATACAACCATCTTAAAAATAATCCATTTCAACAACTCCCCCGCTCCTCCACCCCCCGCCTGCCCCCCCTCCACCCCCCTCCTCCACCACCACCCCCCACCGTGAATCATAGAATCCTACAGGGCAGAAGGAGGCCATTCAGCTCATCGAGTCTGCACCGACTATCTGACAGAGCATCTTACTACCCAGGCCCTCTCACATCATAAACAACCTGCTCTGGTCCCTCCATGCCAACACTATAACTAAGAAAGCCTATCAACACCTTGATTTTCTCAGAACACTAAAGAAATTTGACACGTGTCAACTCTCACCAACTTTTATAGATGCACTGTAGAAAACATTCTTTCTGGTTGTATCAAGCTTGGTATCGCTCCTGCTCTGCCCAAGACCACAAGAAACTACAAAGGTCCTGAACGAAGCCCAGTCCATCACACAAACCAGCCTCCCATCCATTGACTCCACTTCCCACTACCTCAGGGAAAGCAGCCAGCATAGTCATGGACCCCATGCAACCTGGCATTATCTCTTCCACCTTCTTCCATCGGAAAGAAAAAAAGTCTAAGGTGACGAACTAACTGACTCAAGAACAGCTTCTTCCCTGATGCCATCAGATTTTTGAATGGACCGACTATATATTAAGTGGTTCTTTCTCTGCACCCTAGCTATGACTATAACGCTACATTCTGCACTCTCTTTTTTTCTCTCCTATCTACACTATGAACGGTATGTTTGTCTGTATTGCGCGCAAGAAACAATATTTTTCAGTGTATCCCAATATATATGACAATGATAAAATCAAATCAAAGCAGCGGAAGTGGAATTGGTCCGACACACCCCCACACCCAAATACAATTTATATCTTAAAAAAGTCAGTGAAGGTTTCTCGAAGTGTTCGAATATATAAAATTAATTGAATACTTTTGACTCAAAGTACCAAACCGCCGATGACCACTTTAAAACAGTCAGCTATCAGTTACATACCGTGGTTTATGAAGGATGCCGGTCCTAGCCAGAGCTGGGCACATTTTTTGCGGGTGGAATACATCACACTAAAGTCATTTTCCCCTGGGCGAAGGAGGGATTCCTCCTTCTCGGAAAGTTCTGCCAAGCAGCCAACAAGCAACTCGATCTTATCGTTCTCCTTCCTATTGGATAAGGACGAAGCTACTGATTAAACTGGTGGGGTAGAGTGGGAGGGGAGTGGATGAAAGAAAACTGCAAAGAGACATTACCAAATGTTACCAATAAGACATGTCAGCATTTAATGCAAGGAGATTGGAGTATAGGAATAAAGTCATGCTACAATTGGACAGGGCTTTGGTGAGACCACATCCTGAATGCTGTGTGGAATTCTGATCTCCAGATTGCATTGGAGGCTGTGTAGTGAAGGTTCACTATATTGCAGAAGAGATTCAGATGTAGTAATACCTCTACCTATGGGGAAGCAATGGCCTATGTTTAAGCTTATTTATTAGTGTCATAAATAGATTTACATTAATCCTGCAATGAATTTACTGTGAAAATCCTCTAGTTGCCACACTTTGGTGCCTGTTCAGGTACACTGAGGGAGAATTCAGCGTGGCCAATGCACCTATCCAGTGGACTGTTGGAGGAATCCAGAGCATCCAAAGGAAAGGAAAGCCATGCAGACTCCACACAAACTGTGATCCAAGCTGGGAATCAAACTCGGGTGCCTGGTGTTGTGAGGCAGCAATGCTAGCTCACTGTGCCACCATGTTGCTCTAAATCTTCTGACTGAGATCTAACAATTCAATCAATGTTTACCAGCTAGTGATGCCTGTGTCTCAAGAATTTTGGTAATGCTCTTTGAAGAGTAGATGTTGCCCAGAATGATGGGAAAACTCTGTCCTGAATTGCACCAAAGGAATCTTCGACAGCCACCTGAACAGGCAGGTTTGACATCTCATCCAGCAGTGCTGAACCATCAGCCAAAGTTTTATGCTCAAGTCTGAAAGTGGGGCTTGAACCTGTGATCTTCTGGCCAAGAGACACATGTGCTGCCAACTGAATCGAGCTAGTGCATTTATCACATTAGCCTGATGGGGCAATCTCAACTCCAGTTACAGAAATAAGAACTCGTATGTCACATTAAAGACAAAGAAACCTACCATTTTCTCAAGGACACAATCTTAGCTCCATTGGACTCCGAAGAGTATCGATTACAAGGCAGGATTTCAAAACCACTTTCAGGTAGGAATATTCGAAGATAACGGAATACCTAAATCGAAGCCAGAAATCCAGGAGATTAACAAATAAAGCATTTATTCTAAAAAAAATACTTGTAGGGTGGATTCTACTTCTGTGTGTGTATAAATGGGAAGACAATGGCCTAGTGGTATTATCACTAGGCCATTAATTCAGAAACTCAGCTATATGTTCTGGGGACCCAGGTTCGAATCCCACCATGGCAGATGGTAGAATTGAATTCAATAAAAAAAAAATTTGTAATTAAAAATCTACTGATGACCATGAAACCATTGTTGGAAACACCCATCTGATTCACTGATGTCCTTTAGGGAAGAAAATCTGCCATCCTTACCCAGTCTGCTGACATGTGACTCCAGGACCACAGCAATGTGGTTGACTCTCAACTGCCCTCCAAGGATAACTAGGGATAGGCAACAAATACTGGCCAGCTAGCAACGCTCATGTCCCAGAAGTGAATAAAAGTGCGTGTGCAGATCAGATTTAAACAGGTCGGATTTCAAATTGTGATGGCTGAAATGGTTGGATTGGTAGAAGGTGTTGTGCAGTGTAGCTGAATGAACAAGCAGTTCCCCAGAGTTCATATCTGTTTTATAGTGAAATGGAGCCAGTACCTAAACCCGGGGTACACAATAATGGGGGGAGAAATGCAGAGAGGGTGTCTGATGCCCATCCAATGAATCCTGATGCTGTGTGGATGATGGGCAATGAATAAAGTCAAGCTAAATACCAATGGTAAGGTCACCTCTCAATCCTTACTATCTGGACTTGTACACAAGAATATTCACTTGGATAACGTTTCAAAGCTGCCAATGCACATCGAGCAATACTTGAAGCGGAAGGCATTGCCTGAGGGCAGAGGAGCAGAATGGAATAATTCACAGCAATTCAGAATGGATAGCACAGTGCTGTATAACTGCTTCCCGCAAAACATACAAAAACCAGGGCATAGAGAGGCCAAAGTGCTAAATGAATTGTACCCCAGGTGGTGAAGGATGAAATAGATGCAATTCCTTTTCCTGACTGTTTGTTCCTTCAGAACATGGCACGATGCAAGTATGCTCCCTACCGACTAACTCACCCAGTATCTCAGCAGTTCCCTCATTTTACTAAAATGAAAACTGATAAACACAACTGACAAAGGTGACAGTCCCTGTGGGGGCATTGCAACTAAAACAAAACATCAAAGGAAACTTAAAATCAAAGTATCATTTCCTAGAATCCTTGCAGTGCAGAAAGAAGCCATTTGGTCCATCAAGTCTGCACCATGTCTCTCACAGAGTATCTCACCCAGGCTATCCTCGTAATCACATATATTTATGTTTACTCCAACTAGCCTATACATCTTGGGGTAATTTAGCATGGCTAATCCACCTAACCCCTGTACATCTTTGGGCTGTGGGAACTGGAACACCTAGAGGAAACCTACACAGACACGGGGAAAACGTGTAAACTCTGCCCAGTCAATGACCCAAGGCTGGAACTGACCCTGGGTCCCTGGTGCTGTGAGGCAGCAGTGCTAACCACTATGCCATCAAGCTGCACACTTCCACGAGATGATGATGTACTCCAGTCTTCTTAGCACCTACCAGTTGCAGAAGACCTGAAGTAAACCAGTGGACACCTGGCTGCAAATGCAGCCACAGTACAGTCCCTCTCGACACTCTTTTAACACAGCCAATATAGAACATAGAACATTACAGCGCAGAACAGGCCCTTCAGCCTTCGATGTTGCGCCGACCAATTAGGAACAAGCAGTGACCCTCTAACCTAAACCATTCCCCTTTCATCCATAAACTTATCTACTAACCTCTTAAATGCCAAACTTGGTGCATCTACAACTGACACAGGCAAGGCATTCCATACCCTTACCACCCTCTGGGTAAATAATCAATCAATACCCTCCACTTATTTATCCTTAACCATAAACAGTATAACGAACATAACTGACACAAGGACTTTTTAACATAGTTCCACCCTGATGGCTTAGTCAGCATATTGAAACACAGACAATAGGAGCAGGAGGAGGCCATTTGGCCCTTTGAGCTTGCTCCACCATTCATACAATCATGGCTGGTTGTCCAACTCAATAGCCCAATCCTGTTCCACATTACAGAACATTGAGGCAGACACAACTGTAATAGTGTGACAAGGGTCACCAGTTGGCTGCACTTGGGTGAAGGGAAAAAGAAAATCCAGCCTGATGTCCCTTCATGCCTGTCCTATTGTGTGCCAAAAGCACATCTGAACTCTGAAGCCGGGTAGGGCCCGGCAGTGTTGGTACACATAACTGTGTAGCCTATGCCATCCCGTTTGAGTGAAAACTGGGTACTTGGGGCATAGTGACAAAAGCTGCCAATACCTTCACTGCAGGGAGGCCTCAAGACAAGGGAGAAGAATCAATTGGCCAACAAAAATGCCCACCTGCTCACTCACCTGAGCTTTAAATATTTCTTCTTCAAGAGGGGTTTTGTGTAAGAAGTAATGCCAGGCCCAATCTCCCAACGTCAAGGCCCGGTAGACAGTTTCCAAGTCTCGTGATTTAAGAAACTTTTGTAGAATGTCCCTGAGGTATTGGTGTCTCCTGACTACAGGTCGATTGCTGGAATGAAAACATTAAGACAGAACCATTGAGAATTGGGCTTGTCATTTCAGAAAGTTCTATTTACCCTCAAGAGGCTCAATAGTCAGCAGCTAAAATCCCATCTGACTGAAAGTCAGCAAATAAATCACTAAAAATAAAGTTTTGCACTGAAGGAATACCTTTCATAACCTCAGGATTTCATAGAATCCCTACAGAGGAGACCATTTGGCCCATCAAGGCTACACCAACTCTCCCAAATAAACATCCCACTCAGGTCCTATCCCTTTAACCCTACATATTTACCTCACTAATCCTCCTAACTTGCACATCTTTGGACACCAAGGAGCAATTTAGTATGCCCAATCCACCTAACCAACACATCTTTAAGATAGAGATAAATAGGTTCTTGATTAATAAGGGGTTATGGGGAAAAGGCAGGAGAATGTGGAGAGAAAAATATCAGCCATGATTGAATGGCAGAGCAGACCTGATGGGCCGAGTGGCCTAATTCTGTTCCTATATCTTATGTCGCTAAGGGGCAATTTAGCATGGCTAATCCACCTAACTCTTTGGAGCTTTAGGGGCCAGGAAAGGTGATGGTCTAGTGGTATTACCAGTAGACTATTAATTCAGAAATTCAGCTAATGTCCTAGGGACCCAGATCCAAATCCACCAAGGCAGGTAGTGGAATTTATATTCAATAAAAAAGGATATCTGGAATTAAGAGTCTACTGATGACCATGAAACCCTTATCGATTGTTGGAAAAAGCCACCTGATTCACTAAGTTAGTACTGAGGGGACTCCAACGTTTGGAGACTGGGAGGAAACCCACACACAGACACGGGGCAGAATGTGCAAACTTCACACAAACAGTCACCCAGGGTGTGTGTGTGTGTGTGTGTGTGTGTGTGTGTGTGTGGGCGGGGGGAACTCCTATTGTTTTCACTGGAAAGATGGAGGTTGAGGGAGGGTGGAAAGAACAACTGCAAGACAGCACAGGTTCAAGATAAGAGGAGGGAAATTTAGGGGAGTCGCACAGGGAAAGTTTTTCACATAGAGGATGTTGGGTGCCTGGAAAGCACTGCCAGTGGAGGTGGTGGGAGATGGCACACTTGCAATGTTCAAGCCATATCTTGATAGAGACATGAACAGAGGGATAGAAACCGTGTAGGGGCAACAAAATATTTTAAAGTTAAGTTTATTTATTAGTCACAAGTAAGGCTCGCATTAACACTGCAATGAAATTACTGTGCAAATCCCCTAGTCGCCACTCTCCAGTGCCTATTTGGGGACACTGAGGGAGAACTTAGCATGGACAGCACGTATTTCAAACTGTGGGAGGAAACCCACACAGACACAGGGAGAATTTACAAATGCCACACAGACAGTGACTCAAGCCAGGAATTGACCCCAAGTCCCAGGTGCTGTGAGGCAACAGTGCTACCTACTGTGCCACGCGTATAAACAAGGATTAGGAATCAGCACAGGCTTGGTTTGCTGAAGGGCCTATTCCTGTGTTTTATTTTCTTTGTTCTTAAACGTTTCCGCTGGCAGTTTGCACACCTGATCTTGAACAGATTGTTTCTCGGCTGCAACCAAAATCTTGAATTTCATAACCTCAGGATGTCACAAAGCACTTATCAGTCAATAAAACAATTTTTGAAGGGTAGTCAATGATACCACATGGAAATTATAACCACAAACTTAAACACAGCAAGCTCCTACCAACAGTAATGTGATAATGAGTAGATAAACTGCTTCCCTGATGGAAATTGAGAGATAAATGTGGGAAATCCCCTGCACTTCCCTGAAATAGTGCTGTGGGATAATTCATGGCTGAATTGACAAATGGGGGTTCAGGTTAACACCCTGGTCGTTCAGGTCTTGCCACCGTCGCATGCGAAGTTGGAGAATTTGGCACTTAGCCAAATCTCCGTTCACTGTGACCGGAGCAGAAAATCCCTCCGGTATGACTAGCAAGAAAATTCCACCTCTCGTCTGAAAGTGACAGTACAACATTCCCTTGGTACTGCACTGGATTGATCAAGTCAGACAGCATAGTGTTTAGCACTGCTGCCTCACAGCGCCAGGGACCCAGGTGCAATTCCCAGCTTGGGTCAATGTGGACTTTGCACATTGTCCCCGTGCCTGTATGGTTTTTCTCTGGGTGCCCTGGTTTCCTCCCACAGTCCAAAGATATCTGGGTTAGGTTGATTGACCATGCTAAATTGCCCCTTCATGTCATGGGGTAAATGTGTGGGGTTATGGGAATAGGGCCTGGATGGGAGTGTGGTCGTTGCAGACTCCATGGGCCAAATGGCCTCCTTTTGCTCTGTAGGCACTCTATGATTCTATTCTATAATTCTCCGGCCTGGGGCTTCAACCTAGAACCTTCTCAGAATCCTACAAAGAAAAGGAGATTGTTCAGTCCATCAAGTCCAGGCACACTCTTTGTAGGCGATCCAATCAGTCTCAGTCCTCCATCTCAAGGGGGAGGAACAGTGCTTAGCACTATTGCTTCACAGAGCCAGAGACCCAGGTTCAATTCCCAGCTTGGGTCACTGCCTGTGCGAAGTCTACATGTTCTTCTGTGCCTGTGTGGGTTTTCTCTGGGTTCTGCAGTTTTCTTCAAAGTCCGAAAGATGTGCTAGTAAGGGTGCATTGGCTATACTAAATTCTCTTTTGGTGAACAAAGTGCCGCAGTGTGGCAACAAAGGGATTTTCATAGTAATTACATTGCAGTGTTAACGTCAGCCTACTTGTGACACTAATAAATAAACTTGTGCTTAAACTTAACTCTACATGGCTATTTCCCCTCAAGCGTCTAGCCAATTTCCTTCTGAAATCATTGATGCTTCCACCACCGTTTTGGGGAAGCAAATTCCACATCATTCCCACTCATTGTGTTAAAAAAAAATTTCCTCACATTCCCCACTCTGTCTTTGCCCAGAATCTTGTGGTGTTAGACAGAAATGAGAGAGCTACCTATTGAACCACAGCCAACACGAGAAGAGAGAAAGCAAGTGGCTGAATTGTCGTACCTGATGTTCATTTTGTGGGTTTGGAAACCCAGGTAAGGATCCAGCACCAGGCTTGTTGCAAGATCATCATATTCACATAGGTCTCTAGCTGTCACACGTATGGATTCCATGGCCTGCAATCACCATACTGTTGTGTACTGCATTAGGAAAGAAAACATTAGAATGAATAACACAGTGAGGGTGAAGCACCACATCATTGAAATGATTGACAATTCTACCCCTCGTCTGAAAGCTGGCACTTTCTAACAATGCAGCAGTCTCTCGGTACTGCACTGGCAGTTTCAGCCTGGTTTGCTCAAGCCTTCAGGGTGGGAGTTCAATCCAGAATCTTCTCAGTGTCTCACAAGGAAAAGGAGGACATTCCATCAAGAGCATGCATGCACTCTCTTCAGCGATCCAGTCACTCCCATTCTTGTGCTCTATCTCCAAGGGATGCACAGTGGTTAGCACTGCTGGCTCACAGCACCAGAGACCCAATTCCAGCCTTGGGTGACTATCTGTGTGCATTTTGCACAGTCTCCCGTGTCTGTGCGTGTTTCCTCTGGGTGCTCTGGTTTCCTCCCACAGTCCGAAAGACATGCTGGTTAAGTACATTGGCATACTAAATTTTCCTTCAGTGTACCCAAATGAGTGCTGGAGTGTGGGGGATTTTCACAGTGACTTCACTGCAGTGTTAATGTAAGCCTACTTATGACACTAATAAATAATAAACTTCCAACTAACCTGCACTTAAACCAACTCCTTGCTACACAATACAAGTACTGACAACAGTTGATTCCTCAGCTAAGAACACAATTATCTTGAATCACAATGAAAGCAAGCTCCCAGTTCACGGCTCATAGTGTTTGGAGCAAACGGATCTCAGTCAAGAAAGGATGCGATGCACTACATAGCCTTGAGTGTTCCTCGGTCAAGGGGATTTGGTCAGTCAGTGACCTTGCACTTACTTGGTTGCTATGTGACCTCTATTGCACACTTTTCTTCCTATCAATTCTTTCATGGGGTGTGGGTGTTGCTGGCAAGGCCAGCATCGTGAACACAGTGGCTTGTTGGGCTATTTCAGGGAGCAGTAAAGGGTAAATACCATTCACTGTGGATTTGGAGCCACAAATAGACCAGACCATGCAGAATTCCTTCACTAAAAGGAACTAAGCAAGCTTAAATAACATCCAGTGATCATTATTCTGACTAGTTTTCAATTCCAGATTTGTTTGTGAAGTGAATTTAAATTCAATTTGACCCCTTATTCCCAGAGCATTAGCCTTGGTTTCTGACTACTGGTCCATTACTGACTAGTGACATTACTACTATACTATCATCTCACTCTTATTAAAGGGGATAGGATTAAGCCTATTTGATATGCCCCCCCTTGGTCAATTAGCCTGTCAAAATTACTGAAGTTGAGACAGGAATAATTTGCAATAGCCAATTAGATGTCATTCGATCTTCCCGACCAAAACTTTGCGAGGACGTCATAAGAACTAAGAGCAGGAGCAGGCCATCTGGCCCTTCGAACTTGCTCTGCCATTCAATAAGATCATGGCTGCTCTTTTCATGGACTCAGCCCCACTGGCCTGCCCACTCACCATAACCTTTAATTACTTTACTGTCTAAAAAATTATCTATCCTTGCCTTAAAAACATTCAATGAAGTAGCCTCAACTGCCTCACTGGGCAAGGAATTCCACAGATTCACAAACTTTTGAATGAAGAAGTTCCTCCTCAACTCAGTCCTAACCCAGCTCCTCACTATTTTGAGGTCATGCCCCTTTGTGAAAACAACTTCCCGGCTTCTATCTTACCTATTCCCTTCATAATCTTACACGTTTCTATCAGATCTCCCCTCGTTCTTCTGAATTCCAATGAGTATAGCCCAGTGTACTCAGTCGCTCCTCATAAGCCAACCCCTTCAATTCCAGAGTCAACCTAGTGAATCTCCTCTGCATCCCCTCCAGTGCCAGTATATCCTTTCTCAAGTAAGGAGACCAAAACTGCACACAGTAGTCATAGGTGAGCCAGACGCAATTTTAAATAAACTGAAGTGAGTGAGATTGGCAGAGAGATTCTGGTGGAAGTCCACACTCTTAAAGGAGCATCATGTACAGGTGTGGGGGTGTGGGGGTGTGTGGGGGGGGGGGGCAGTGTGGGGGAGAGAGAGGAGCGGAGGGAGAGAGTCAGTAATATTCTACTGCCTCACGGCACAGCTGCTTCTTATACACATGCCTTGATCCTGGGACTGTCAGATCATTGCCCATTGGGGCATTACAGATGAACCAAATCATGTAATACATGATGTTACGGGTGACTGGATGGGAGTATAAATGCTGGATGATTTTGCCCTCCCAGTACAATTAAAACTTGCTTGGAACAATTAATTATAACTAATTCGGCACAATACGATTACAATTAATTCAGTGTGATTACAACTGGCTAAGAGCAATTGTATCGGTCACTATCTTTGTGGAATTTGTACATTCTCCTTATGTCTGTGTGGGTTTCCTCCGGGTGCTCCTATTTCCTCCCACAGTCAAAGATGGGTGGGTTAGGTGGATTGGCTATGCTACATTGCCCCTCAGTGTCAGGGGATTAGCAAGGTAAATGAATGGGGATAGGGCTTGGGTGGGATTGTGATCGATGCAGATTCGAGGAGCTGAATGGCCTCCTTCTGCACTGTAAGATTCTATAACTAGCTCGGCACAATGTTGCAATTATAACTAGCTAAGTGCAATTATAGTTAGCTAGGTATAGACCAGGAAACAAATTGAACTAGATTGCTTCACAGCTTACACTGATCAAGCTATTAGATCAACCCAGTGACTTCTTTTGTAAAACGATTTCCTGTCAAAGTCACTTTGTCCAAATAAATTCATGGAGGCATCAATAGAAGCACCAAAAAAAAAAGGCCTTGGACTAGGGAGCAGGAATTGGTCAGAGTTCCCACTCTGGAGGCTATCCAACAACAATAATTTGCATTTATAAGGCACCTTTAATCTCATGTGCTGCATAGTCACATGGAAAAATTATATTGAACTAAAGGAGCAAAGATTAGGACAGGGGACAAATAGGTGGGTGTGGGGGTGACCACCAGCAGTTTGGGGAAAGATTTATACATGGCAGGATGTAGAAAAGAAATGGCGACGTGTGTGTCAGGAGAGGGCACTGGATTGAAAGGCTTAAAGACTTTACCTAGGAGAACATAGAACATAACATGCAATACAGCCCCTTCAGCCCACTTGATGTTACGCTGACCAGGGAAAACCAACCGAAAGCCCATCTAACCTACACTACTCCAATATCATCCATATGTTTATCCAAACAAGATATTTTATTTAGAAGGATGAAAGACAAGGGACAAGGGGGGAGCGAGCGGGGGAGCGAGAGGGAGCGAGGGCGCGAGGGAGCGAGGGCGCGAGGGAGCGAGGGCGCGAGGGAGCGAGGGCGCGAGGGAGCGAGGGCGCGAGGGAGCGAGGGCGCGAGGGCGCGAGGGCGAGAGGGAGCGAGGGCGAGAGGGAGCGAGGGCGAGAGGGAGCGAGGGCGAGAGGGAGCGAGGGCGAGAGGGAGCGAGGGCGAGAGGGAGCGAGGGCGAGAGGGAGCGAGGGCGAGAGGGAGCGAGGGCGAGAGGGAGCGAGGGCGAGAGGGAGCGAGGGCGAGAGGGAGCGAGGGCGAGAGGGAGCGAGGGCGAGAGGGAGCGAGGGCGAGAGGGAGCGAGGGCGAGAGGGAGCGAGGGCGAGAGGGAGCGAGGGCGAGAGGGAGCGAGGGCGAGAGGGAGCGAGGGCGAGAGGGAGCGAGGGCGAGAGGGAGCGAGGGCGAGAGGGAGCGAGGGCGAGAGGGAGCGAGGGCGAGAGGGAGCGAGGGCGAGAGGGAGCGAGGGCGAGAGGGAGCGAGGGCGAGAGGGAGCGAGGGCGAGAGGGAGCGAGGGCGAGAGGGAGCGAGGGCGAGAGGGAGCGAGGGCGAGAGGGAGCGAGGGCGAGAGGGAGCGAGGGCGAGAGGGAGCGAGGGCGAGAGGGAGCGAGGGCGAGAGGGAGCGAGGGCGAGAGGGAGCGAGGGCGAGAGGGAGCGAGGGCGAGAGGGAGCGAGGGG
>JAGIQG010000034.1:7538658-7771158 GCA_024679065.1 Sphyrna mokarran
ATCCTTCTTACTTCCCACAACCCTCAGAAATCTTTGTGGTAATGCTGACATCTGGGGCATTCCCGATTTTAATCGCTCTGGCACTGATTTCCCGACCCTAGCATGGAGAATTCTGAGTCTTATTTAAAAATAACTATCTACCTTTATATCCTGGTTACGATTATCTGTCAATCTTAATCAGTCCCTGATCCCAAGCTCTGAAATTATCTTCTTAAACATCTCTGATGCTCTCTCTCTCCTCCTTCAAAACCCACATCTTTAACCAACTTTTGGTCAGATGTGCTAATTATATCATAGAATGATTACAACACGGAGGCCATTTGGGCTGGCATGTCAATGCCCACTTTTTACTGAATTCCTACTTACCTCCTCTTCCCTGGAGCCCTGCAAATGTTCTCTCCAGATCATTATCAAATTCTCCTTTAAAAGTCTCAACTAAATCTGCCTCTCCACACACACATTCACCAACAACTGGTCCTGGTCCCTCCACGCTGATGCTATAGTTAAGAAAACCCATCAACAATTCTATTTTCTCAGGAGGCTAAGGAAATAGGTCATGCCAGCTACACCTCTCACCAGTTTTTACACATGCACACAGAAAGCATCCTTTTTGGATGTATTACAAATTAGTCCTGCTCCATACAAAGAAACTACAAGGATTGTGAACGTAACCCAGTCCAACACACAAACCAGCCTCCCATCCATCGACTTGGTCTACACGTCCCACTGCCTTGGCAAAGCAGACAGCATAATCAAGGACTCGCACACCACAGACATTCTCTCTGCCATCTTCTTCCGTCAGGAAAAGGATACAAAAGTCTGAGATCACATCCCAATTGTCTCAAGAATAGCTTCCCTGCTGCCATCAAACTTTTGAATGGACCTACCGATCATTAAGCTGATCTTTCACTACACTCTACCTATGACTGTAACACTACATTCTGCACCTTCTCCCCTATGTACTATATATATATATATAGTATGCTTCGTCTGTATAGCACGCAAGAAAAATCTTTTTCACTGTCTCCCAATATATGTGATAATGGTAAATGAAATCAAACATTCTCAGGACATATATTCCTCACCTCACACAGTGCTGAAACATTTTTCTTTCTGCTGTTGCTTTTTTTGCTCGTCACCTGAATCCTGCACCCTCTGGCTCTCGCTCCCCACAACCTCCCCCTCCAACTCCCCCCCCATCCATCCTGCAACTCCCCGTGCGCCCTCTGCAGGTGGGAACAGTTTGGACCCCAGCTATTTGATGCAAACCACTCACAATTTTGAAACATGTGGCTTGGTATCAGATAGCGATTTTCCTGCAAAGTGCCTGATGATACTTTTATTCTATTAAATGCACCATAGGAGTGAAAATTGGCCGGTAGATGGAAAATGACCATTCACCTGGTACAACAGGAATTTGGGTGAGTAGAGGAGATAGTTTGCCCAGCACTAATCATACTACACCCAGTAGGGAGCAGTACAAGACACCACTGCAGTTAGCATTGCTGCCTCACAGCGCCAGGAACCCCGGGTTCGATTCCCAGCTTGGGTCACTGTCTGTGCAGAGTTTGCACATTCTCCCGTTTCTGCGTGGGTTTCCCCTGGGTGTTCCGGTTTCCTCCCACAGTCCATGTTAAATTCTCCCTCAGTGTACCTTAACAGGCGCCGGAGTGTGGCGACAGGGGATTTTCACAGTAACTTCATTGCAGTGTTAATTTCTGTGTGGGATTCCTCCGGGTGCTCCGGTTTCTTCCTGCAGTCCAAAAGACATGCTGGTTAGGTGGATTGGCTATGCTTAATTCTCCCTTAGTGTACCCAAACAGGCACTGGAGTGTGGTAACTAGGGGATTTTCACAGTAACGTCATTGCAGTGTTAATGTCTGCGTGACTTTCCTCCGGTTTCTCCTCGGCAGTCCAAAGACATGCAAGTTACGTGGATCGGCCATGCTAAATTCTCCCTCAGCGTATCGAAACAGGTGCCAGAATGTGGTAACTAGGGGATTTTGCAGTATTAATGTAAGCCCACTTGTGACACTAATAAGTGAATAAAATGAATCAAAACTGGGTCCAGTGAGGCAATAGTATTAAACCACTGTGATGCCCACTGTTGGGCTGTTAATCTAGAATCTTAGCTAATGCTCTGAGGGACCAGGGTTCGAATCCCACCACAGCAGATGATGGATTTGAATTCATTAACAAAAAATCTGGAATTAGGAATCTACTGATGATCATGAAACCATTGTCAGAAAAACCCATCTGGTTCACTTATGGTGGCACAATGGTTAGCACTGCTGCCCCACAGCGCTGGGAACTCTGGTTCAATTGGGTCCTGTCTGTGTGGAATTTGTACGTTCTCCCCATGTCTGCATGGGATTCCTCCAGATGCTCCAGTCTCCTCTCTCAGTCCAAAAGACATGCTGGTTACGGTGCAGTGGCTGTGCTAAATTCTCTCTCAATGTATCCTAACAGGAGTGTGGCAACTGGGGAGGGGGAGATTTTCACAGTAACTTCATTTCCACATAGAAGTCTGCGTGGGTTTCTTCTGGTTTCTTCCCGCAGACATGCGGGGATTAGGTGGATCGGCCTTGCTAAATTCTCCCCTTAGTGTCGGGGGGGCGGCGGGTACAGAATTAGCTAGGGTAAATACATGGAGATAGGCTGGCATTGGGGACAGCACAGATGGATGGGCCAAATGGCTTCCTTCTGTACTGTAAGGATTCTATGATTCAGCCCCCTCAAGGGAGAAAGCTAGTAGAGAGAGAGAGAAGGAACATATTAGCAAGGTGAGCAGCTGCAATAACTCAAGGAGGACTTTCAGTGTAAAAAGGGCTGGACACTTACAATGTATTTGTATTCAACGGGCAAATAGCTTAAGCTTCCGTCCCCTATAATGTTCTCCTCCCGATTTACACTTTGCAAATTTACTTCAATCTTTCAAAAGAAAAGAAAATATACATATTTAAAAAAAACTGGTGCTCGCAAACTTACCTTTAAAAACCACTGAGACAATCCCGAGGAGCCTTCCCGTACGCCACCCAAACCTGCTGGCGGCCCCACTCCCGCCCTCTCCGCCCGCTGATTGGTCCAGGTCCCGGCATTGCCTCACTGCTCTGCCCTCCGATTGCGTAAATGGCGCGTCAATCAGGCCCGGCTTCCGGCCCCAGCACGTTGGGCTGCGCCGGAAGTGTAGGCCGGGCTGAAGCCTGCCTTGCGTTGCTAAGCGACTTTTCTACCCCCCCTCCTCTCCCGAACCACCCCCAGTCTTTATGTGTTTAAAACCAAATAAATTTCCCCTCCCCCTCAACCAATACCACCTCAGTAAAATAGCTGGAATGAGCGAAGATTAATTCAAATCCCCAAAAATTGCCATCATTAATTTGGAGAATCATTTAAAAATAATTATTTACCTTTATGCCCTGCTCACAAATGACCTCTCCATCTCAATCAGCCAAATGGGGTCAGCACAAGAACCAGCAACTTTGAGTTTTAATTGTCCTGTGGCAGGTAGAATGGCTAAGAGAGAAGTCACTGGTGAGCAGATACACTCAGCGCAAACGATTATAGGATGGGTGCAACGCGGAGGCTTTAAGGTTTAAAGTTCATTTGTCAGTGTCACAAATAAGGCTTACGTTAAAACTGCAATGAAGCTACTGTGAAAATCCCCAAGTTGTTACACTCCAGCGCCTGCTCGGGTACACCGAGGGAGAATTTAGCATGGCCAATGCACTTAACCAGCGCGTCTTTTGAACTGTGGGAGGAAACCAGAGCACCTGGAGGAAACCCATGCAGCCACGGGGAGAATGTGCAGATTCCGCACAGATAGTGACCTAACTGGGAACTGAACCCCTATCCCTAGCACTGTGAGGTAGCAGTGCTATGTACTGTGCCTTTTAGCCCGTCATGTCCCCACTAGTCCCCCAAACAGTTCAGTTCCAGTCACGTTCCCATGGACCTGCGATATTTCCTTCTGCTTCGAATGACAAAGGGTGGAGAGTGATTAATAGTCTGCATTATTAATCCAGAAACTCAGCGAGTACGCTGGGGACCCGGGTTCCAATTCTACCATGAGAGATGGTGGAATCTGAATTCAATATAAAATATCTGGATCTAAGAATCTACTGATGACCATGAAACAATTGTCGATTGTTGAAAAAACCTATCTGGTTCACTAATGTCCATTACGGAAGGAAATCTGCCATCTTTACTCAGTCAGGTCTACAAGTGACTCCAGAGCCACAGCAATGTGGTTGACTTTTAACTGCCATCAGAGAATTAAGGATGGGCAATAAATGCTGGTCAGCCATGACACCCATGTCCCATGAATGAATAAAAATATTGAGAGGATGCAGATTTGAAGCAATGAGTAGAAGTGATGTGACAAAATGTTTTTTTCCACATGCAATGGGTGGTTAAGAGTCAAATGCACTCCTTAGAGTCTGAGAGTACAGGTTTAAATGAAGCATTCAAAAATTGAATTGAATGGTTATCTGCAAAGTAGGGATGTGCGGGGCTACGGGGAGAAGGCGGGGAAAAGGAACTAGATCAGTCATTCGTTTGGAGAAGACGTGTAAACATGGGTCAAATGGCCTCCTTCTGTGCTGTAATAATTAAGTGACTCTCTGATAGTTTTCCAATTTTCTTGTGAAAGATGCCCTTGAAGCTGCCTCTACCACATTCTTGGGTGGCTCCGAATCCTAACCAATTGCTGTGTTAAAAATAATTCTCCTGTTCTCTTTTGCTAATCTTGACCTCTCTGCCATTCGCAACAGCTTCTTTCTAATTAGTTCTTATTTCAAGGTTTTGAATACCTCTGTCAAATATCCTCTCAATCTTGAATGATGATCACCAATCTAACCACATAGCTGAATTGATGTAATCTAAAGGATCTATGTAAATATTTTTCACTTGGGGTTTGTTTTGGGATCTGTGCCATTTGTTCCTGCTGGTGTTAAATTTATCGCTCCTACTTGGCCACCCAATTATTTTCTGAAATTGGCACCAAATAGATTTCCCAACTGCTTGACCCCCCAGATATGCACAAAAACCGCTTCTATTTCACACTTTATCTCCCCCAACCACAGGATGTTGGCAATTTATTGCAAAAGGACTGGAGTAGAAAGGTAGAGTTCTGGTCACCCTATTATAGAAAGGATATTACTAAACTAGAAAGAGTACAGAAAAGATTTATTAGGATACTACCGGGACTTGATGGTTTGAGTTATAAGGAGAGGTTGGATGGACTGGGATTTTCTTTTTCCCCTGGAGGCTGAGGAGGTGATCTTACAGAGGTTTATAAATAATGTGAGGCATAGATAAGGTAGATAGTCAACATCTTTTCCCAAAGGGAGGGGATTCTAAAAGTGAGAGGGGAGAGATACAAAAGAGTCCAAAGGGGCAACTTTTTTCACAGAGGGTGGTGAGTGTCTGGAATGAGCTGCCAGAGGCAGTAGTAGAGGCAGGTACAATTTCATCTTTGAAAAGGCATTTAGACAGCTGCATGGGTAAGATAGGTATGGAGGGATTTGGGACAAATGTGGGCAATTAAGACCAGCTTAGTGGTAAAAACTGAATGGCATGGACAACTTGGGCCAAATGGCCTGTTTCCATGTTGTAAACCTTTATGACTCTATATCACGTAATTATTACAGTGCAGAAGGAGGCTATTTGGCCCATTGTGTTTGCACTGGCTCTCTGATTGAGCAGCTGACCTAATTCCATTTTCCCGCATTCTCCCCGTAAAACCGCACATTCCTCCTTTTCAGATAATCACCCAGTTCAATTTTTGAATGCTTCTACCTCCACCACAATCTCATACTTGGGGGTGGCACGGTAGCACAGTGGTTAGCACTGCTGCTCATAGCACCATGGTCCTGGGTTTGATTTTCAGCTGAGATCACTATCTGTGTGGAGTTTGCACGTTCTCCTCGTGTCTGCGTGGGTTTCCTCCGGGTGCTTTGGTTTCCTGCCACAGTCCAAAGATGTGCGGGTTAGATTGATTGGCCATGCTAAGAAATTGCCCCTTAGTGTCCAGGGATGATTGAGTATAATATGTAGGGTTATGGGGGTAGGGCCTGCGTGGGTTGTGTTCGGTGCAGACCCGATGGGCCGAAGGTCTCTTTCTGCACTGTAGGGTTCTATGATTCTATGTTGCACCTTTAGCACAATTAAACATCACAAGGTGCGTTGTCAAAACTGTTCTTGAGTCTGATGGCACGTGATCTCAGACTTTTGTATCTTTTCCTCAGTGCAAGAAGATGGAAGAGAATATATCCAGGATGTGTGGGGTCCTTAATTATGCTGGCTGCTTTTATGAAGCAGCAGGAAGTGTAGACAGAATCAATGGAATGGGAGGCTGGGTGGCTTGATGAACTAGGCTACATTCACAACTTCCTGTAGTTTCTTGAAGTCTTGGGCAGAGCAGCAGCCGTAACAAGCTGTGATACATCTGGAAAGGGTACTTCCTACGGTACATCTATAAAAATTGATGAGAGTCATAGCAGACATGCCAAATTTTCTTAGCCTCCTGAGAAAGTAGAGGCATTGGTGGGCTTGTTTAACTATAGTGTAATATAATCATAAAGGTTGCTTTCCAGAGTGCATCCGTAAAAGATGGTGAGAGCTGTAGCGGACATGTCAAATTTCCTTAGCCTCCTGAGAAAGTATAGAGGTTGCTGGGCTTTCTTAACTATAATACTGGTGTAAAGGGACCAGGTCGTTGGTGATCTGGAAACCTGAAGCTCTCAACCATTGATGTATGTAGGGGCATGTCCTCTACTGAAGTCGATGATAATCTCCTTTGTTTTATTGATATTGAGGGAAGATTATTGTCTTCGCACCAGATTCTCTATCTCTTTCCTGCACTCCGTTGTTTGAGATTCGACCCACTACGGTGGTGTCATCAGCAAACTTGAAAACCAGTAAGCAGTTTAGATGGAAGCAGAAAATGACAAAAAACTATCAATAGATTCGGTGAATAGTCAAAAGTGTGGATTTCAGTGTAGGCAAGCATGAGGTCATGCTTTTTGGACCAAAAGACGGATGAAGTAGGATAATTTCTGAAGAGAAATACATAGAAATGACAGCAGAGGGAGCAGTGAGACAACATAAAGATGGACAAACTGGGTTTAACCTGGTTTACAGTACTGTGTGTGTATGTGTCTGTGTGTGTGTGTGTGTGTGAGCTCACTGAATAATTAATTGTCAATGTCTTGCTGGAAAACAATGTTATTATTAAGCAATACTCTTGTGTATAAATCTTTTATGATGTAGAGATGCCGGCGTTGGACTGGGGTAAACTCAGTAAAGTCTGGCAACACCAATTTTAAATCCAACCGATTTATTTGATAGTAAATCTGCGAGCTTTCGGCCTTTGTGGCCTTCGTCAGGCGAATGAGGTGTTCTGGGAGGTTTATTGCTAACCCAGGCAAGTCATGGTTTTTTGCTAACCCAGGCAACCCCATGACTTGCCTGGGTTAGCAAAAAACCTCACTTACTGTGCTGTCTGGAGACAATACACATTTAACCTCTGCTGTTCGCCACTTTAAGACTTGAATGGCAGGTTAGGTGTAAGGATTCGCATTCTAATCAGCAATCTGTAAACTGTATGTGCTGATAGGTGTGCTTTTGGAGACCAGAACACCTCATTCACCTGACGAAGGCCACAAAGGCCGAAAGCTCGTGGATTTACTATCAAATAAATCGGTTGGATTTAAAATAGGTGTTGCCAGACTTTACTGAGTATAAATCTTTTGTCAGAAGAATCCATAATGCATCACAAACAAATAAATGTCCGGATGGGTTTAGATCAGCGGTGGGCAACCCACGGCCCAGGGAGTCACATGCAGCCCACCTGGGTTGTGAGTGCAGCCCCCATGAGACATTTTGTTGACTGTTGTCCAGGTACAAGGTTGTCACATTCCGCTGATTCATGCCGCTGTAGTTTTTTTCCTGCCAGTGTGACTGAAGTTATTCGCACATAAAGCAAGGGCAAGTGAAGTGAGGTGCGTGCTGATTGCTCACAACATTAACTGGAAGAGCTGTGCGCCCTTTCTGTGTTCAAAACGTCAATATTTTCTTTGTTTTTACCCTTTGAGATTGATGACAGTTCCATTAATATATTAATCAGCATTTTTCTTTGTTTTATTCATTCATAAAACATGGATGTTGCTGGCTGGCCAACATTTATTGTCCATCCCTAGTTGCCCCTTGAGAAGGTGGTGGTGAGCTGCCTTCTTGAATCGCTTCAGTCCACATGCTGTGGGTTAACCCACAATGCTGTTAGGGAGAGAATTCCAGGATTTTGACCTAGTGACTGCGAGGGACCGGCCGATACGTTCCCAAATCAGGATGACGAGTGTCTTGGAGGGGAACTTGGTAGTGTTCCCATTTATCTGCTGCCCTTATTCCTCTAGATGGAACTGGTCATGGGTTGGAACATTAGAACGTAAGAACAGAAGAACTAGGAGCAGGAGTGGGCCATCTGGCCCCTCAAGCCTGCTCCGCCATTCAGTAAGATCATGGCTGATCTTTTTGTGGACTCAGCTTCACTTACCTGCCTGCTCACCCTTAATTCCTTTATGGTTCAAGGATTTATCTATCCTTGCCTTAAAAACATTCAATGAAGTAGTCTCAACTGCTTCACTGGGCACGAAATTCCACAGATTCACACAATTTGTGTGAAGAAATTCCTCCTCAACTCAACCCTAAATGTGCTTCCCTTTACTTTGAGGCCATGTCCCCTAGTTCTAGTTTCACCCGCCAGTGAAAACTATTTCCCTGCTTCTATCTTATCTATTTCCTTCATAATCTTGTGTATTTCTTTAAGATCTGCCATCATTCTTCTGAATTCCAATGAGTACATTCCCAGCCTACTCAGTCTCTCCTCGTAAACCAACCCTCTCAACTTCGGAATCAATCTAACGAATCCGCCCTGCACCCCCTCCAGGGCCAGTATATCCCTTCTGCTGTCTAAGGATTTTGGTGCATTTCTGCAGTGCAACTTGTAGATAGTATGCCCTGCTATCTTTTATAACTCAATATGAAATATTTGACAGATATATAGAAATTTAGATATACTTAATCTTCTTCATGGGGTCACAGTTAGTGAACGAGATTTCAATCTTGCGGCCCACTGACATGGAGGAGATCCACTCGTGTCACCCAGTCACAAGCCCAGGTAGCCCGTCACTGGTTTAGACCAATTTAAACCTCAATTATTTTTGCTTTCCTTTGTACTTTAGATTAATCTCATGGGCCTTTGGGAGCACATGTCATGTCCTTAGGGACAGGGAAAGCTTTTTTTGAATCTGCCCACCAGGGAAATTGAATGGCAACAATAATAATTTTTAAAAAGCAGCAAACAGCAGGTCAGACCAGCATCTGAAATAGTAAATAGAGGCACTGTGACATAATGGGTTAGCACTGCTGCCTCACAGCACCAGGCACCCGGGTTTAATCCCTGGCTTGGGTTACTGTCTGTGTAGTGTTTGCATGTTCTCCCCGTGCCTGCATGGGTTTCCTCCACGTGTTCTGGTTTCCTCCCACAGTCTGAAAGACATGGTGGTTAGGGTGCATTGGCCATAGTAAATTCTCCCTCAGTGTACCCGAATAGGTGCTGCAGTGTGGCGACTAGAGGATTTCCATAGTAACTTTATTGCAGGGTCCTGGTGCTGGCAGCAGCAAGCACTGTTGCTGGTGGGGGATAGGGGCTGGAAAATCTCTGAAGTGGCGGTGCTGCAGCCTCAGAACTTGTCAAGCAGCAATGTCTTTGGCTACTACTGCGTGGGTTCTGGGTGTGTTTTCGAGACAGGGGAGGGAAATGGGGAGGAAGCTGTGTTATCAATCTGGGAGCTGGGGTAGGGGGAAATATGGGGACTCTGTGTTGTTGGGGGTGGATGTGGGGAGCATGTGGTGCAGGGGGAGTGTGGGAGGGTACAGGGAGTGTGTATTGCTGGGGATGTGTGGGGGAGGTACGGGGAGTGCATGTTGCTTTTAAAACTGAACTCTAACTCTTTCAAGTCTCTAATAACATATGGATCTACATACTAAGCTGATCTTTCTCTACACCCTAGCAATGACTGTACATCTGACATGTCATAACTTGGCTATGGACTAAATCCTGGTAAATGGGATTATCCTGTTAGTCCCCTGGCTCTAAGGAGTAATTTAGCATGGCCAATCCACCTAACATGCATGCCTTTGGACACTGGGGAGTAGTGATGTAGCACGATGTAGTGATGCTGGCGTTGGACTGGGGTGAACACAGTAAGAAGTCTGACAACGCCAGGTTTAAGTCCAACCGATTTATTTGATAGTAAACTCACACTATCAAATAAAGTTTACTATCAAATAAATTGGTTGGACTTAAAGCTGGTGTTGTCAGACTTCTTACTGCAATTTACCATGGCCAATCCACCTAATCTACACATCTTTGGACACTAAGGGATAATTTAGTATGAACAATCCACCTAATCTATGCAATTTTAGATACTAATAAACAATTTAGCGTGGCCAATCCATCTAGTCTACACATCTTTGGACACTAAGGGACAATTTAGCATGGTCTATCCACCAAACCTACACATCTTTAGACACTAGAGAAAAATTTAGTGTGGTCAATCCACCGTAACTTACACATTTTTGGACATTAAGGGGCAATTTAGCCTGACCAATCCCCCTAACTTGCATATCTTTGGATTGTGGGAGGAAACCAGAACACCTGGAGGAAACCCACGCAGACATGGGGAATTTGGAGACATGGTGAACACGGAGACTCCACACAGCCAGTCACCCGAAGCCAGAATCAAACCTGGGTTGCTGGTGCTGTGAGGCAGTAGTGCTAACCACTGTGCCACCATGCCACCCCTTAATTCGATAGGTATCTGGAGACCAATGGCATTGAGGGAAGTGGAGACAGTGGGGGAAAGTGGCGTTGAGGAAGATGATCTTAATGAATGCTGGGGGGAGTCTCAATGGTCTTCTCTTCATCTAATGTTGCTCAGAGACGGAAAGAGTGCGGGGAGGGTGGAATAGAAAGTGTTGGTCTCAGCCTCCCCTAATCTCAGGCCAACCTTTGTGTCGAGTGGAACCAACTTGTCGAGTTGGTTTCGTGTAGAACCTCAAATCTAGAAGGAAGGACAAAAAGGTATGAGGTAGGGGAAAAGCTGGGAATAAGTCAATATTTAAAAGAAAAATGGCTGGTGCATAAACTGAGGAAATCTGTTGTGAAGGGATTAAACTCCGCTGACAGGACTGGAAGAAGTTTCGGTCAGTGAACAAGCTTGTGATAAAAGAGCTTTTCAGCACCTTTTCCATCTGTAAATAAACACTAACATCCTGCCTGGCCCCAAAGCAAAGTCAGCCAAATGCCAAGAACATGCTGAACATTAAGAGAACTCACTGTTAAAGTCATAGCTTGATGAGCATAGGTGCCAGGGGCGAGGGTGTTGGGGGAGGGGGGCGGGGAGCAGGTAGTACAGAATATCCACAAATTTTCAGGATTAATTTAGCTCCTCAGGCATTTTGTAAAAGTTTCCCTTTTGCTCGAATATTTTGATTTAATTCCATTTGATTTAATATTGTCACATGTATTGGCGTATGGCAAACCAGTTTCTTGTGCACTGTGCAGACAGAGCATACTGTTCATGGAGTACATGGATTGACACAGTGGTTAGCACTGCTACCTAACAGCACCAGGAACCTGGGTTCGATCCTTGGCTTGGGGCCACTGCCTGCGCGGAGTCTGCATGTTCTCCCTGTGTCTGCATGGGTTTCCTCTAGGTGCTCTATGTCCGAAAGACATGCTGGTTAGGTGCTTTGGCCATGCTAAAGTTTCCCTCCGTGTACCCGAACAGGCGCCAGAGTGTGTGGCGACTAGGGGATTTTCACAGTAACTCCATTGGAATGTTAATATAAGCCTACTTGTGATCCTAATAAATAGATCCTAATAAATTCTGATTCCGTTGGAAGCAGAAGTAGGCCATTCAGCCCATCAAATCTGCTCTACCATTCAATGAGAACATGACTGATTTGATATGATAATCCTCAAAAAGGAACTGTTGCTAAGTTTGCAGATGATACAAAGATACGTAGAAGGTCAGGTAGTATTGAGGAAGCAGTGGGGGGCTGCAGGAGAAGTAGGAGAATGGGTAAGCACAGTTCATAACACCAGTTAAAATTCAACAGGTTTATCTGGTAACACGAGCTTTTGGAGCGGTGTCCTTTTATCAAGTGAGTTCACAAACAGGGCATATATACTCACAGACTCAATTACAAGATAATGCGAGTAATCAAGTCTTTTCAGACAATATTAGTAGACCCTGCACCAGGATTAAATTCCACCTGTGGTGTCACCTGATAGAGGAGGCAATTTGGCCCTTTGAGCCTGCTCTGCCATTCATCACAATTATGGCTGATCGCCCAATTCAATAGCCTAATCCTGCTTTCTCCCGATAACCTTTATCCCATTCGCCCCCAAATGCTGTATACAGCTGCCTCTTGAATACATTCAATACTTTGGCATCAACTATTCCCTGTGGTAATGAATTCTACAGGCTCATCCCACTTTGGGTGAAGAAATGTCTCCTCATCTCCGTCCTAAATGGACTACCCTGTATCTTCAGACTGTGACCCCTGGTTCTGAACACCCCACAATCGGGAACATCTCTCTGCATCTACCCTGTCTAGTCTTGTTAGAATTTTATAAGTCTCAGCGATATTCCCCCTCATTCAAAGAACAAAGAACAAAACAGCACGGGAAACAGGCCCTTTGGCCCAACGAGCCCGTGCCACCACCCCGATGTTCCCACCTCTACCCGCGATCCCTGTCCATGTTTATAGATCTATGGATTAAAAACCAAATTTGAGACAATTTAGGGAGCATTTGTTTTGCCAATTAGCCTAAGAGCACATCTTTGGGATGTGGGAGGAAACCGGAGCACCCGGAGAAACCCACGCAAGCACGGGGAGAATGCGCAAACTCCCACAGACACAGGCCCAAATCCATGTATCTGCACAGCACAGCGATAGTCACTGAGCTGTCGTGTTGCCCATCAAATGGTCCAGTCAAGCGTACACTAACGACGTGAAGCACTAGGATACTCTCGAAAAAAATCCAAGAGCAGCCCTCTCACGACCCATCGCGTGTATGCACCTCGTTAGACAACAAGGTGGACCAAAGCACCTGTAGGATAAAAACAAGTACATCAATATCATCATCTATTTACACACTTCCCAGGGACTCCCAAGGCTCATGATCCCTATTTTAAAGCAGTTTTCTATACCCCTCCATTCCCATTCTGTTCATGTGCCCATCTAAGTATTTCTTAAATAACTCCAGAGTACCTGCTCCACCACTTTACTTGGCAGCGCATTCCATACCCCCACCACCCTCTGTGTGAAAAAACTCCCTCTAGCATCCAAATTATACCTTACCCCCCCTCACCTTAAGCCCGTGACCCCTCGTGCTATTCGAGTCCATCCTAGGAAAAAGCTTAACCCTGTTTACTCTATCTATACCCCTCATAATCTTTACACCTCTATTAGATCTCCTCTAAGTCTACGTCTTTCTAAGGAAAACAGTCCCAATTTGCCTCATCTCTCCTCGTAACTCAGACCTTCCATACCAGGCAGCATCCTGGTAAACCTCCTCTGCACTCTCTCCAGAGTCTCCACGTCCTTCCGGTAGTAAGGCGATCAGAACTGGACGCAGTATTCCAAATGAGGTCTTACCAACGTTTATACAACTGCAACATTAAAGGCCAGCTCTTGTACTCTATACCCCTTCCTATAAAGGCTATCATACTATATGCTTTCTTCACAACCTTCTCCACTTGCTCTGCCACCTTCAGAGACTTGTTCACCTGCACCCCCAGGTCCCTCTGCGTTTCTATACTCTTAATAGGTCTACCCTTTATCATATACCTCCTCCCTACATTCTTTCTCCCGAAATGCATCACCTCACATTTATCAGGATTGAATTCCATCTGCCATCTGTCTGCCCAAGCTACCAGCCTATCTATGTCCTGCTGCATCGCCTGACAATGTTCCTCACTATCTGCAAGTCCAGCCATCTTTGTATCATCTGCAAACTTGCTGATCACTCCACTTACTCCCTCTTCCAAGTCATTTATATATATTACAAATAGAAGAGGTCCCAGTATCCAGCCCTGCGGCACGCCACTAGTGACCGACCTCTAAAACACCCTTCCACTATTATCCTCTGTCTACTATTACCAAGCCAGTTACTTATCCATCTAGCTACCTGTCCTTGTATCCCATTAGCCTTAACCTTTTCAATTAACCTCCCATGAGGGACTTTGTCAAACGCCTTACTAAATACCATATTGACAACATCAATGGGTCGTCCTTCATCCACCGTTTTCGTCACCTCCTCAAAAATTCTACCAGATTTGTAAGGCACGACCTCCCTTAACAAATTCATGCTGCGTATCCCTAATCAGATTGCAACGCTCGAAGTGCCTATACATCCTATCTCTAAGAATCCCCTCCAACAGTTTCCCTACCACTGATGTCAAACTCACCGGCCTATAATTTCCAGGGTTATCCCTACTACCCTTTTTAAACAACGGTACAACATTAGCTATTCTCCAGTCCTCTGGACCTCACCTGTGTCCAAGGAAGAGACAAAGATTTGCGTCAGAGGCCCAGCAATTTCACCTTGCACCTCCCTAAGCAGCCTGGGATAAATGCCATCAGGCCCCAGAGATTTATCAGTTTTAATGCTACCTAGAAGCTCTAACACGTCCTCCCTCGGTATGGATATTTCCCTCAACTGGTCCACAGCTCCCTCAGAGACAGGAGCTGTCAACAAGCCCCTCTCCTTCGTGAATACCGATGTAAAGTATTCATTCAGGATCTCCACCATTCCCTTGGGCTCTAAGCACAGTTCCCCTCCTCTGTCCCTAAGAGGTCCGATTTTTCCTCTAACCACCCTTTTATTCCTAACATAGGAATAAAAAGCCTTTGGGTTTTCCTTAATCCTATCCGCCAAAATCATTTCACGCCCCCTTTTTGCCCTTCTAACTCCCTGTTTGAGCTCCCTCCTACTCTCTCTATATTCCTTCAATGCTGTCTCGGTTCCCAGCTGCTTTGACCTATCATACGCCTCTCTTTTCTTCCTAACCAAGTCCCCAATATCCCCAGTAATCCATGGCGCTGTAATCCTACCTTTCCCATCTTTCCTGTTGGCCGGCACATATTTATCTTGCAACATTTTCAGTATTCCCTTGAAAGAGTCCCACATACCTTGCATGGACTTACCCTCAAACAACCGTTCCCAATCAGTTTCCCTAAGTTCCTGTCTAATCCGACCGTAGTTAACCTTCCCCGAATTCAGCACCCTGCCCCTAGGGCAACAAGCGTCCTTTTCCATCTGAATCCTAAAGTAGACAGAATTGTGGTCACTGTTAGCCACATGTTCCCCCACTACAACATCAACCACCTGCCCTGGCTCATTACTCAGAACTAAATCCAATACAGCCCCTTCTCTAGTCAGGCTAGCCACATACTGCTCCAATGATCCTTCCAGTACACATTTTACAAATTCCTGCCCATCCAAACCCCCAGCTCTCGGTACTTTCCAATCTACCCTAGGGAGATTAAAATCTCCCACTATAACAGGAGAGGGTACAGAGGAGAGGGTACAGAGGAGGTTTACCAGGGTGTTGCCTGGTATGGAGGGCAGGTCCTATGAAGAGAGGTTGAAGGATTTGAGGTTGTTTTCGTTAGAAAGGAGGCGGCTAAGAGGGGATCTTATCGAAGCATATAAGATGATTAGAGGTTTAGATAGGGTGGACAGTGATAGCCTTTTTCCTAGATGGAGAAAGCTAGCACGAGGGGACACAGCTTTAAATTAAGGGGTGATAGTTATAGGACGGATATCAGAGGTAGGTTCTTTACCCAAAGGGTGGTTCGGGAGTGGAATGCCTGCCTGCAGCAGTTGTAGATGCGCCAAGTTTGGTGGCGTTTAAGAGGTTAGTTGATAAGTATATGGAAGAGAAGGAATGGTTTAGTTTGGAGGGGCATTGCTTTTTATTTTGGTCGGCACAACATCGAAGGCCGAAGGGCCTGTTCTGTGCTGTAATGTTCTATATCTATAATGACTCTGTTCTTTCTGCACCTAGCCAAAATGTCTTTACATATGCCTTCTTCAACTACCCGCAAGCTGTTGGGTGGCCTATAATACACCCCTAGCATCGTAATCGCCCCTTTTCTATTCCTCAACTCCACCCACAGCGACTCCACTCTTAACTCCTCTGTATTGTCCTCCCTCTGCACCGCCATGATGCTCTCCTTAACTAACAACGCCACTCCTCCACCTCTTCTGGACCCTCCTCTGTCAAACCTGAAACACTTATACCCAGGAATGTTCAGTTGCCACTGCTCCCCTTCCTTTAACCACGTCTCCGTCACCGTAACCACATCCAAGTTCCTCACAAACATTAAGGCCCTAAGTTCATCCGTTTTTCCCGTTACGCTGCTCGCATTGAAACAGACACACTCCAGACCTCCAAGACCACTCGGAACCTCCTCCTCCCCGGTGCGTCTCTTCTCATCCAAGCTTACTCTATCTCCCATCTCGCTCTCTACCGAGCTATCGGTCTCAGCCCCTCCCCCCCTCCATATTAGTTTAAATCCTGCCGAAACTCTCCAGCTAACCTCCCAGCTAAGATATTCACGCCTTTCCCATTCAAGTGTTCCCCATCCCTTCTATACAGGTGCCCCTCTTTCACAAAGAATTCCCAGTTATCCACAAATACGAAACCCTCTGCCCTACACCAGTCCTTCAGCCACGCATTCGTCCAAACTCCAGCAAAAACAATCCTAATAGTCAATCTCTCCTTATACATCAGTCCCACCATCCCAGGAATCGGCCTGGTAAACTTTTGCTGAACTCCCTTGAGAGCAAGAATGTCTCTTCTCAGAAAAGAAGACCAAAACCGCACACAATTCTCCAGGTTGAGCGTCCGTGAGCAGATTATTGCTGACTGTTGATCACTGTTGGTGTTGCTCTGTCTGTCAGTGATATTGTCCAGGTAGTCAGTGACATTGCTGGCATTGTTCACAATTAGGGGTCATGAACAGAAAGATCTAGGAGTGCAGGTTCATAATTCCTTTGAAAGTGGCATCACAGGTGGACAGGGTGGTGAAGAAGGCATTTGGCGCACCAGCCTTCATCAGACAGAGCATTGAGTACAGGAATTGGGACATTATGTTACAACTGTGCAGGAATCAAAGAATCGTAGAATCCCTACAGTGCAGAAGGAGGCCATTTGGCACACTGAGTCTGCACCGACCACTATCCCACCCAGCCCCTTTTCCCATAACCCCAAATATTTACTCTGATAATCCCCCTGACACTAAGGGGCAACTTATAGCCCATCAACCGAATCCACACGTTTTTGGCCTATGGGACAAAACTGGACTGCACAGTGATCCGAGGAAGGAATTGAATCTAGGTCCCTGGCGCTGTGAGGCGCAGTGCTAACCACTGTGCCACCGTGCCACTCTTGATGTATAGGACAATGATAAGGCAACACTGGGAGTACTGCATGCGGTTCTGGTCGCCCCACTATTGGAAGGATGTTATTGAACTGGAAAAGGTGCAAAAAAGATTGAGAAGGATGATACCGGGACTGGAAGATTTGAATTAAAACGAGAGACTGGATAGACTGGGACTTTTTTCCCCAGGAGCAGAGAAGGATGAGGGGTGACCTGAAAGAGATTTACAAAATCATGAGGGGCAGAGATCAGGTGAATAGCCCAGGGTAGGGGAATCCAAAACTAGAGGGCACAAGTTTAAGCTGAGAGCTGAGGGGTAACTTTTTCACACAGAGGATGGTACGTGTGTGGAATGAGGTGCCAAAGGAGGTGGTAGAGGTGGGCACGATGACAACATATAAAAGACATTTGGACAGGTACGTAGAGGGGAAAGGTTTAGAGGGATATGGGCCCAAACGCAGACAAATGGGACTAATTCAGTTTACAAAGAACAAAGAGCAACACAACACGGGAAACAGGCCCTTCGGCCCAACGAGCCCGCGCCGCCGTCCTAACGTCTTAATGACATATCCATGACTTTAGGCTATGCCTATTGTGGAAGATTCCCATAGAGGGACCAATATAGGGACAATTTGTTACCCAATCAGCCTAAGAGCACATTTTTGGGATGTGGGAGGAAACCGGAGCACCCGGAGAAAACCCACGCAACCACGGGGAGAACGCGCAAACTCCCGCAGACACAGGCCCAAATCCATGTGTCTGCACAGCCACAGCGATAGTCTCTGAGCTGTCATGTTGCCCATCAGATGGTCCAGTTTAAGCATACACTAACGACTTGAAGCACTAGGCCACTCCTGAAGCAACAACCAAGAGCAGCCCTCGCACGACCTGCCGAATGCATGAGCCTTGTTGGTCAACAAGGTGGACCGAATTGCCTAAATAAGATATTTAGACAGTCCTACTATATCCCTCTATCTGCAGACCGCTCATGTGGCTGTCCAAGAGACCCTTAAACAACCCTAGCGTGCCTGCTCCCACCACCTTACTCGGCAGTGCATTCCACACCCCCACTACCCTTTGTGTGAAAAACTGCCCTCGAATATTCGTCTTATACATAGCCCTCTCACCCTTTGGCCATGACCCCTTGTTCTATCCATTTCTAATGGTGGAAAAAGCTTACCACCATTTACTCTATCAATACCCCTTATAATCTTATATACCTCTAATAGATCCCCTCTCAGCCGACGTCTTTCAAGGGAAAACAACCCCAGTGTGTTCAATCTTTCTTCGTAAGACAGCCCTTCCATACCAGGCAGCATCCTGGTAAATCTCCTCTGCACTCTCTCCAAGGCCTCCACATCCTTCCCGTAATACGGCGACCAGAACTGAACGTAGTACTCCAAGTGAGGCCTAACCAATGTTCTATACACTTGCAACATCAGGAGTTTAGAAAACATGGTCAGCATGGATGGGTTGGGCTGAAGGGCCTTTTCCATGCTATATATCTCTATAACAGCAATATCAAGTGGCACTCACTCAGCAATAAATTGCTCGTGGATGCTCAATTTGGGTTGTGCCAGGGTCACTCAGCTCCTGACCTCATTACATCCTCAGTTCAAACACGGATAAAAGAGCTGGTAAAAGAGGGTGAAAGTGATTGTTCTTGACATCAAGGCTGCATTTGACCAAGTGCGGCATCAAGGAGCCCCAATAAAACTGGAGTCAATTGGAAGCAGGAGGAAAAGTCTCCAATGGTTGGACTCATTCCTGGCACAAAGGAAGATGGTTGTGGTGGTTGAAGGTCAGTCATCTCAGCTCCAGGTCATCACTGCAGGAATTCTTCAGGGAATGTCCTAGACCTCAACAATCTTCAGCTGCTTCATCAATGACCTTCCATCAGAAGTGGGATGTTCGCTGATGATTGCACAATGGAATCAACAACATTTGTGACTCCTCAGGCAATGAAGCACTCTGCATCAAAATACAACAGGGGCTGGACAATATCCAGGCTTGGACTGACAAGTGACAATTAATATTTGCGCCACACAAATGCCAGACAGTGACCTTCTCCAACTAGAGAGAATCTAACCATCGCTCCTCGCTATTCAATGGCATTATCATCATTGAATTCTCACCAATTAACATCCTGGGGATTACCATTAACTGTAAATGTAGTTATGTGAATACCGCGGTCACAAGAGCAGTGAGAGGCTAGGAATCCTGCGATGAGTAACTCATCTCCTGACTCCAAAGTCTGTCCACTGTCTACAAGGCACAAGTCAGGATTATGATATTCTCCACTTACCTGGAGCTCCAACAACACTCAAAAAGCTCGAAACCATACAGGACAAAGTAGACCCACTTGATTGGTACCCAATCCATAAATACCCACTCCTTCCACCACCAACAAACAGTGGCAGACGTACGTACCATCTACAAGATGCAGGAACTCATTAAGGCAACTGTTTCCAAATCCAAGACCACTTCCATCGCGGAGGACAAGGAGCTCAAGGGCACATACATGGAAACACCACCATCTGCAAGTTCCCCTCACCACCCTGACTTGGAAATATATCGACCATTCCCTCACTGACACTGGGTTAAAATTCTGGAACTCCCTCCCTGACAGCACTGTGGGTGTACCTACACCTCATGGACTGCAGCGATTCAAGAAGGCAGCTCACCACCACCTTCTCCAGGGGAAATTAGGGATGGGCAATAAATGCTGGCCCAGCCAGCAATGCCCATGCCCCATAAACTAATTTTTAAAGATTCGACCGAAATGATATTGTGATTAATGTTTTATAACAAAATAAATAAAAACAGTAAAATACTGCAGATACTGGGAATCTGAAATAAAAGTGGAAAATGCTGAGTGTACCCAACAGTTCAGACAGAACCTGTGGAGAGAGAAACAGAGAATTATGCTCAGTTTAATTTTATCATTCATCATTTTTAACAATGATATAATAAAATGCACATGATTGAAACAGCTAAATTGATTTAGAATTGTAGAATCCCTACAGTGCAGAAGGAGGAGGCCATTCGACCCATCACCGACAACATTCCCAACCATGCCCTAGCCCTATAACCCCATGTATTACCTCACTAATTGCCTTGACACTAAGGTGCAATTCAGCATGGCCGATGCACCTTAAACAGCACAGCCATTCAGACTGTGGGTGGAAACCGGAGGAAACCCACGCAGACATGACGAGAATGCGCGGATTCCACACAGACAGTGATCTGATGCGGGAATACGAACCCGGGTCCCTGACGCTGTGAGACAGCAGTGCTAACCACTGTGTCACCGTCCCACTGGTTCACTAACGTCCTCCAGGGAAGAAAATCTGCCGTGCTTACCCTACGTGTGACTCCAGAGCCACAGCAACGCGGTTGACATCAACTGCCCTCCAAGGGCAACTGGGGATGAGCTATAAATGTGGGCCCAGCCGGCGAGGCCCATGTCCCACAAATGAATAAAAAAAGATTAATTTTAAAAACGTTTCAAAGAAAATGGAATGCTATATAGTTATATTATTTGTAAAGGGTTGGGGACTAATTGTGATGAGTACATTATCAACACTGCCACGTTCTTATTGCATTGCAGTCAAGTGTTAAGCAACACTGTATCAGTCACCAGCACATGGACAGATTTGAAATACACACTAGAAAAACTCCTACATCTGTCTCCAACAAAGCGATTATTTCAGAATTCTGGCGAGCACGGGGTCTTCCACATCTGCCCTCCCCTGCCCCCAGGCAGGCAAATGGGGCCTTGCTTTAACATCCCACGCCAGAGGCGACATAGCCTGAACATGCAGCATCCCCTGGGAGCGACTGCTCAGATTCCTGCACTGCAGCCCTGAAGTGAGACCTGGACTCAGATGCTTGAGGCTCGGGGGTAAGACTTTGCCCCCCCCATGCCGACACTATAGGACTGAGGGCAATATGGAGTTCGCTGCAGAGGGCAAACAGACCGCTCAAAATAATGATTTGCTGCATTATTCAATTACACCTCTTGTGCTCTATAAACACTTTAGCGTGGAACGGTGGCACAGTAGTTAGCACTGCTGCCTCACAGCGCCAGAGACCTAGGTTCAGTTCTAGCCTCAGGTCACTGTATATGGGGAGGTTGCACATTCTCCCCGTGTCTGTGTGGGTTTCCTGTGGGTCCCCTGTTTTTCTTCCACAGTCCAAAGAAGTGTAGGTTGGATGGATTGACCATGCTAAATTGCCTCTTAGTATCCAAAGATGTGCAGGTTAGGTGGATTGACCATGCTAAATTGCCTCTTAGTGCACAAAGATATGCAGGTTAGGTGGATTGGCCGTGCTAAATTGCCTCTTAGTGCACAAAGATGTGCAGGTTAGGTGGATTGGCCATGCTAAATTCCCTTTAGTATCCAAAGATGTGCAGGTTAGGTGGATTGGCCATGCTAAATTCCCTTAGTATCCAAAGATGTGCAGGTTAGGTGGATTGGCCATGCTAAATTCCCCTTAGTATCCAAAGATATGCAGGTTAGGGGATTGACCATGCTAAATTGCCTCTTAGTGCACAAAGATGTGCAGGTTAGGTGGATTGGCCATGCTAAATTCCCTTTAGTATCCAAAGATGTGCAGGTTAGGTGGATTGGCCATGCTAAATTCCCTTAGTATCCAAAGATGTGCAGGTTAGGTGGATTAGCCATGATAAATTCCCCTTAGTATCCAAAGATATGCAGGTTAGGTGGATTGGCCGTGCTAAATTGTGCCTTAGCGTCCAGAGATGTGCAGGTTAGGTGGATTGGGCATGCTAAATTTCCTCTTAGTGCCCAAAGATAACAAAGAACAAAGAACAAAACTGCACAGGAAACAGGCCCTTAGGCCCAATGAGCCCACGCCGCCACCCCGATGTTCCCACCTCTACCCGTGATCCCTGTCTATGTTTACAGATCAATGGATTAAAAACCAAATTTGAGACAATTTAGGGAGAATTTGTTTTGACAATTAGCCTAAGAGCACATCTTTGGGATGTGGGAGGAAACCGGAGCTCCCGGAGAAAACCCACGCAAGCACGGGGAGAATGCGCAAACTCCCACAGGCCCAAATCCATGTATCTGCACAGCACAGCGATAGTCACTGAGCTGTCATGTTGCCCATCAAATGGTCCAGGTCAAGCGTACACTAACGACGTGAAGTACTAGGATACTCTCGAAAAAAAAAATCCAAGAGCAGCTCTCTCACGACCCATCGCGTGTATGCCCCTTGTTAGACAACAAGGTGGACCAAAGCACCTGTGGGATAAAAACAAGTACATCAATATCATCATCTATTTACACACTTCCCAGGGACTCCCAAGGCTCATGATCCCTATTTTAAATCAGTTTTCTATACCCCTCCATTCCCATTCTGTTCATGTGCCCATCTAAGTATTTCTTAAATAACTCCAGAGTACCTGCCTCCACCACTTTACTTGGCAGCGCATCCCATACCCCCACCACCCTCTGTGTGAAAGGACTCCCTCTAGCATCCAAATTATACTTTACCCCCCTCACCCTAAGCCCGTGACCCCTCGTGCTATTCGAGTCCATCCTAGGAAAAGGCTTAACCCTGTTTACTCCATCTATACCCCTCATAATCTTGTACACCTCTATCAGATCTCCTCTAAGTCTATGTCTTTCTAAGGAAAACAGTCCCAATTTGCCTAACCTCGTAACTCAGACCTTCCATACCAGGCAGCATCCTGGTAAACCTCCTCTGTACTCTCTCCAGAGTTTTCACGTCCTTCCGGTAGTAAGGCGACCAGAACTGGACGCAATATTCCAAATGAGGTCTAACCAGCGTTTTATACAACTGCAACATTAAAGGCCAGCTCTTGTACTCTATACCCTTCCTATAAAGGCTAGCATACTATATGCTTTCTTCACAACCTTCTCCACTTGCTCTGCCACCTTCAGAGACTTGTTCACCTGCACCCCCAGGTCCCTCTGCGTTTCTATACTCTTAATGGGTCTACCCTTTATCATATACCTTCCCCCTACATTCTTTCTCCCAAAATGCATCACCTCGCATTTATGTGCAAATTAGGTGGATTAGTCATGCTAAATTGCTTCTTAGTGCCCAAAGATGTGCAGGTAAGGTGGATTGGCCATCTAAATTGCCCCTTAGTGTCCAAAAATATGCAGGTTAAGTGGATTGGCCATGCTAAATTCCCCTTAGTGTCCAGAAATGTGCAGGTTAGGTGGATTGGCCATGCTAATTATTGTCAGGGCACTAACAGGGTAAATACATGGAGTTACAGAGATAGGGTGGGATTGTTATTGGATAGCTTGGATGACCTCTATGGTGAATGGTAGTATTTTAATGCAAAAGAAGGGGAAAGAAACATGTCTCAACCCACGAATCTGAGCTTAACCTGGTAACTATGATTTTTCCTCTTGGGCCCATATTATATACTATGTAGGCTTATACCTGAGTATATACGGTAACTGTCTCTGAATGAAGTTCAAGGTTATCCAAATGGAAACTCTCTCTTTAGACATGTAAGGTAAAGTACACTCAAGGGACGGGTTCCATCAGTTTCATTTTGTACACAGAGAAGAGGTGAGTGAGCTACATTTTAAACGTATGTGTATATATATATATATAAAATATATGTATATACACACACACACACCGCTCTATAAATATCAATAAACAGCAAATTAAACAGGAAATTGGTTTTCAAAAATAAATTCAGTCACTCCAATGCTGGAAAATGCCAGTTGCTCAGGAGCAACATAGAGCCAAGAGAGGCAGACCCAAGTTCAGTTCCTGGTCTCTGCTCCATTAACCAGCGTGAGCTGGAGCGATTGTCTCAGTACTTGCAACCTTCCCTCCTCAGGGACAGGGATAGGGAAGGCACACCAAAGAAGGAAGAAAAGTTTCAGCCGAGATTCCTGCTCCCTATTCCACCCAGAGACCCAGGATCATTCTTTCTGATGAAGCCCCACGCAGTTGAACATGCCAGGATATAATGCGAACTTCTGATCACCTGATGTGGTGATGTGGTGTGGGAATACCTCTCCCGGCAGGAATTGTTGACGCAATCAGGCAAGAGGGCAGAATCCTGGTGAGTAAAATAATCAATTTAGAGGGGTATTGGGCCGGGGATTCTTCCACCTCGGTTGCTGGCGTGGGATTCTCCAGCCTCGCTGCAGTGAACGGAGATTTGGCTGAGTGCCAGAGTCTCTGTTCTCGCTGGCAGCAGCGACGGGGCACGCGAGACTGGAAAATTCCGGCGCGTGCCTTTTTTAACATATTAGAAAGGATTCCTTATCTTATCTCAACCTGTCCCTTGGCGTACATGGATTGTGTTAGTTACTTCATCTACTAACTTGATTCTGGGGAGTTAACCCCTTGCAGGCTGAATGTTGTTGCCAAACAACATCAAAATGTAAATTAATTCTGCCAAGGTATTTCTTTTTATTCTCTCATGGGATGTAGAGCTAGCATTTGTTGTCCATCCCTAACTGCCCCTTGAACTGTGTGGCTTACTAAGCCAATCTGGTGCAAAGATGTGTAAATTAGGTAGATTAGCCATGCTAACTTGCCACTTAGTATCCGAAGATGTCTGAGCTAGGTGGATTGACCATGCTAAATTGCCCCTAAGGGCGAGATTCTGTGGTCTCACTTGCCCTGAAACCATAAAATCCCACTTGTGGTCCACGTACCTTTCCATGGTCTGCCCCTCCGCCCACTCCAATTCCCAAGGTGAGCGGGACAGTAAAACTCCAGCATTAATGTCCAAAGATGTGTGGGTTACTGGAAATTAGTGGGGTAAATATGTGGGGTTATAGGAATAAGGTTTGGAGTGAATGCTCTGTTGGAGAGTCAGTGCAGACTTGATGGGCTGAATGGCTTCATTCTGCACTGTAGGGATTCTATGCTTTCAGGGGACAGTTAAGAGTCAACCACTTTGTCTTTTAGTGCCCCAATATGTGTAGGTAAGATAGATTGGTCATGCTAAGTTGCTCCTTAGTGCTCCAAGATGTGTAGGTTAGGTGGATTGGCCCTGCTAAATTAACCCTTGGTGTCCCAAGATGTGTCAAAGAACAAAAGAGCAAAGAGCAACATAGCACAGGAAACAGGCCCTTTGGCCCAATGAGCCCGCGCCGCCGTCCTAACGTCTTAATGACATATCCATGACTTTAGGCTATGCCTATTGTGGAAAATTCCACAGTAAGATACTCCATCAGACTGTCGATACAGTTTCAATGGACAGAATAGATTCTTTCTATACTGTAGAGATTCAAGATTAATGTCCTTTAGGGAAGGATTCTGCTTTCCGGTTTGGCCTAAATGTGACTCCAGGCCCACAGCAAAGTGTTTGATTCTTAACTATCCCCTGAAATTGTCCAGCAAACCATTCTGCTCAAGGACAATTAGGGACAGGAAACAAAAGCTGGCCTTACCAGAGGCTCTCCCATATCCATGAGAGAATAAATGAACAATAGTTTTGCTTCTATATAATATTACACAGGTCAGTAAATCTACCCAGGTAATCACAGCCTGTGAGCACTGGTGTTTTCTGGTGTCCTCCTTTCTGTCACTGGAGACAAATTGGGGAAAAATGTACTTTGTGGGCATCTCTGGTGTTTTGCAATAAGAAATTAAAACAAAAATATGTCAAAACTAGGCAATCAAATTCTAATAAAGAGTAGCCTCAGTGCATCGAAAAATCTCTGCTTGCTGTTTAATGTTTATTTATTAGTGTCGAAAGTAGGTTTACATTAACACTGCAATGAAGTTACTGTGAAAATCCCCTAGTTGCCACATTTCAACGCCTGTTCTGAGGGAGAATTTAGCGCGGCCAATGCACCCAACCAGCACGTCTTTCAGACTGTGGGAGGAAACTGGAGCACCCGGAGGAAACCCACGCAGACACAGGGAGAACATGCAGACTCCAAGCCAGGAATCAAACCCGAGTCCCTGGTGCTGTGAGGCAGCGATGCTAACCACTGTGCCATTGCTCCGCATTTGAAGGAAAAACTTCTTTTCCACTGCAAAGTATAGTCTCTTGCAGAGACTAAAGCCCTGCAATGAACAGAAGCGAACGTGTAAGAAAAAGCTTCTGTGTCCCCATGGACAGAGATTGACTGAACTGTACCAAGGATTAAATATAGAAATTCTGGTCAAGTAAATATTTACTGATTATAAATAATTAATATCCTGAGTATGAACTCCTGTAGGGACCTATGCTGACATAGACATCCTCTTGGCTGGTTGCTAGCGGAGTACAGAGTACAAGTAAGCTATTTGGGATAGGGCAGAGGATAAAGTAAATACAAAAATTTATGAATGACTTACACAAGCTTAACTGCTTGAAAACCATGATTTACCTGGTGGTCTGGTGAGCAGGGAATGTATATATAACTTTATTTCTGAAACATTTTGGTGAGAGAAAGGGCGACTGTGAGATCAAGAGGTCCAGTTGAGTTGCTCCTTCTGTCAAGAAGGTGCAGATTCTACTCAGTACATGATAGTATTAGACTATTCAACTAGGTAGGGTATCACACTGGCTCCCAAGCACAATTCTCCCCCTGACCTCCATCCTCACCTCAGCCAGCGAATCACAGTAGAAAGACAGCGGCACGATGACACAGTGGTTAGCACTCCTGCCTCACCGTGCATTTGGTTGAAGGACCCATATCCTACTGGGTCACAGGTTTAATAGGTAGAATTTTCTCCTTGTTTGGCAGAGAAGCGCAGTGAGCAAGTGAGCTCCGATTAGTCAAGGCGTGCCATGGGGAATGCACCAGGGAACGATTGTTCCCCAAGTTTTATTTAACGCGGAGAAAAAAGTGCAATAAGTTCTCCGGGGCAACCAGAGTCAACTTGCCAACCAATCGGCACCTTTAATAGGAATGGGGAATAAATGCTAACCAACCAGTGACGCCGACATCCCAGGAATGAATTAGAAAAAGCAATATAAATTGTTGTTGGTGGCACAGTGATAAGCACTGCTGCTTCACAATTCCAGGGTTCGATTCCTGGCTCGGGTCACTGTCAATGCAGAGTCTGCACATTCTCCCTGTGTCTGTGTGGGTTTCCTCCAGGTGCTCCGGTTTCCTCCCAGAGTCCAAAAGACGTGGTGGTTCGGTGCTAAATATCTCCCTCAGTGCACCCGAACAGTGGCGACTGGGGGATCTTCACTAACTTCATTGCAGCGTTAGTGTAAGCCTACTTGTGACACTAATAAATAAACTTAAAAAACTGAGTCTGGTTAAGACTTCTTTTTGGTTTGGTACACAAGGTGTGGTTACTGACTAAATCATCAGAGAAGCCCTTGAGGGGTTAGTTACCAACCGAAGCAACGGATTGCTATTGAACGTCCTGCGGATGTGACATTCACGCAGAATCTCCTTACCCCATGGGAGGGCAACAGAGGTTCACTAGGCCACTTTGTAGCCTATGGTGATTGTCCGTGGGGAGAGATTGAGTACATTAGGCCCATATTACTTGGAGTCTAAGTAAACAAGAGAAAACCCAATCAAAAATCTTAAGGAGCTCAGCAGGATAAATGCTGAAAAAAGGTTTTACCCACGGTGGGAACCCAGAAATTTGGGATTAACAGTCTCAGAATCAATTGGGTAGCCATTTTGGACATGAAATCTCTTCACTCAGACGCTTCTAGTTCTCTCCCTCAGAAGGCTGTGGTTGCTCAGTATGGAGTACATTCAAACCAGAAGTCAATAAACTTCTCTTTGAGATGACTAGGGATAGTGTGGGAAGTGGGATTGAGATGGAAAATCAAACATCAGTGGTGAAGCATCCTTGAAGTGCCACATTGTCTACTCCAACCTTGTCCGTCTGAGCAGGCAAGATTCACCATCAATTCCAAACACTCGAACAATGGACCAATGTGCAAAGTTACTGAAGGGATCCTCTGAAAAAGAGTGGGTCAGAGGCTAGGAATACCATGATGACTAACTCACCTCCTGACTCCCCAAACTCTGCCCACTATCTACAAGGCACAAATCAAGGAGTGTGACAGAATTCTCTTCACTTGCCTCAATGGGTGCAGCTCCTACACCACTCAAGAAGCTCAACATCATCCAGGACAAAGCTTGATTGGCCCCACATCCGCAAACATTCACTCCCACCACCACCGACGCTCAGTAGCAGCAGTGTGTACCATCGACAAGATGCACTGCAGCGATTCACCAAAGATCCTTAGACAGCACCTTCCAAACCCACGGCCACTTCCATCTAGAAGGACAAGAGCAGCAGATACTTGGGAACACCCCCCTCCCTGCAAGTTCCCCTCTAAACCACTCACCATCCTGACTTGGGAATAAATCGGCCATTCCTTTGCTCGGTCAAAATCCTGGAATTCCCTTCCTAACAGCACTGTGGGTCAACCCACAGCTCGGGGACTGCAGCAATTCAAGAAGGCAGCTCATCACCACCTTCTCAAGGGGCAACTAGGGATGGGCAATAAATGCTGGCCCAGCCAGCGACACCCATGTCCCACACATGAATTTTTAAAACTGTTTTTTAATTTAAGAGACAATATCTTCAGGGGAGGAGTTAAGGACAAGAGATTGGCAGAGAAAAGTCAAGTGATCAGTGCCTCAAATGGCTTGACAGATAGTGCCATTCTTTGGTTGAGACTGGAAGTCCGTCCCTAACAGTGTTGAGAATGTATCTTCACCAGAGAGAAGCAATCAATAGCCTTTTTTATTAGTGTAACAAGTAAGCTTACATTAACATTGCAATGAAGTTATTGTGAAAATCCCTGGGCCGCCACACTCTGGCGCCTGTCTGGGGAGAACTTAGCATGGCCAATGCACCCTAACCAGCATATCTTTTGGACTGTGGGAAGAAACAGGAGCATTCAGAGGAAACCCACATAGACACGGGGAGAATGTGCAGACTCCACACAGGCAGTGACCCAAGCCGGGAATGAAACCTGGATCCTTGGCGCTGTGAGGCAGCAGTGCTGACCACTGTGCTGCCATGCTGCCCGTGCCAGCCTGGACAGTGGGATCCATTACCCTGTAAATGATTAAATAAACAGCCCCCGCCCAAGTGACAGAAAGAGAGAGCAAGAAATGCCAGATGATTGTGATTGTAACCATTTAGACTTGAACCTGGACCACAGAAGACCGTTCTCGGTACCTGCCTTATCAAGCTCATTCAGAGCCTGTCTTTCCCCGCAGCTTGTGTTGAATAAAGGAAGGATCACAGATTGAGTTGTGACATCGCTTTTACTGAAATAGTTCCAATAGAAACCTTAACAACTCAATCTGTCCGCCAGCGGACAATGGACATGTAATTTTGTTTTAAACAATGGGTTCTTTAGGGACAAAATTTAGAGATACCTCGAAGATCGGCCAAGTGCATATTGACAAGCACTTGCTGGCTCGAGGTATCTGCTTGTGAGAAGCTACACAGCTGACTGCCCGAGGAATGTTTGTGGTGTACGGCAGTGGGTAATGTTGTGTGACTAACCATTGGTTTGCACTCTGTTCCAGACAGTCCAGGATGTGGGCCTGGGGTCTCCTTCCCATTCTGTTGGCCGTCACCTCAGTAGCGGGCTGCTGGGCCGTGTAAGTATGAGTTGGGCAATACTGCTTGCTGTATTTATGGCAAACGAGGCAGCTCACTCTGCACCCCAACTGAATGAAGGGAGCATGAGGTTCCACAATTCACCAGTCTTATCTTCTTCCCAGTTCGCTCCCTGTACACTCCCTGTACAGCGCCAGAGATCCGGCTTGGATTCCCGGCTTGGGTCACTGTCTGTCTTGTCTGTGTGGGTTCCCTCTGGGTGCTCCGGTTCCACCCACAGTCCAAAGATGTGTAGGTCAGATGGATTGGCCGTGCTAAATTGCCTCTTAGAGTCAAGGGATTAACAGGGTAAATACATGGGATGGTGGCGATAGGGCCTGGATGGGAAGACTTGATGGCCCAAATGGCCTCTTTCTCTAAGGATTCTATGATCCTATTCCATGCATAATGGGTGGAGACCTGGTTGACTGGACACCCAAGGAGACAATGATCCAGTAGGATTTGCTGCAAGTAGATGGGTAATCACAGGATTCCTACAGATCTATCGAGCCTGCACCGACTCATAGCCAGACTTATCCCTTGTATCCGATACCGCACTATACTATATCCTATATATAGTACGGTAGTAGAAGCAGATACAATTTTGTCTTTTAAAAAGCATTCAGACAGTTACTTGAGTTAGATGGCTATAGAGGGACACGGGCTAAATGCGGGTAATTGGGATTTGCTTAGTGATAAAAATTGGGCGGCATGGACAAGTTGGGCCGAAGGGCCTGTTTCCGTGCTGTAAACCTCTAGAAGTGGGGTGCGACAACTTCACTTAGGCAAGGCTTGTAAAATCCTGCCCAAAGCCAATGGAACTTTCCGTTCTGTGAGCCTTTGAGGCGGTAAAATTCCAATCTATGATTCTATCCGCACGTATTTACCTCGATAATCCTCCTAACCTATATATCTTGGGACACCAAGGGGCAAGTGGGAGGAAACTGGAACACCCAGAGGAAACCCACACAGACACAGGGAGAATATGCAGACTCCCTACCAAGACTGGAATTGAATCTGAGTCCCTGGTGCTGTGAGGCAGCAGTGCTGACCACACTTCCAAGCTTGGACGCGGCCCATAATTAGCATTGCTGCCTCACAGCACCGGGGGACTCAGGTTCGATTCCCGGTTTGGGTCTGTGTGGAGTCTGCACATTCTCCCTGTGGCTGCGTGGGTTTCTTCCGGGTGCTCCGGTTTCCACGTACAGTCAGAAAGACACGCGGGTTAGATGCATTGGTCATGCTAAATTCTCCCTCAGTGTGCTTGAACAGGTGCTGGATTGTGGTGACTATGGGATTCTCACACTAACTTCATTGCAGTGTTAATGTAAGCCTACTTGTGAGACTAATTGCAATGACTTCAATCAGGCCTTTGAGATTGGTCTATTGGAATACGAACTCCCTGATTATGGAGCCAATTGGTGGGTTAATCAGGGAGAATTGGCTTTGTACTAAACCAGGAGGTCACTTCCTCTGACACCTCCAGAGATAGTCTCATAACACCAGGTTAAAGTTCCACCAATTTTATTTGATAGTAAACCCACAAGCTTTCGGAAACTCTGTTCCTTCATCAGGTGAGTGGAATTGTGTCCTCTTGTGGAACTTGGCTATCAATCTCTGCTCAGCGACTCTGCGTTGTCATGAAGGTTGCCTTGAAGAACACCTACCCGAAGGTCAGAAGCCTGTGACCGCTGAAGTGTTCCCCGGGAAGGGAACAGGACGGGAACAGTCTTGACTGGTGATTGTTGAGCGATGTTCATTCATCCATTGTCGTAGTGTCAGCACGGTGTCCCCAGTGTACCATGCTTCGGGACACTCTTTCCTGAAGCGTATTAGGTAGACAACATTGGCCGAGTTGCAAGAGTATGTGTGACGTATGAGGACAGCCTCAACCAGGACCTTGGGTTCACGTCGCACGATATGTAACCCTCATGACTTGCCTGAACTTGCAAATCTCACTTACTGTTCTGTCTGGAGACAATACACATCTCTTTAACCTGTGCTTCATGCTATCTCCACTCACATTGGCTGCACTTTTAAGACTTAAATAGCAGATTAGCTGTAGAGATTCACATTCTAATCTGTATTTTGTAAACTGTGTGTGACTTTATATGATCTCTGATCACGCACCTGACAAAGGAACAGCGTTTCCGAAAGCTCGTGAGATTACTATCAAATAAACTGGTTGGACTTTAACCTGGTGTTGTGAGACTTCTTACTGTGTTTACACTTTGTGATGCCACAGGGTGATGAAAGGTTCTAAATAAATGCGGGTTTTCCTTCAAAGCAGCATTTATTTGGTCCTCTGCATCACAATTCCAATTATTCCACCGTTGCCAAAACATTTTCTTCACCGGAGTTTAACTGCTGTCAACAACTGGACTTTGGCTGAGCCTTTCACCAGCGTGTTTCCACGGGGAACCAGGGGAGCAACTGTTCCCCTTAGCTGAAAGGTCAGTTACAAGTGGACACAAGTTAAAGGTTTTGGGGGAATTTGAGGAAAAGCTTTTTTTTAACCCAGAGAGTGGTGACGGTCTGGAATGCGCTGCCTGGGAGGGTGAAGGAGGCAGGTTGTTTCGCATCCTTTAACAAACTGATGCAGGGGCAACAGTCCAAAAGCTCGTGCTACCAAATGAACCCGTTAGACATTAACTTGGTGTTGTGAGACTACTCACTGCCCTTGGGTGAGTTCTTGGCACACCATAATATTCAGGGCTATGGGCCAAGTGCTGGCAAGTGGGATTAGGTGGGCAGGTGGGCATGCTTCGGTGCAAACTTGATAGGCTGAAGGGCCTCTTCTGCACTGTAATGTTCACAATAATACTGTTGCAAAGTTCAGCTGGTCCTTCAAAAGTCAGCAAATCTATCGAAAATCAGTTCCGCAGTTTCACCCTATCTCGCTGGGTTCATTTCCCGCCTCATTTTACGGGGTCACACTAACCAATCCATTTAACTCTAAACTTACTTTGTGAATTTCCCACAGGTTCGGCCTGGCAGTGGTGAATGGTGCTGTCAATATCACTGTGGAGTTCCCCTACATCAGGTAATATTGAGATTACTGGCCAATGGTCTCCGCAAAAATCATACAAGGCATTGCGTTATTTCCTGCACCTGATAGTGTAGAAGCAGAAGGTATTGTCAGACAGTGGGTATCACCATGACAATAGTGTTGCTTCCCCATATCCCCACCCGGGACAACCCGCTACCTTCCAATTTAATACTTACAAGTTGTAAGGGATCATCTTCTGTCCCATTTTCTCCCATCCTTTGCTGAGACAGCACAATGGCATGGTGGTTAGCGCTGCTGCCTTACAAAGCCAGGGACCCAGGCTTAATTCCGGCTTCGGGCCACTGTCTACGTGGAGTTTGCACTTTTTCCCCCTTGTCTGCGTGCATTTCATCCGGGTGCTTCGGTTTCCTCCCATAGTCCAAAGATGTGCAGTTTCGATGGATCGGCCATGTTAAATTGCCCGTTAGTGTCCAACAATGTGTAGGTTAGGTGGATTGGCCATACTAAATTGCCCCTAATGTTCAACAATGTGCAGGTTAGGTGGATTGACCATGCTAAATTGCCCGTTAGTGTCCAATAATGTGTAGGTTAGGTGGATTGGCGATGCTAAATTGCCCCTAATGTTCAACAATGTGCAGGTTAGATGGATTGGCCATACTAAATTGCCCCTAATGTTCAACAATGTGCAGGTTAGGTGGATTGACCATGCTAAATTGCCCATTAGTGTCCAATAATGTGTAGGTTAGGTGGATTGGCCATACTAAATTGCCCCTAATGTTCAACAATGTGCAGGTTAGGTGGATTGACCATGCTAAATTGCCCGTTAGTGTCCAATAATGTGTAGGTTAGGTGGATTGGCGATGCTAAATTGCCCCTAATGTTCAACAATGTGCAGGTTAGGTGGATTGGCCATACTAAATTGCCCCTAATGTTCAATAATGTGCAGGTTAGGTGGATTGGCCATGCTAAATTGCCCATTAGTGTCCAATAATGTGTAGGTTAGGTGGATTGACCATGCTAAATTGCCCCTAATGTTCAATAATGTGCAGGTTAGGTGGATTGGCGATGCTAAATTGCCCCTAATGTTCAACAATGTGTAGATTAGGTGGATTGACCATGCTAAATTGCCCCTAATGTTCAATAATGTGCAGGTTAGGTGGATTGGCGATGCTAAATTGCCCCTAATGTTCAACAATGTGCAGGTTAGGTGGATTGGCCATGCTAAATGAGTGAGTTTACGGGAATAGTGGGGTGGTGTGCCTGGGTAAGATGCTCTTTGGGAGAGTCAATGCAGACACGATGGGCTGAATGGCCACCTCCTACACTTTAGGAACTCCACGGTTCGATGGAGAAAGTCACTTGATAAAGAATTCAGGAGAAATGTCTTTATTCCAAGGTGGATCTCACCTCCAGATGGTGTATTGGAGATAAAAATCAGGATCCATTTAAGGGAAAGTTAAATAAATGCAGGAAGGAGAAATGAATAGAATCAAACACTGACAGGATTTGATGAGGTGGGGTCGAAGGAGATACTTTGGAATAGTCACTGGCGTTGACCTGTTGGGTACAATGCCTTGTTTCTGCCATGAATTCGGTAACGTTTGGTTGGTACGCCCCTCGCCAGTGGACATGGCTTGCCATTGGCCGCCAGGGGGTTCTTCTGGGCCTGGCATCATGACTTGCTTGTGTGGCTGTGGATGGGTTGCCCTCGATGGGACTGGAAGATCCCGTCAACAGAAAGGGCCGGGAAAACCCTTCCTCGGTTATCACTGGCTCACTGAGTACAAAACGCTTGATCTTTGACCTTCTGATTCCTTCCTCCTCAGTGTCTGCGGGGCAGAACCTCCCCAGAGCTGCATTTTCAGCCAAATCATGAACATCGGGGCTTTTCTGGGTGAGTAGGCCTTGGTATGTGGTTTCTGGAACTATTTTAACCTTTGCGGCCTCTTGGATAATCACTGGTCTCCTCAGCTCAGGAGTTTAGGTTTGAGTCCTACCTGGAGTGAGTTTGCTTTGTGGGTAGCACAGTGGTTTGGTGGTTAGCAAGGTGCTAGGGATCCAGGTTCCATTCTGGATGACTAGCTGTGTGGAGTTTGCATGTTCTCTCCATATCTGCATGGTTTCCTCCGGGTGCTCTGTTTTCCAAAGATATGCAGGTTAGCTGGAGCAGCCATGCTAAATTGCCCCTTAGTACCCAAAGATGTGGAGGTTAGGGAAACTGGCCATGCTAATTGCAGCTTAGTGTCCAAAGCTTTGCAAGTTAGGTGGATTGACCATTCTAAATTGCCTTTTAGTGTCTAAAGGTGTGCAGATTAGACGGATTGGCCATGCTGAGTTGCCCTTTAGCTTCCAAAGATGTGCCGATTCAGTGGATTGGCCATGCTAAATTGCTACTTAGTGCCCAAAGATGGACAGGTTAGATGGAATAATATGGTAAATACATGGGTTACAGGGATAGAATGGGGGGAGAGGGCCTGGCCAGACACTCTGTCAGAGAATCGGTGCAGATGTGATGGGTTGAATGGCTTCTTCGGCACTGTAAGGATTCTGTGAATCTATAAATGCACCACACAAAGGTGCAAAGTTATTGCTCCTGAGGTTCAGTGAGTAGATGGTGCGAAGCAGAGACAAGAGTGTGGGATCGATTGCTGGTTGATACAGTTGGTAACCCAGTGGTAAAAAGCTTGGCTAGTGTTGTCAACTCTACCTGGACATTTTCCTGCAGGTTTCATTACATGATCATCTGCCTGCAGTTACCATGCACTGTTTTTGGTCATTTCACGTAGATTCATTATAGAACCCCGATCGTGCACAAAGAGGCCATTCAGCCCATCGAGTCTGCACTGACTCTCCAAAAGAGCATCTCACTCAGGCCCTATCCCCTCTTTCTGCACTTTAGGGTTTCTATGAAGAGATGGCTGGATATAGCATGTAGAGTGAATGGGATCAAAGGTTATGGGGAAAAAAACAGGATTAGGCTATTGAGTTGGATGATCAGCCACGATAATAATGAACAGTGGAGCAGGTTCAAAGGGCCGAATGGTCTCCTTCTACTCCTTATCTTCTATGTTTCTATGTAATTTAGCATGGCCAATCTACCTCAACTACACATCTTTGTACACTAAGGAGCAATTTAGCACAGCCAATCCACCTAACCATCATCTTTGAACACAAAGGGGCAATTTAGCACAGCTAATCCACCTACCTACACATCTTTGGACACAATTTAGCATTTTGTACACAGCAAGCTCCCACAAACAGCAGTGAAATCACAGCTGGGTCACCTGTCTTGGAGGCTTTATCTCCCACGACGTTAAAACAAACAGCAGTGAAATCACAGCTGGGTCACCTGTCTTGGAGGCTTTATCTCCCACGACGTTAAAACAAACAGCATTGCAACCAATCTAGAATTTGGAAAGGACATTTGTTTTTTTTTAAGACACTCTCTCTTTCTTTACAGTTACTTGGATTTGCATCATCAGGTACCAGCAAGTAATAGACTACGGACACCAATCAACCCTGAACATTGTCAGTCTGGTGGCCGGCTGCTTGTGTGCAGTTGGAGGCTCCTTGGTGGGGAACTTCCAGGTAAATTAGAGGGTGGGATTTTATGACCACCCTCATCCCAAAACCATGAGATCCCGCCCGAGGTCAACGGAGTTTTCCATTGTCCACCCTCACCCACTCCAATTCCTGTGGGGTGGTAAACTTTGGCCATTGTGTTAGACTCTAGTTCAGCATCAGAGGTGGGAAGGCTGACTGGTAGGACAAGCTGTATCTTACTGGGTAACAGTTTCAATGACAGAATTTTCTCCTTATCTGGCAGAAGGAGGCAGTGAGTACGCTCCAATTGGTCTAGGCGTTGCCATGAGAGATGCATCAGGAACTATTTGTCCCCCTCAAGCTTGTGTTTAATTTTAAAAAAGTGCCATACATTCTCCGTGGCAACACCTCAACCAGTAAGAGGTCTGACAACACCAATTTTAAATCCAACCAATTTATTTGATAGTAAACTTGCAAGCTTTTGGCCTTTGTAGCCTTCGTCAGGTGAATGAAGTGTTCACCTTCGCCTGACGAAGGCTACAAAGGCCGAAAGCTTGCAAGTTGACTATCAAATAAATCGGTTGGATTTAAAATTGGTGTTGTCAGACCTCTTACTGAGTTTACCCCAGTCCAATGCCGGCATCTCTACATCAATACCTCAACCAATCAGAGTCAACTTGCCAACTAATCAGCAATTACTAAGAATGGGCAATACCCATGTCCCAAGATTGAATGAAATAACTAGGGTACAAATTGTTGGTGGTGGCATGGTGGGACAGTGGCACTGCTGCCCCTCAAGGCCAGTGACCTAGGTTCAATTGCCAGAGTGTGGTGACTGGGGGATTTTCATAGTAACTTTATTGCAGTGTTAATGTAAGCCTCACTAATAAATAAACTTTAAAAAGAAATTGGCATTCTTGCATCTGTCCTGATGAGTGCAAGTCAAAAAACTTCAACAGCATGTGCCTTTTTTCAGCAGATGACAAGTTCAGTACTGCTAAAATAAATGTGGTATAAATTGTTATTGATGGCAGGGTGGCACAGTTACTAGTATTGATGTCTCTCAGCGCCAGGGGAACCAGGTTCAATTCCCAGCTTTGGTCACTGTCTGTGAGGAGTCTGCATGTTCTCCCCGTTTCTGCGTGGGTTTCCTGCACTCCAAAGATGTATGGGTTAGGTGGATTGGCCATGCTAAATTGCCCCTTAGTGTGCAAAGGGAGGAGCTAGGATAAATGCATGGGGTAAGGAGAATAGGGCCTGGGTCGGATTGCAGTCACTGCAACACACAATGGGCCGAATGACCTTCTTCAGTACTGTAGGGATTCTATAATTCTAAGTGACCACATAGCTGATTATTGGTGGTCACGTAATGTTACTCAACTCAATGCAGAGGGAAGTGAGTCAGAAACGCAAACTCCATCAGAAAGGTTAACCCCTCCATTTATTTCCTCAACAGACTGTCAACCAGATTCACATCCACCTGGTGGGGGCTTTCCTTGCGTTCTGCATTGGCAATATCTACTTCTGGCTGCAGGTGAGGCTCACCTACACCGTCCAGCCCTGGCACGGCGGTAAGTGGATTGGGCCCATCCGGATCATCTGCAACCTTGTGTGCTCCATCTGCCTGCTCCTGTGTATCCTTTAACCAGAAGACACAACTGATGTGATCAATGAGCCTTGTGACCGGGCCAGCCTCCTTCCAGTGTGACCCAGGAGGAGGAGAGATGGGTCGAGAGAACGGTTCCAGGGATAAGGAAATTCAGTGATGTAGTTTGGAGAATTAGTGTCACGGGCATATACAAAAGCCAGGAACAGAACCACCACCTGGCTTTATTAGCTGAGACAATATAAGAACGGGGAGGTTAAGATGGAGCTGCATAAAACTAGAGCACTGAGTGTAGTTCTGGTCACCACACTATAGGGAAGGATGTGATTGCACTGGAGGGGGTGTAGAGGGGATGCATCAGGAAACCGATCGAAGTGTACAAAATAATGAGGGGCGGAGAGAGGGTGGATAGATAGAGAAATGTATCTTTCTCCTTATCAGAGGAATTAATAACCAAGCTGGGGGCGGTGGGAGCGTGGTGCTGAAAGAGAGGGAGCCACTAGGATTTAAGGTCAGGAAGCGAGAGATTTAGAGGGAATCAGAGGAAGTTTCTTTTCAGCCAGAAGGTGGTGAGAATTTGGAAGTCACTGCCTGAAAACGCAATAGAACCGTCAACATTTAGATGAGCATGCCATAGCACACAAGGCTACAGACCAGGTGGTGGGAAATAGGAAGAGAATGGATAAGTGCTTGATGGGCCAAAGGGTCTCCATTTGTGCTGTAATGTTCTCTATGGGTGAGATTTTCCAGCCTCGCTCACCCCAAGGCCTGAAAATCCAATCCAGAGGTCAACAGACCTTTGCATGGTCCGAGTCCTGCTCGCCATTGGACACGGGGAAAATTTCCACTCTTTGTCTCTGTTTCCTTGACCGTTTGGACAGTGGTGCTGTTACACAATTTGAACAGGCGAACGGCAGCGTCGATATGTGAGTGGGTGGCCGCCATGGCTCTCCTCCTCCTCTTTGGCCTCTTCGCCGTGGATTTCCGGCACATCGATGGCCATTACTTCCACGTAATCCGGGAGAAGGCCGGAACCCAAAACTCAACCACTGCGCCGGAGTTGTGGCAGCAGCAACAACAACACCGGAACGCAACGCCCCATTTCCCCGAGGAAAAATAGCATTTTACAGGGCCCGGCCTCCGCTCCCTCTGGGATTTTGTGAAGGAAGATCCCGTCATGCATGGCGGGACGTTTTGTTCGGCTGCTACAGAAATGCAGGACCTTGCACTGAGAAAGAAACAAATGCAACATATCGATCGACCTCAGTCATTGGAAAGGTCAGGAAGAAAAGAACACCATTCTTGTTCTTCTTGTTGATAAACCCAAATCTTGATTGATCCAACCATCAAAGCTAGGAACAGACTGGATAGGCTGAAGGGCCTGTTTTAATGAGTCAACTCATGAAATTATTGTGACGGACTGCCCCGGGGGGTGGTGCTTGATCAGCTCAGGGTACTCGTTTAACAGCAATAGAGATTAGTCATGCATTTCTATAGCGCCTTTCTCTCATCTCAGGGTGTCCCTCAGTGCTTTGCGACCAATGAATTACCTTCGCGATGCACTCCGTCCGAATTATAGGAAGTCCCCCAGTAATTACTTACATCCACATGGATTATTGTGGAATAGTCCAAAGTGCTTCACACACAAAATATGCATTAATCTAGTTTCAATAATCCACATACCTCTTCAGGCAAGATCAAACAAGACTTTGCACCAAGCTACATAAGGGCAATTTACTGAGCGTTTCAGCATAGAGTCCCTACAGTGCAAAAGGAAGCCATTCAGCCCATCATGTCTGCACCGGCCACAATTCCATCTAAGCCCTTTTCCTGTAACCTCATTTATCCTGCTAATTCCCCTGGCACTAGGGTCAATCCATCTGAGCAGCACATCTTTGGACTGAGAGCGCAAACTGGAGGAAACCCACGCAGACATGGGGACAACGTGCAAGCTCCACACAGACAAAGAATTGAACCCAGATTCCAGGCACTGTGAGGCAGCACTGCTAACCAATGTGCCACAATTAGACAAAGAGGTTTGATTTGATTTATTATTGTCACATGTATTGGGATACAGTGAAAAGTATTTTCTTGCACATTATACAGACAATACATACCATTCATAGAGGAAGAAGGAAAGGGTGCAGAATGTAGTGTTGCAATCACAGACAGGGTGAAGAGAATGATCAGTTTTAACTCAGAAGAGGGGAAGATTGCCAGAGAGGTTTGGAGAGAAGTGCTTGACGATTTGGCAATGCAAAGCACGGTTGTCAACGTAGGAAAGATAAAAGTTTAGATCCAAGCAACATGCCAAAGGGTTCATAGGAAAGGAGCTCAGGCTATTCCAAAAAAAAAAAAAAAAAAAAAATGGTGTGAGGATTCAAAAATGCAGTAGGGCACCACTTGTGTGTTGCCAGATATGGGAATGATGGGTAAATGGCTGTGCAGTGCCAACTCTCACTAACAGAAATACAATAACCAACAGATCTTCACTTTGTTAGATTGTGAGAGGCCTTTTGACCAGGAGAGTGGGCAGAATTATCCCCCACCTGCCCTTCTCCAAAACCGTGCTGTGGGATCTTTTACACCCAGCTACGAAGGCAGATGGGACCTCCTCAGTCCAAAGGTGTGGGAGGTTAGGTGGATTGGCTACGTTAGATTGACCCCTTAGTATCAGGGAGAACAAGCTAAGGCAAATGCATGAGGTTACGGGGATAGGGTCTGGGTGGAATTGTGGTCAGTGCAGACTCAATGGGCCAAATAGCCTCCTTCCACATCATAGAATTCTATGAACATTTCACATGGGAATAGGGCCCAGATGGGATTCTTGTTAGTGTGGGGCCCAATGGCACTGTAGGGATACAAACTTTATGAAAAATGGCACCTTAATGCTGCTAAACTGAACCTACAGCTATCTTGCACAAGATACCACATTGACTCACTTGGAGAAAGCTGGACTTATACCAACGCCATCTCTGACTTGGATCCACTGGCCTTGCCCTGGTTACCCCAACTCCTCCTCCATATCAAACTTCAGTGATACCTTTTATCACCTCTGTTTATTGGCACAGTAATGTGAACAGCTGTGGTGAAAACAAAGTGGCAGTCCTTAATGCTGTGACTCCTTTTGAAGGCCTGAAGAGAGGGCTGGAGATATAAAATTGTATGTACCAATCATCCAGCCATCCCACCTCTCCTTCCACAGGGGAAAAAAAAAGAGGTTTCCATGTTCTCTGGGACAGGCATCATTTTCCTTTAATTGTATCATGTACAGGCTTTTAAAACAGGCAAGATAAATGTACTTCTTGAGAAAAATCTAACTAGAAAAGGAGGTTGGTTGCAGCACAAGACATAGCCCATTGGTTCTGTCAGCTTTTCAGCTACCTGCTTAGTCCTCCCACCCAGTTCAGAATCCTAAAGTACAGGAGGCCATTTGATGCAGCGAGTCTGCACTAACCACAATCCCACCTAGGTCTTATCACCACCACCACCACCCGCCCCGCCCCATGCACTTACCCTAGCTCATCCCTGACAAAGCGGCAATTCAGCATGGCCAATCCACCTAACCTGCACATCTTTTGGAGCACAGTAAAAAGTCTAACAGATTTAAGTGCAAACTGGATTTGATAGTAAACTCACAAGATCAGAGGTTTGCCTCTGTCAGGTGAACGGAGGCTACAGGCCTCAGACAGAGCATATAACAGTTGAGAGTTTACTATCAAATAAATCAGTTGGACATAAACCTGATGTTATCAAACTTCTTACTGTGTTTACCACAGTCCAACACCAGCATCTCCACAACATAAGATCTTTGGAGCACCCAGATAGACATGGGAGAATGTCTGGATTTTGCACAGTTACCCAAGCAGGAATCAAATCCCTGGTACTGTGAGGCAGTAGTAGTTAATCACTGCTACTCTTGTTAACCTGTGTTTTTAAAAAGATTTGCTTCAAGTACCATCTCACCTTCTGCTGATCACAGCACTCAATGTTGTTAAGTGTTAGCAGCAGGAGGTGGCATTTGGCTAATAGAGCCTGCCATTTGATAGGATTATGGCTGATCTGACTGGAAGTGGCCTTAACTCCACCTGTTCCCCCTTAATCCTCAACTCCCTTGTCAATCACATCACTGAACCTTGTATTCAGTGACCCATTCTTCACTTCTGTGGAACTGAATGCCAAATACTTGACCCTCAAAAACATGCCTCCTCTTTTTAATCTAAATTAGGGACTCTTTAGCTTTAAACTCTGCCCCTTTGTTTCCTCACAGGGGAGTCTAGAATTTTGTCTCAGTATCCACACCAAACTATAGGACATGTTTAAATAAGATCACCTTTCCTCATAAGGCAAACCCCTTTTAAAATCACAGGAACTCAGCCCAGTGCATCTACTCTGAACTGCTTCCAGTGCAATTATACCATTCCTTCAGTGAGACCAAAACTGTACAGGAACTCCTGAGGAGAAGTTAGCAATGTCCTGTACAGTTATATCAAGACTTCTCTACTTTTATAGAAGCATATATAAAACAGGAGCAGAAATTCAGCCCCTCAAGCTTGCTCAACCATTCAATATCATTGCTTTGCCATCTGTGTTGTGTTCATGTTCTACATTTCCCAACATGTGATGTGATTCACTTAAGCAAAAAGTCTACTTCTGCCTTAAAAATATTCAGTGATCCTGAGGCAAAGGATCCCTACATTGGGCCAAATAGCACTCTACAATGAGACTACCCTGTCTCTCCAAACAAATATCTTACCTGGGCCCCATTATTCTGCTCTACCAATATAACGCTGCACATTTAGGGTGGCCAGTCCATCTAATCTACACGTCCAGGACAATATAGCATGGCCAACTTCCCTAACCTGCATGTCTTGTGAGGGAGGAAACTTGAGCACTTAGAAACCCATACAGATATGGGGAGAATGCAATTCTAGTCTCAGGTAGCATACACAAAAGCCAGTTCCACAGTTCATAATGACAGGAACTCTATGTTGCCTCAGCATCAGGGACCCAGTGTGCATGCTACCCGAGAGTGGAATTGCACTGGGTCCCTAATGCTGAGATAGAGATCCTGTCATTATGAACTGCTTTTGCAATTCCAGTCTCAGGTAGCATGCACATTCTCCCCATGTCTACATGGGTTTCCTCCCACACTCAAGCCGTGCAGGTTAGGCACGTTGGCCATGCTAAATTGTCCTAGACATGTAGGTTAGATGGACTGGCCACCCTAAGTGTGCAGGGTTACATTGGTAGAGCAGAATAATGGGACCCAGGTAAGATAATCTGGGTGTGTCTTTTTTCCCCCCTCAAAGAATTTCTGCACAGTTTTAATTGCAAAGACTATTCTTTCATACTATTGTCTCAATAATGACTTGACACATTCCGCATTGTCAAATTAAGATATCTACAGCAAAATGGATTTGAAGTATTATACAATAAAGAGAATCTATTTAAATTTCTTCAGTCATAAAGTGGGTGGATTTTCCCTGCCTACCTACCACAGGAATCGTAACAGACCTTGCAAAGGTTTGTTGACTTCCTGTGGGATTTTCTAGTCTTGGTGAACACAGCCAAAAAATACTAATGGTCCCCACAGTCTAACCTGCTTTTGGTACACCATGAATGACTTGCTTCTGAATCTCCAGAGTCCTTCCATCATCAAGAAGGAAGTTGAATGTGTAGCGAGGCAAGGTTCAAACTCTAGTCAGTGAGCTATTGGAGGGGGAGGAGTCAAAGCTTGTGGTGACATTGGTCCTGTTACTGGATTACAATCCAGAGACCCCAGATAGTTTTGGGGATCTGTGTTCAAAACCCCACTACAGCAGACAGAATTGATCTAGTAACCATTGTCAGAAAAACCCATTAGATTCACTAATATCACTTAGGAAATCTGCCATCCTTACCTGGTCTGTCCTACGTGTGACTTCAGAGCCACAGCAATGAGATTGTTCCCCCTGGGAATGGGTAGTTGAGTCAATAAACGCTGGCCAGCCAGAAACACTAGTGTCTCACAGATGACTAAAAAAAGGGTTCTCCAGATAGAAAGATGACATAACAGATGTTAACTTACAGAACATAAGATGGGTGGTTTTCAACCTTCCATTCCTGTAATCAACTCAATGCTAGTGACAATATATTTGAGTCTGGAATGGGACAAGAACTTGCATTCTTAGAAGACACAAAAAAGGTCAGGGAGAAGTCTTCCACATTCCCTTACTAAATTGCCACCAAAGGCCAGAATAGCATCCTTTAAGACATTACTTGATATTTCTTAATGACGAGCTCCTGGAACAGAAATCTCCATCATGTAATATTGAGAGGGTAAGGAGGGCCCTGGGACAGTATCTATATTGACTGGCAAGTGTAAATGACAGCAAGTATCTGAATGATGGGCAGTAGACAGCAAGATCAGTAACAGATGTTTATTTCAATTCCAGTCAGTTTTCTCCCCTTCCCAGGGAAAGAAATGTGACAAATTGGACATTAAGTGCTCTCCTCCAGCGAGAGCTTGTCAAATAGGTACTCTCCCATCCCATTCTCAGGGGCTCCCAGACACTTCAAGTTGGTGATGTGGTCACCAAGTTGCTTGATGGTCTTGACCTGCTCAGCCAGAAACTGAGTCTCCAAGTCACACAGCTAGAAGAGTCAAAAATACAATTAGGTAGGCCACAGCCAATTCTCTCCATGCTCCTATTTTAACTAAGAGATGGAAAGGGGTAGGTACACAACTAATACAATCTTACTGATATTTCAATAGGCTGTTTGGGATATTCTGCAGGGGGCAGGAAACGTGGTGATGTGCTCAGCAAGCTCACCATTTGCAGACAATTGATAAATTAAAGATAATTGTTGATCAAGGGTTAGATATTGGTCAGGAAAGCATTCAATAGAGCTTCATTGTTCACACCCATTTGAGTGGCAGTGGCGGTGGCAGGGGCGGGGGCAAATGGAGAAGACAGGGACTGGAATTTTAGCCACCTCAGGAATCAGCAAGAATGGGGCAGACCACAGAAAAAAGACTGTTGAATTCAAGTGAGATTTTATCTATGTCACAATTAAGGCTTACACTAACACTGCAATGAAGTTAAATGAAATTCTCCTAGTCGTCGCATTCCAGCACTTGTTTGTATCAATGCATGTCTTTAGACTGTGGGAGGAAACTCACTCAGACATGGGGAGATTGTGCAAACAGTGACCCAAGACTGGATTCAAACCTAGGTCCGTAGCACAGAGATAGTAATGCCAACCATTGCTATAGAGTTTCAAAACTAACAAGGCTGGAAAATTTGGCACAGGATCTCAGTTTAGTGTTTATATATTGGAAGCCCTATATTGGATAGTAGGGTCTTAAATTCAAATTATAAAATCCAGACTATTCTAATAGTATCACTATTGGAAATTGAAATGTAGGTTTTTTAAAGTGTCAAACCAATTAGACAAACTCAAAATTAGGACAAAGCAAAAAGGGGGCAGCTCTCAAAAAAGAGGAACAGCCCAAACAAAAACAAAAGGAAACTTAAAATTCAAATCAAAATGTGATTGTATAACACGCACCAGCCCCTGTGGTGCCCAGCAGGCATCAACTGCACCCACAGAAACTGCATGCTCCCTCTCCAGGGACACCTGGCCACAAATGTAGTCATGGTAGAGGGGCAGACAGTCAGGATGGGGTGACCCCATCAATCACCTGCTGCCTGGACCTATTGATGGTACATCTCCCCAGGCCCAGGTTCACAAAGAGGTTTTGTAAAATGTTAGCCAGTTGTTAACTAAATTGCAATGCTGCTCCCATCACATCCATTCCCACACTAGGACGTAGGGATTGAGGACAATGCAGTGTTGATCCTAACTGATCACACTGGGAGATCAGCTCAAAGACAAAACAATATCAGGTCTATCAGAGTTCAAAGTTACGATGAAGTGAAGCTTACATGAGGGTCAGTCTGGGTGGTGGTGAGTTGATGGAGATCCAGGAGACTCTTGTTCACATTCTTCTCCAGATCCAGGGCTACTTGCATTGCCTGTAGACCATTGCCCCACTCATCCCTCTCTGGCTTCGACAATGGGGAAAGACAGGACAGTTATTTCAGAGAGCTTCCAGCTTGTCCATTTGTACCAGGAGAAGGAAGGAGTTCAGGATCAAGTCAACTTTCCCAACTTGTACACTAGAGAGCATCTCCAGCACTCCCTACAAAGGGATAATCAAGTGGTCACCACTTGATGGGATTCAAAGCGAAGTAATAGAAACATATCAAACCCCCTTGTCAAAAATTCTGGCAATGTAACAAATTGAAGCGAAGTCATTAAAGCAGCCATTCCCACCTTCACATCCTGGAGGAGGATGCAGCCTCCACGTTTATTCTGGAATTTAATCAGCTTCTCCACGTGTTCCTGCTTCTCTTGGGACTGACGTTTGAAGTAGTGAGAGACATTATCGAGGGCAACATCATCCCAGTCAAAGAAAGTCGTCCTGAAAAAGAACAATCCCAATTTCGTTAACCACAACACGGCCCATTCTAATCTCTTTTCATCTTTAGAGAAAAGTTGCATTAAAATTGTTTCCCTTTGGAATATTGAAGAGCCTACAGCATATTTGATTCCCAATTGTGAAGTTTAGCCAGATAAAAAAGGAAACAGCAAAAAAAAAAGGATTCTCCAACACTAGCACAAGTTCAGCAAACTGAATGAGCAAAGATGCCCATTTCCAGTCAGAAAATGAGATGTGTTTCCAAATACAGGGAGCATTGGGACAGTAACTACATACAACTGACCACTAGGAAAGATCTAGAAGGAGATGAACTGGCAATATTACACTCAGTTGGAATTATTTGGATAATTAACAATAAATCATTTCTCTGAGAACCAATTTCCATTAGACCAAGTATATCTAGATATTGATGTACTGAAGTTATAAGATCTGTAACCCCAGAAAACATGCATTGAAAGCATCTGGAAGGGTAAGAAAACTGAATTTAATTAAAACACAACTGATCTAATGAGGAAAGTGACTCCCTTGTCTAATCTATAAGTGGCCAATCAGCTCTCTAGGTTACGTAGGAAGTTTATTCAGTTGTAGCAATTGATATCAGGGATGACAAAAGTCAGTCACATACGGAGAATAAATATTCAAAGATTAACGTACAGGAGCTAACATTTGGAACATGTTCATGTGCAATGTACACTATCAGTGTATGTGTTTGACTCATGGCATGGAATAGTGGCTAGGAACAACATAAAAGCAAACTACTGCAGATGCTGGAAAACAAATAAAAACAGGAAATGCTGGAAAATCATAAGAGTGACAGCATCTATGGAGGAAAAAAGTCAACATCGAGTCTGACTGATTCTTGTTGAGATTTTCCAGCATTTTCTCTCCATGTGGTGACTCTGTAAGCTGTTCACCTGCAAAGCATTAAACAGATCCCAAAATCCATCTACACCATGTTCAATACCAAACCCCACACTTAGAATCCAAAGTCAAAAGACCCAATAACTCCAGGATCACTGGATAATTGAGCACAACATTGGACATCAACAGGTCTCACTCCAATAGTAAAATTACCACCAAAATTGGGTTAAACTAATATTGAGTTAGAACAGTAACAAAACTCAATGAAACAGGGAAGTTAAGTTAAAATGGGTAAAGTGTTTGATTGACCAAAATAGATTTTGAGACAAGACTCACCAGAGACAGATAGAGATAGGAGGCAGTGAGTTCCAGGTTAATCTGCTTGTTAACACCAGCTTCACAGTCCTGGTGATAATTCTGGGAAATCTAGGACTCCATTGTGTAACTATGAACTTTTGCTCTCAAATAGAGAACAAACACATAAAAGCTCCCAGGCAAAGGACTTGGATTTATATTCCAGGAGCACAAAGCAATTGTATCAAACAGGAAATGACATCACTAATGATGGCCAAACACTTTTGTTAACCAATCAGGCAGCTGCCTTGTCCAATTGGATTCCAGTCAGGCCAGGAAGGGAAATGGGGACTCAGGGACCAATCAGAATGTCGTGCAGTTGACACCTTCCGCGCCCGCTGGGCACCGCAGGGGCTGGGGTGCGTTATAGACCCCGACAATCACATTTTGATTTGATGCGTCTTCAGTTTCCTTTGTACTTTTGTTTTTGTTCGATCTGTTCCCCTTCCTTTTGGGGAGCTTTTTCACTTTGTCCTAATTTAATTTGAGTTTGTCTACTTGGTTTGACTTAAAAAAAACTGTTGGATCTTCAACCCTCTTCACAAGTGCAAACTCTGAAAATGTCTGTATCACAAAATGGCACTAAAATAAAACCACAAGATGTTATTTGGACCCTGAGCAGTGGTATGAAGACAAGCTTGATGCAGACCACCCCCAGAGTTACACTAGTTGGTTCCTCTGAGGGACCAACTTTTGGAGGACAGTGTTGGAGGCCAATAACAAAATAGAGACATCTTTTACAGAAACCATTTTCTTATTAGTTTGCAGGAACTGAAATAATGTGACGTGGGCCAGTACGGGGATCTAATGAATGTTTACAATTGATGAATTTGTGGATCTATTCTGTACCTCCTGTGATCACGTTGAGGAGACACTGAGTTGCAGGAAGTCCAGTGTGAAAAGCAATGCTGTATTGTGCTATGGAGTGCCTCAGAGGATGAGTAGCCTCCAATTCCCCCAAGAATCAGTTGCTGGAAGCTGACTGCGTGCCAACCATCCCTATATTCAGTGTTTTACTGTTCCAATGGACAAACAGCTACTCACAAAATCATTCCTGAGGAGACATTTCCTGCTCTTGTTCAGATAGAATTACATGGGGTGTGCAGCGCAGGAGCTGGTCACTCAGCCCAGTTACGACCACACAATGTCCTCCCAGCTGACAATTAATGATGTTAACCAAACTGATTAAATGTATATTTCACAATATACATTAACGATTTGGAAGAAGGAATGGAAGACATTGTTGCTAAGTTTGTAGATGATACAGAGATACATACAGAGGGACAGGTAGTGTTGAGGAAGCAGGAGAGCTGCAGAAGGACTTGGACAGGTTAGAAGCGTGAGCAAAGAAGTGGAAGATGGAATACAATGTGGGAAAGTGTGAGGTTATACACTTTGGAAGGAGCACAGACTATTTTCTAAATGGGAAAAATGATTAGAAGATCCGAAACACAAAGGGATTTTGGAGTCATTGTACAAGATTCCCTTAAGTTAACGCGTAGGTTCAGTCAGTAGTTAGGAAGGCAAATGCAATGTTAGCACTCATGCCGTGAGGACTTGAATACAAGCAGGAATGTACTTCTGAGGCTGTAGTCAGACACCATTTGGAATATTGTGAGCAGCTTTGGGTCCCATACCTAAGGAAGGATGTACTGGCGTTGGAAAGTGTCCAGGGGAAGTTCACTAGAATGATCCCTGGAATGAAGAGCTTGTTGTATGAGGAACAGTTGAGGACTCTGAATCTGCACTGGTTGGAGTTTAGAAGGATGAGGGGGGTGTGTTCTTACTGAAACTTACAGGATGCTGCGAGGCCTGGATAGAGTGGACGCGGAGATGTTTCCACTGGTAGGAAAAACTAGACCCAGAGGGCACAACCTCAGGCTAAAGGGACAATCCTCTAAAACAGATGAGGAGGAATTTCCTTCAGCCGGTGGGTGGGGAATCTGTGAACTTCCTTGCTACAGAAGACTTGACTTGGAGGCCAGTTCACTGCGTGTCTTTAAGACAGAGATAGATATGTTTTTGGGAAATAGGCAGGAGAATGGGGATGAGAAAAATATCACCATAATTGAATGACAGAGCAAACTTGATGGACTGAGTGGCCTAATTCTGCTCCTACGTGTAATAGAATATCCTCCACTATGGATTAGTAGCCTACAATGGAGTGTGGCTAGAGCGCAAGAATGAAGCAACTGCTAAGCGAGTAAATAAAGTGCTCTCAGTCAATACTTTGTTTTCAGGAACCCAACCCATTTACAATCATCCCATCCAATATGTGAAACATTCATTTCCAAAATCAGGCAATGGCTGAGTGGTATTATCGTTAGACTATTAAGAGTGGCTCTGGAGAGAGGAGGTTTTCTCTCAGAATTGGGGTACCAAGTGTCACTGTTTAATAGAAAGTTGCTTGTTTAAGATAGACACAATATTTACACCCACCCCACCATTGAAGGGGACAAGTTTTTGGAGATCTTCCTCCACCAAAAGGCGAACTTTTCGTATTTGAAAGGCAGATCTAAAGAGAATCTTAATTAACAATTGGGTAAAAAGGAAATGTTGGACTGAGGATCCAATCAGATCAATAAGGATCTTATTGAATGTAGGCTCAAGAGGCCTACTCCATGTGTAGCTTGATAAGCCAGTTAGTAATTATTCCATAATTATACTGTTATGGATATTTGTCCAATTCAAATGCTGAATAAATAACAGTAGTCAAAAATGAAAGATTTTTATTTCAGGATAATTTAATTTGACAAGTTTTCTCTTGGAGAAAGCCCAGTGGTCCAGGTGGAATTGGAAATACATTTCAGCAGTAAAGCCATTTCCAATCCAATCCTAGATGTCACATGAAGTGCTCTCTTCCAGTGAGAGCTTGTCAAACAGGTACTCTCCCATCCCATTCTCAGGCGCTCCCAGATGCTTCAAGTTGGTGATGTGGTCGCCAAGTTGCTTGATGGTTTCGACCTGCTCATCCAGAAAGTGAGTCTCCAGAAAGTCACACAGCTGGAAGGGCAAGAAAGAGATGGTCAAATGATGTGAAGATAAGCTCCTTGACAGCCAATTCTCCTTACACTCCTGCTTGCATTGAGATTGAAATGATTTGGCCTCATTCTGCCCCACATCCAATACATCTTGCTGAAATGTCACTGATGCATTTGCTGGATGACCCGCAGCACCTTGCACGCAATCAAATCCTTTGATAAGTGTAGCCATTGTTGCAATGTAGGAAATGGAGCAGCTTGTGCACAGCAAGATCCCACTCCCAATTAATGTGATTCAGATTAGCGATGTTATCATCAGCACAATTGCAAGTCTCAGGCTATTACTTTATTCAATTAGACCGTAATGAGGCTCCCGTCACATCCATGCCCACACCAGGATGTGGGGATTGAAGACAATCTAGTGTTGGGTCACATTATATTGGTTGGGGGATCAGCTTAAAGACAAAGTCTACCAGAGATCAAGAGTTACGATGAAGTGAAGCTTACATGAGGGTCAGTCTGGGTGGTGGTGAGTTGGAGGAGATCCAGGAGACTCTTGTTCACATTCTTCTCCAGATCCAGGGCTACTTGCATTGCCTGTAGACCATTGCCCCACTCATCCCTCTCTGGCTTCGACAATGGGGAAAGACAGGACAGTTATTTCAGAGAGCTTCCAGCTTGTCCATTTGTTTGGAGCAGTACAATTGTACAGGACTAGTGTACAAGATGTTTAGCTCAGTCCCCCATCCCTGCACCAAAACAGAAAAACTAAGACATTATTCTATTTAGTTACAAGTGAGCCAGTAGCAAGAGATCAAGACACCAGAAGCTAAGCAAAGAAACTGTTCTCTCTGGCAATGTAACAAATTGAAACCACATCATTAGAGCAGCCATTTTTCCCCACAATTCCCACCTTCACATCCTGAAGATGATGTGGCTTCCACGTTTATTCTGGAATTTAATCAGCTTCTGTGTGTTCCCGCTTCTCCTGGGACTGATGTTTGAAGAAATGGGAGAAATTGTCGAGGGCGACCTCATCCCGGTCAAAGAAAGACATCTGAAAGAGAACAATTCCAATTCCATTAACCACAGCATGGAGGTCCCATTCTAATCCTAAATAGAGTACAAACCCTCTTCCAGCTTTCTAACCAAACTGACTATTCAAATAAGTTTTTAAAATTTAAATTCCCTTTGTCTGCAATCACATTGACTGCATTACAAACCAATTTCCAACCAAGAAGAGACAATGTCTGCAGTCCATGGGGTCCTTATTATGCTGGCTGCTTTGCTGAGGCAGTGGGAAGTACATCCAGTCAATGGATGGGAGGTTGGTTTGTGTGATGGACAACATACTGACCACATTTCCAAGTGGAAAGTTTGATATTTTGAGGAAGAAATGAGGCTCTTCCATTCAGTGACTTAATTCCAATTTTTGTGCTGTATATAATAAAGTGATACTCTTCCAATTCAATTGGTTGACTGGTTACTGTTTTGCAATATTGATTCATGTTGGATTGAGTTGATGCTGAAGCCAAGTGCTTGGATTTCATTGAAGCAGCACAATTAGTTATCCAACTGAAATGGGAATCCTTTACCAACACTATACTTCCTCGAGGTCATTTGTCCCATAAACTAATCTTTATGGAAGCTGATGTCAAATACCAAGAACAGCTTCTTCCTTGCTGCTGTCAGATTTGACTAGACCCACCTCACATTAATCTCTCTACACTTTAAGGCTATATTCTGCACCTTCTCCATTGAGATTATAGCTCAAAACACTCACTGCATACTAATGCAACAACAACTTCCTATCATTTGCTGCAATTTATGTCCATTTCAGAGCATCTTCATAGATAGGAGGACATCAAAGCTTCTACATGTCACCCAGAAACATGTCCCAGGCTCAGGCAGACTGAAAAACATCTGGAAGTATCAGTGACCATGAAGCTTATTAAAACACCCAGCTGCTGTCTATATCCAGTGTGACCTCCAGCTGACTCCATCCCCACACTAACATCAGAACCGCAACACCCTCCTGAAATGACCAAGGCTTCCATTCAATTGGCAGGGGAGAGCAGCAAGTGCCACACTAAAGATTAACTCCAAGAACACTATTGCTCTGCACACATCACCCTGGCAACCAGCTAATATACTAGTCATTAGCAATCTCATCCTTGTAATAATTAGGTTGAACGGACTCTTTAGGACATTAACACAATAAGTTAATTTACTGGCTACAGACTCTGAAGTCAGGAATAACAGGGTAGCACACAGTGGTTGGCACTGCTGCCTCACAGCACTGGGGACCCAGGTTCAATTCCCAGCTCAGGTCACTGTGTAGAGTCTGCACATCCTCCCAGTACCTGTGGGTTTCCACAGGGTGCTCCACTCTCCTTCTACACTCAAGGAGTGGGTTAGATTGATTGGCCATGCTAAATTACTCCTTAGTGTTAAGGGGATGTCAGGGAGGTTAGTAGGGTAAATTTGTGGATAGGGCCCCAAATGGGATTGCTGCAAATGCAGGCTCAATGGGCCAAATGGCCACTTTCTGCAATGTAGGAATTCCAAGAAAATCTCAGCAAGTTCAACAGCATCTACGAAGGGATGAGAACCAACATTTAGAATTCAGAGGTCTCCCCTCATTTAGAGGGAAATGTTAGTTCTGCTCTCTCTCTCTCTAGATGCTGTCCAACCAGCTGAGATTTTTAGTTTTGAAGTAATTCAGGTTAGGCTGAAACAGGGGCAAGAATTTAAGCAAAATAGATCTTATTTTAAATCTATAAAGACAAGACTCACCAGAGACAAATAGAGATAGGAGGCAGTGAGCTCCAGGTTAAGCTGTTTATTGATACCAGCTTCACAGTCCTGGTGGTAGTTCTGGGATACCATCATGCAATTTGTTCTTTTGCCTAATTGGCACAAAACACAACCTTGCTCACACACTCAAGGTTTACACCAAACATCCAGACACAAAACCTCCCAGTCGAAGGACTTACATTCATACTCTGGGACCCGACCCTATTTTATCAAGCAGGAAATGACATCGTCAATGGTGGCCAACCACTCTTGTTAACCAATCAAACACTGCCATTTTCAATTGGGTTCCAATTGGCAAAGGATGGGATTTGGGACACAGGAGCCAATCAGAATGTTGGAAGGGTTGCTTGAAGGAATTGCCGACTGATCTTGACTCTCTTTGCGTGGAAATCCTGAAAGTTCTCTCCCTGAAAATATGAAGAGATTATACTCTAAAATCTTATCTTGACAATATAACTGGAGCTGTTGAGACAAGCTTGATGAAGACTCACATTAGGTTCCCATTTTTCATGTGGGGAGCCAGAAGGTGGGTAACCCACACATCTTTGGACTGTGGGAGAAAACCAGACCACCACAGAGAAAATCCATGCAGGCATGGGGAGAATGTGCAAACTCCACATAGGCAGTGGCCCAAGGCCAGAATTGAACCTGCCGATGTGCCACCGTGCTGCCCATACCCAGGTTCCATTCCATTTACTCCACGTATTTACCCCATTAATCTACCTAATCTACACATTTTAGGACATTTTAGCGTGGCCAACACATCTAACCCACACATCTTCGGAGTGTGGGAGGAAACCGCAGATCCGGAGGAAACCCACGCGGACACCGGGAGAATGTGCAGGCTCCAAGCAGAGACCCGAGGCTGGAACTGAACCCAATTCCCGGGCACTGTGAGCCAACAGTATTGTTTTCAGTCCAATAGCATCAAGAATAACCACATGGAAAGCGAACAGTATAATGCAACATGGTTCCGGACAGCGGCTAATAAAAGGACATTGTTTTCAGCTCAGTTTGTGGGATATTGCTTCAATCCCAAATTCAAAGGAATTTGTTCAGCCCCGGGGTGGCAGACTTGGAGCTCAGAGTCAGGCATGAAGACTGTGCAAAAAGATAGCGCAGTGGTAACGCCAGCTGGGCTAATAATCCAGGGATCCAGCTCAGGGCATGGGTTCAAATCTCATTTTGTGGCACCTGGTGGAATTTGAATTCAAAATCTCGAATTGAAAATTAGCCTCAGTAAAGGTGTTGACCATAAAACCATCAGTGATTGTCATTTTAAAAAAAAAACCCCACCTTGTTCACTAATGTCTCTTTAGGGAAGGAAATCTGCCGTCCTTACCCAGTCTGGCTTACATGTGACTCCAGAGCTACAGCAATGTGGTCGATTCTTCTGAAACAGCCTAGCAAAGCAGCACAGTCAATGAAAGAGCAACAAATGTTGGTCTTTCTAACATTGTTTGAAACTCCAAAGATTTGAATTGATTTGATTTATTACTGTCACGTTTATTGGGAAACAGTGGAAAATATTGTTTCTTGCACGCTATACACATACAGCATACAGTTCATAGAGTACATAGGGGAGAAGGAAAGAAGAGATTGCAAAAAGTAGTGCTACACTCAGAGCAAGCGTGTACAGAAAGATCAACTTAGTATATATGACAGGAACATTCAAAAGGGCAGCAGAGTGGCACAGTGGTTAGTATTGCTACCTCACAGCACCGGGGATCTGGGTTTGATTCCCAGCTTGGGTCACTGTCTGTGTGGAGTTTGCACATTCCCCTTGTGTCTCCAAAGATTTCTTCCGGGTTTTCTCCCAGAGTCCGATGATGTGCTGATTAGGCGGATCGGCTACGCTAAATTGTCCCTTGGTGGCAAGGAGACTAGCAGAGTAAATGCATGGAGTTGTGGGATTAGGGTGGGATTGTGGTTGGTGCAGACGTGATGGGCCAAATGGCCTCCTTCTGCACTGTAGGGATTCTATGAACTTCTAACAGCGGCAGGGAAGAAGCTGTTCTTGAATTGGCTGGTACATGTTTTCAGGCTTTTGTATCTATTTCCCGATGGAAGGTAGAAGAGAGAATGTCTGGCATATGCAGGGTCCGTGATTATGCCGGCTGCTTTCCTGAGGCAACGGGAAGTGTAGATGAATTTGCAGGCTAGGTGGATTGGCTATGCTGAGAATTCCTTTAATGTCCCGAGGTGTGCAGATTAGATGGATTAGCCTAGGTAAATGAATGGGATAGGGTGGGGGCAAATGTCTGGGTGGGATAATCTGTCAGAGAATCATAGATTCATAAAACCCTACATGGCCCTTCGGCCCATCGAGCCTGCACTGACCACAATCCCACCCCCAGGCCCTACCCCCACGTCCCTACATATTTGACCCGCTAATCTCTCTAATCTATTCATCTCAGGATACTGAGGGGTAATTTTTAGCACGGCCAATCAACCTAACCCGCAGGTCTTTGGATCGTGGGAGGAAACCGGAGCACCCGGAGGAAACCCACTCAGACACGAGGAGAACGTGCAAACTCCACACAGACAGTGACCCGAGCCGGGAATCGAACCCAGGTCCCCGGAGCTGTGAAGCAGCAGCGCTAACCACCGTGGTGCCCCAGCGAGTCAGTGCAGACTTGATGGGCCTAAAAGGCCTCTTCTGAGCAGGAGCAACTCTATGAGAAGAGGGGAAGAAAATATCAGTCAGTCACGTTAGGAAGAACTTTAGTGCGCTCCCTCTTCTGGGGCAGTTTCTCAGGAGGATTGAGACGTAAATCAGATGCTCAATTTACAATGGTGACCAACTGATTTGATTAATTAGGATCCTGAGAGAATGGTTTTTTTTTTTTTTGCACGACCTAAGAATTTTGGTGGGAATGTGTCCAATTCATGTCAGTTGTGAGGTGCGGGTGAATGTGGTGTTAGGTGTGACAGGTCACTGGATTGCGACTTCGTGTCAAGGTGCGCTTCATCACAAATTCAGAAATAAGCACCTATTACACTTTACAGAATAGCCTCAGGAGGAGGTCCTTTGAGCCTGCCAATTCTTGCAAGACATTGGGATGCAAAGCCATCTAGTCCAAGGGGGAACTTGTCAACTTTTAGGTTGAATAGCTTTCCCAGCACTCTTTCCCTGGCAATAGCCATCCCTCCCTGATCACCTCTTGACTTTCAAGAATTTTTGGGGCAATTTGTGTCCTCTGAAGGCGAACTCCAGTTTGATGCCTCTGTCATTACAAATTTCCTCCATCTCTAGGGGGAACAACACTAGCTTTAGTTACTCTATTCAAATACTTGTTAGACACCGTCACTTTTCATATTGCTAGCTAGCTTGCTTTCCCTCACTATTTCCTGCCTCGAACTTTTGTCATGCATACATCAGATTAGCCAAGCACACTGTGAAGGGAACATCAGTTTGTACTGCACGAAAAGATCGGGTTGGAAATGGACTCTTCACTGGTGCATTCTCCATGACAACACACACCAGTCAACTGCCAAGCAGTTTCAATTCAAATCAGGCTGGAGAACTGGTTAAGCCACAGGGAATGAATTAGGCAACTGCCATCTCCTAGATGTGTGTGAAAAAGCTAAGTGGGGGACATGCTTCTTCAGTCAGTCAATGACAGACAGGCCCTGAGATGCAGTTAGCTCAACCAAATCTCAAGTTGGCTGCCATTACAGGCTAATAGGTTTACCCTTTAACCATTAGGGTTTGTATAGATCCACCCATCTGAAAGAATGAACAATTTTCACATGTCTTTGTTCATCAAGAAAGCCCACCAACACTATTTTCCAAGACAAAGGAAATTTGACACATTTGCTATGAATCTCACCAAGTTAGATGCACTATAGAAAGCATTCTTTTTTGTTATATCACAACTTTGTACATCTCCTGCTCTATCCAAGGCCACAAGAAGCTACAAAGGGTTATGAATATAGCCTAGTCCATCACACAAACCAGCTTTCTATCCAACGATGGTCCACACTTCCTGCTGCCTTGGTAAACTGGCCAGCATAATTAAGGACAGCACACATCCTAGACATACTGTTTCACCATCTTCTGTTTAAGGGGTAGAGGGAAGAGAGGAGAAAGAGTCTGAGAGCATTGTGCCAACCAACTCAAGAACAGCTCCTTCCATTCTATTGGTAAACTTTTGGCTGGACTTCCTTTGCATTTTCTCTACAGCCTGACTAAAAAAATATTCTGCACTCTCCTGTTTTATGAAAAGTACACTGTCAGTGTAGTATGCAAGAAATATTTTCACTGTATACTAATACATGTGACAATGAATACATCAATTTATTTTGCATGATAAGATACTAGCATTGAGAGTCACCTAATTGGTTAAGATAGCTCTGGAGACTACTAGGAATTATGGTACCCCATACTTGCATGGGGCAAAAAACTTTCCTGCAACCCAGGAATTCTTGTAGTTGCTTTGAATAGACCCTCACCACAATGTGAAGATAGGTATGACTAGAAAAGTTGAAGGCTGGATACCCATGCTCCATCCTCCCCTATTGGAAGAGGGGGCCTGGGGGATCTAATCACTATGGGAATGATTGACTGGATTATCAAATTCCATGACTTCAAGCTACCATGAACCCCAAGTGTGTACAGAAAAAATATCCATTGTCTGAATAAAGGGCAACAGACAAAAAAGTTTGTGATTTTTTTTTAATGCTACAAGTTCTTTCTTCCTGGAGAAAGCCCAGTGTTCCAGGTGGAATTGGAAATACATCTCAGCAGCAAAGCCATTCCAATCCTAGATGTCACATGAAGTGCTCTCCTCCAGTGAGAGCTTGTCAAACAGGTACTCTCCCATCCCATTCTCAGGGGCTCCCAAACGCTTCAAGTTGGTGATATGGTCACCAAGTTGCTTGATGGTCTTGACCTGCTCATCCAGAAACTGAGTCTCCAGAAGGTCACACAGCTGGAAGGGCAAGAAATGATAGAAAAAACATCAATTCAAGTTAATTTCACTTCACTCTTGCTTCTTGTAGGGAGGTTTTAGTTTTGCTGAAAACTGTGGTAAACCTAGGAGTCTGGCATCTATGTTAAAAACAGAGGTGATGGCCTATTGGTATCACCACTAGGTTTAGTGCAGAAAACTCAGATGTTACTGAGGATGGGTGTTCAAATCCCACTATGGCAGATGGTTATAATTTGAATTACATGAAAATATCTGGAATTAGGTATCTACTGATGATCATGAAGCCATTGTTGAAAAAACTTCATCTGGTCTATTAATATCCTTAAACAAAATCTGCTGTTCTTACTTGGTTCTTGGCCTACATGTGACCCAGAACCACAGCAACGTGGTTGACTCTCAATTGCCTCCAAGGTCAACTAGGGATGGGCAATAAATGCTGGCCCAGCAACACCAATGTCCCATGAATAGATAAAGAAAACAAAGCTAATGTCTAGAATGGATCTTTGGGAGATTGCTTGAAGAGTTTAGATGTTGCCTAGAACACTTAGCAATAACTCCCTGCTCCTGACCGCAAATGGGGCTGGTGTTTTAACAAGATGGCACCATTGACAGTTCAGCACAATACTAAGAGAAGGCAGCCTCAAGTGTGCAACCACTATTTAAATTAAATGGAAATTAATTTGATCAAATTACTTATTTAAACCTATTGATGTGTAACATCATTGCTCATTTGAATTTTTGGTTACACTAGAACATGGTGATTCTACAATGGTGTCTCCAACTGGAGAATCATTTTACTTAAACAGGTCAGAGTTACGATGAAGTGAAGCTTACATGAGGGTCAGTCTGGGTTTTGGCAAGATGGTGGAGATCCAAGAGACTCTTGTTCACATTCTTCTCCAGATCCAGGGCTACTTGCATTGCTTGGAGACCATTGCCCCACTCATCCCTCTCTGGCTTCTACAATGGGGAAAGACTCATTAAATTTCATGAGAAAACACTTATTCCACTGAAGTGCAGGAACAAATTTATTAGTGTCACAAGTAGGCTTACATTCACATCCAATGAAGTTAATGAAAATGCCTTAGTTGCCACACTCCAGCACCTGTTTGGGTACACTGAGGGAGAATATAGCACAGCCAATGCACCCTAACAAGCATTTATACTGTGGGAGAAATCAGGAGCACAGAGGAAACCAACACAGACATAGGGAGAATATACAGACAATGAACTAAGCCAGGTCAATACACAGCAAGATGGAGATATTTAGCTCATGACCAAACAAGTGAAACTAAACAATGGACCATTTCCTTTCCTTCAGAGGATGAAGATTTGGACAGTGTAATAATTGGAGCCCCATTAACAGAGCCTTTCTCCTCCAGAAATTCCCACCTTCACATCCTGGAGAAGGATGCGGCCTCCACGTTTATTCTGGAATTTAATCAGCTTCTCCGTGTGTTCCTGCTTCTCCTGGGACTGATGTTTGAAGAAATGGGAGAAATTGTCGAGGGCAACATCATCCTGGTCAAAGAAAGCTGTCTGAAAGAACAACCCCAATTCCATTAACCACAACACGGAGGCCCCATCAAACTGAACATTCCACCAATGCCTCTTCTCTAAGAGATGAGATTACATTAAAAATCCTCACTTCTCAAATGTATAGAATTGTTTTTAACCCAATCTTTTCATGTTTCCAATTGCAAAGGTTGGTCATACCCATCCAATAGCATGTGATAGAAATTGTAACTTAAGTGTTAACTGACAAGTGACGTTGCTGTGTATCCAGTATACAATTTAAGCCTTTTGCACTCACTCATTCTCAATAGCTTCCAACTAATCATAAATAGGAAGGGAATTATAACAATTTATTCAGTGTTACCTATAGCACAGCCAAGCACAAGACATTAATCAGATTGATGTCTGATTTGTATGCATGTTCAAGTCCTTCAAATAAGGAAAAAATGAAAATAAAATTTGTCATAACTAGGCTTACATTTACACTGCAGTGAAATTACTGAAAAATCTCCTAGTCACCACACTCTAGCACCTGTTCAGGTACACCAAGGGAGATATTAGCATTGGCCAATGCATTCAACCGCACATCTTTTAGACATGTATCAAAAATGACCATAGAAGTTTAAAAACCCCCAACTTAATCATAAGTAAATGCTATTTCTACTCAAGCCTGGTCTACGAGTGACTCCATTCTCACACCAATAAACTCAGTTTCTGACATAGCATCAGGAAGGCCAGCAAGGTTCAGCCTGGATGGGATTGTTGTCAGTGTGGGTTTGATGGATTAAATGACCTCTTTCTGTACTGTAGGAATTTAGTGATTCTAGTAAGCTACTCATTTGAGAGAGGTCAGGGTTAGACAGTAAGTGTCCAAAGAAGTACAGGTTAAGTTGATGTCTAGAGACAGTATGGGGGAAAATTACAGAACATAGTACTGAGTGTTCCTCCAGTACTGACCCCCCGATAGTGCAGCACTCGGTATTGAACCTCCAATAGTACAGCATTCTCAGCACCAACCCTCCAATAATGCAGCACTCCACCAGTACTGACCTTTTAGAGTCTAGCATTCCCTTAGTACTGACCCTCTCACTAGAGGGCAAATGCATGGGAATATAGCCTGGGTGGGATTGTTGTTGGTACAGACTCAATGGAACAAGGGGCCTTTTCCTGCACTGTAGAAAAGTTATGATACTCTAGTCATAGTCAAAATGAACATTAAAACTTCATACTTAGGAAGACACTTCTATATTGTTCTAGGAACAGCTAATGAACCAACCACTTCATATTCAATATCACATCTCACTAATCGCAATGAGAGATTACAACTCTAATTAGAATGGCATAACATCTTCAGATAGGAGAGTGACAAAATAACCATGAAGTCAAGTTAGACTTACAGGAAGGATTTACTTCAGAATAACAAATTTTACTTCAAACCCAGAGACAAGACTCACCAGAGAAAGATAGAGATAGGAAGCAGTGAGCTCCAGGTTAATTTGCTTGTTGACACCAGCTTCACAATCCTGGTGATAGTTTTGAGAAATCTGAGAGTCCATTTTTTTCCCCTTCACTCCCCAATTTACTCAAGAAAACTCCTATATCACAAATTTAGGATGAAGACAAATGATCTAAAACTTCACTGCTAAAGAACTCGTGTTTATACCCCAGCACCACCCACCCCCCCCAAAAAAGAGTACTAAACAGGAAATGACATCATCGACAATGGCTGCCCATTCTTGTTGACCAATCAAACAGCTGCCAATCTTTTTGGCCAACGAAGTGAAGTAAATCTAATTAACTCAGGGAAGAATTAAAAGGGGCTGCTCCCAAAAAGAGGGAAATTACATGAAACAAAGAAACTTAAAACATCAAATCAAAAGGTGATTAAAGGAATCAAAAATGTACCCCAGTCCCTATAGGCATGGAAGGCACCAACAGTGTCCTTTGATCCGCCATGCACCCTCTCCAGGGACACTCAACCCTGAATAGAGGATCAGATAGTCAGGATGGATGGCCCCTCGGTCACTTGCGGACTGGACCTGTTTGTGGCAAGTTTTAACTGAATGGCTGCATTGTCTAATTGGAATCCAATCAGCTCAGGATCAGGTTTGGAGCCAATCAGAATGTCAGGTGAGAGGTTCCTCTGATAGACAACTCAACCCTGATGTCATTGCCGATTGACCTCTGACCTCCTTCATCAGTGAAAACTTAACACAAAGTGTCTCTAAGTGCCAGTGCCACTATCTCACAGTGCCAGGGACCTGGGTTTGATTCCCAGCTTGGGTTATTCCCAGCTTAGGTCACTGTCTGTGTGAACTCTGCATGTTCTCCCTGTGTCTGCATGGGTTTCCTCAGGGAGTTCCTGTTTCCTCCCACAGTCCAAAAGACATGCTGGTTAGGTATATTGGCCATACTAATTCTCTCTCAATGTACCAAACAAGTATTGGAGTGCGATGACTCAGGGGTTTTCACAGTAACTTCTTTACAGTATTAATGCAGTAATTAATTAGTGCAGTAATTAATACAGTATACAATTAACTACTTGTGACACTAATAAATTAACAATAGCTGAATTTTTATAGTTAAACATCAATAAGGGGGGATTACTGTTAAAGTGTTTACTGTGGGTCCGACCAAGTGGGGAATCTTCTGGAAGGAATTTTGTAGGATTATCTTTAACTGTGTAACTGTAATCCTGTATGTTTGAGTTTTCTTTTCTTCTTGTCAATAAATCTTTCACCTTTAATACTGAAGTCCCAAAGTCTCAGATCAGTCCCTTTCTTCAGAGTATGAAAAAAATGAGTAATCCACGTTTCCCTCTGGAATGTGGTTTGGAAGGCAGTTAACAACTGCTGTGGTCATAAAAATAGGACTCACGGCAGTAACTTGCCAAGATCCCTCTGACAGTCCCTCCCTAACCCCCTGACCTGGAAAGGCAAAGGGAGCGAGTGCGCGGGAATGTCACCACCTCCAAGTTTCCCCTTTGAGTCAACTACATGGATACCATTCCGTCACCATCTCCAGGTCAAAATCCCTAACAGCGCTGTGGGAGCACCTTCATAACATGGACTGAAGGTGATTCAGTATACAACATTCTCAAGGACAGTACGTTGCTGATGAATGTCACATCTCTAGAATAAAAAGGAGAGTGGGTTTATTCACCAATATTGCCGTGTTTTACCCAGGCCACCGTTTGCCTGTGTATTCACTGCATTAGCAGTAGGTGGCACTGAAGGCAAACTTTTTCATCCAATACACTTCTGGCAGTATCAGTAAGAATTGAAGTGTTGAATCCCTTCAGCGCAGAAGGAGGCCATTTGGCCCATCAATCTCGTACTGACAACCGGGCCCTATCCTCGTAACCCCACATATTTACCATGGCTAATCCCCCTAACTTATACATCTTTGAACACTAAGAGGCAATTTAGCATGGTCAATCCACCCAACCTACATATCTCTGACACTAAGGGACAACTTAGCGTGGCCAATCCACTTAACCTGCACCTCTTTGGACTTTGGGAGACAACCAGAGTATCTGGAGGAAACCCACACAGACACAGGGAGAATGTGCATACTCTGCACAGACAAGGCTGGGAATCGAATCCAGGTCTCTGGCGCTGTGAGGCAGCTGTGCTAACCACTGTGCCATCGTGCTGCCCATTCTGCACTGTAGGGCTCTTATGAATCTAACCAGCGGGATCTGTCTGTGCTCATCAAACTGAAGGGGGTATAGTGACAACATCAAGCGATGCATTCACATAGTGCCCAGGGTGGTGCAGTGAAGGAGGGGGAGGGAGGAGGAAGGAGGGGAGAGGCCTGGGAAGGCTGGGTAAGGTACTCTGTCAAACAGTTGGTGGTGACTCAATGGACCAAACCTTCCGCACTGTAGGAATTCTATCAAATCCTGTTGTATCTATAAGCACAATTCTGACAAATTTCCAAGGCCTACGGCTTAGGAGAATCCTAAAGTTGAAAGCTGGGACCAACAGCTAGCACCAACAACTGACACCAGGATCAAGACTTTGAGAAGTGCTTGAACAAGAATATTGAAGATGAGCCATTTCCTGTTAACAAAAAACCTTGAAAATAGAACATGACTTGGAGGCCTGCCTTGCAGCTGCGTCCAATAATTTGCAGAGATGTCAGACGTGTGGTTAATGAGGTCAGAGAGGATGAGCTGTACTCTTGAAATGGAGCTGGGGGAAGTGCGCTGTCTCTGTCATCTTCTGACTGAAAATCTCCCCCACCGCTGACTTTCTGGCACAGTAACCCCTTCATATCTCACTCCCAGGGGAATCCGCCGTAGGCAATCCCACAACTGTGGGTGGCACAGTGACACAATGGTTAGCACTGCTGCCTCACAGCGCCAGGGACCTAGGTTCGATTCCCGGTCTTGGGTGACTGTCTGTGCAGAGCCTGTGCGTTGTCCCCTGTGTCTTCATGGTTTTCCTCCGGGTCATCCTGCTTCCTACTGCAGTCTGAAAGACATGCTGGTTAGGTGCACTGGCCACCTAATGCCAATGCACCTAACCAGCATGGTTAAATTTCCCCTTTGTGTCCAAAGATATGTAGATTAGGTGTATTGGCCATGCTAAGTTGCCCGTTAGTGTCCAAAGATGTGCAAGTTAAGTGGATTAGCCATGATAAATTGTCTCTCACTATTCGAAGATGTGCAGGTTAGACGGATTAGCCATGGTAAATTGCCCCTTAGTGTCCAAAGATGTGCAGGTTAGATGGATTGGCCATGCTAAATTGCCCCTTAGTGTCAGGGAATTAGCAGGATAAATATGTGGGGTTACAGGGATAGGGCCTGTGTGGGATGGTTGTCAATGCAGACTCAATGGGCCAAATGGTCTCCTTCTGCACTGTAGGGATTATGTGATCCTGACATCCATCTCTGTGCAAGGTATAGTCGTCAGTGTGGTTGTAAAATTGTGGGCTTGATGTATGCACGTGTGGGGGAAGGGGGAAGAGGAGCAAAGGTGGGGGTGTCAGCCTTGGGGGGTGGCCTCAATTACTGTTTGCGATGATGATTACGGGACCTGCTTTTTTATAAAAGGGGTTGAAGCAGGAGAGGCAGATTGCCCCAGTGCCGTCACTCCGAGATATCCGAGGGCCGCAAGGTGGAGACATGGCGTACACAAACATGCCAATGGCCTCGGTGCCTCTATGTGAAGGGTCCTGGTATGGGATATGAGACTGGATCAGGGTCACGATAGGCATCCTTCTGATAGGGATACGGTGGACGTCGTGATGATGTCACTGGGCTAGCTTTCTTCGAGACTCAGGTCACTGTTCCGGGATCAAGGGTTCAAATCCCACCATTTGCCAATTCGATGAGCACGGCACGGTAGCACAGTGGTTAGCACTGCTGCTTCACAACTCCAGAGTCTTGGGTTCGATTCCTGGCTCGGGTCACTGTCTGTGTGGAATTTGTACATCGTCCTCATGTCTGCGTGGGTCTCCTCTGGGTTCTCCGGTTACCTCCAAAGATGTGCGGGTTAGGTTGATTGGCCACACTAAGAAATTGTCCCTTAGTGTCCAGGGATGCGTAGATTAGTGGCTATAATATGTGGGGGTAGGGCCTGGGTGGGATAGTGTTAAGTGCAGACTGGATGGGCTGAAGGGTCTCTTTCTGCATTGTAGGGTTCTATGTTCTATGAGCAGGGTGGAGTTGAAAAGATATCAGTAATGATGACCATCAATTGTTTGTGGGAAAACCCCATCTGGCTCATTAACGTCCTTTAGGGAAGGAAAGCTACAGTCCTTAGCCAGTCTGGCCTACGTGTGACTCAAGAGCCGCAGCAATGTGGTTGATTTTCAACTGCTCTCTGAAATTTTGTGCAGAGTCACTCAGTTCAAGGAAAATTAAGGATGGGTAACAAATATTGATCGAATGCAATGACACCCACATCACTATTAAACATGCAGGCAGAATAAGTGAAGGGCCCCAGGAGGGACCCTTAGCTCGTTTGAATGAAATAACCTGCCCAATACATCACACCAACAAATTTTAATGGTTCACATTAGACCTTTTTGTTGTTGCTCCCACCACCCAATACCAATTGGAGCTCCCAATTATGTTAGTGTGTTTTGGAGGAGTGATCATAGAGCCACCCCAGAGTGCAGAAGAATCCATTCATCCCATCAAGTCTGCATTGACAGAGTTACTTACCCAGGTCCCTTCCCCCACCCAATCTCACAACCTCTAGCATTTCCAATGGCTAATCCATCTCACCTACGCATCTTTGGGATTCCAAGGGGCAATTTAGCATGGCCAATCCACCTAACCTACACGTCGTTGGACACTAAGAGGCAATTTAGCATGGCCAATTCATCTAACTTACGCACCTTTGGACTCAAGGGGGCAATTTAGCTTGGCCAATCCATCTAACCTACACATCTTTGGACACTAAGGGATAGTTTAGTATGGTCAATCTAACTAAACTACACATCTTTGGGCACTAAGGGACAATTTAGCATGGTCAATCCACCTAACCTACACATCTTTGGACACTAAGGGACAATTTATCATAGCCAATCCAATTAACCTACACATCTTTGGACTAGCACAGCCAATCCAACTAAACTACACATTGTTGGACACTACAGGGCAATTTAGCATGGCCAATCCACTTAACCCACACACCTATGGTCTGTGGGAGGAAACCGGAGCACCAGAGGAAACCCATGCAGACATGAGGAAAATGTGCAAGCTCCACACAGACAGTGACCCAAAGCTGGAATTGAACTCCGGTCCCTGGCACTGTGAATCAGCAGTGCTAACCACTTGAAAACAGGGAACTATAAATGGGTGAAGAAAAAGTGTTTCTCCGAGAGAGTATTTTGCATATCTTCCAGCTGATGTAACCATGGTTTTAGAAATATATTTAAATATATCATGATTTCCTGTCTGCAGAACTAATTTCCTGCTTCATGTCTCTGTCACAACTTCATGTCAATTTTATTCTCATTATCATTGCCTGTTTCTATCTGAGTTGATTTTCCACAGCTCTGAGTGTGGAACATCAATACCAAGGGTGGGATTTTCCAGTCCCACCGAGTGCATTTTACAGTGGTGGATTTTTCCAATCCTGCTGATGCATACAGCATTTTGTGTGACACACTCTTTGCACTGTTAGGGAACCCACAACAGGTGGTGGTGGGTGTGGTGGTGGTGGTGGTGGTGGTGGTGGGGGGGGGGGGGGGGGGGGGGGGGGGGGGGGGGGGGGAGAGGGTGGCGTTGCCTTCAGCAAGATTGGAAAATCCTGCCAGCGGAAAGGGCTGGAAAATCCCATCCTAAAGCATGTTGCTCTTTTTACCTCCACCACTGAAGGTCTTTCGCCCCTGCGAGTCTATTTGTTGGTAAATATTACAGCTGGAATCTTACCACCATTCACGCCGGTGAGATTTTCCCATCCCGCCCCAGTGAACAGAGAGTTGGCTGGGCGCCAAATTCTCCATCATCGCTACAGCGAGGGCGTAGCGTGAGTGGCTGATAAGATCATCTCAAAAAATAATAGACAGATTTTGACGAAACCTTGTACACAGATGGCCCAAGGGAGAAATGATTAGTTTGTGGCCAAGATGTAAATCTGGAGCCTTGAGTTTTTGGCAGGATCGATCTTCTGCATTGGCAGATAAGACAAGTGGACATTTTTTTTTGAATGTTGTGGATTGTTCTAGAAGGCTATGGACCATCTCAGCTGTAGCAGTCAAATTTGTCAGAACTGCCAAAATGTCAGCAGAGTTTTCACACCAGATTGTTGGACGTGGATTGGCCTGAAGATACTAAGGTCAAGATTTTCTGGCTGTTCTCGCCCAAGATTGGACAATCTCACTGAGGTCAACAGACTTTTGCATAGCCCATCCCTCCCCACCCCCCAGGACTCGCTACGATTCCTATGGCGGGTGGGATGGGCAAATTCTACCCTTGTGCCCATTTGCAGCTCCTTGAGGATCGTGTTAAGGAGCTGGAGCTGGAATTAGAGGAACACAGGGTAATTCGAGAGGTTGAGGAGGATATTGGCAGGAGTAACAAAGAGATAGTCACTCCTAAAAGTGATTCTTGGGTAACTATTAGGAGGAGGGGTAAGAAGCAATCGGGTAGACAATCCCCTGGGGCTGTTCCCCTCCAAAACAAATTTTTTGTCTTGGAGGCTACAGTTGAGGAAGAATCAACTTGTGATGACCAAAGGGAGCAGGTCTCTGGGGGTGAGCCTGCTGAGAATGCTCAGGTGGGTAGGGGGAATAAGAGATTGGGCCTGGTAATTGGAGACTCCATAGTTAGAGGGACAGATAGGAGAGTAAATAGTAATAAACGGGACTCAGGGCTGGTGTGTTGCCTCCCAGGGGCTGGAGTCCAGGATGTCGCAGATCGGGTTTTTAAGATTCTTAAGGGGGAGGGGAGTCAACCCCAAGTCATAGTTCATGTAGGGACACATGATATAGGAAGGACGAGGGAAGGGGATATTAAACAGAAATTTATGGAGTTGGGGTGGGAGCTTAGGGCCAAAACTGGCAGAGTGGTTATCTCTGGACTCTTGCCTGTGCCAAGGGATAGTTTAGAGAAGAACAGAGAGAGGGAATGTTTGAACTCGTGGCTGTGGGGATGGTGCAGGAGGGAGGGGTTCAGGTTCCTGAACAATTGGGACTCATTCTGGGATAGGTGGGACCTCTACAAGAAAGATGGTCTACACCTGAACCAGAGGGGAACTAATATCTTGGGGGGAAAATTTGCTAAGGCTATGCAGGGGGCTTTAAACTGATTCGGGGGGGATGGGATCCTAAGTAGTTGGGGTGTTAAGAGGGATGAGAGTAAGAGGGTCATAGAGGAAAGCTGTAAAACACAGCAGCATACGGGTGGGGTAGGGCATGGTTTGAAATGCGCATACTTTAATGCAAGGAGTATTTGCAATAAGGGGGAGGAACTTGCAGCTTGGACCAGTACCTGGAACTTCGATGTTGTGGCCATTTCAGAGACTTGGGTAAGCAGGGACAAGAATGGATGTTGCAGGTTCCGGGGTTCAAATGCTTTAGTCGGAGTAGAGAAGGAGGTAGAAGGGGGGGAGGAGTGGCATTATTAGTCAAAGACTGTATCACAGTGACATAAAAGAAGTTTGATGAGGACTTGTCTGTTGAGGTAATATGGGCTGAGATTAGAAACAGGAAAGGAGAGGTCACCTTGTTGGGAGTCTTTTATAGACCTCCTAAAAGTTCTAGAGAGGTTGAGGAAAGGATTGCAAAGTCAATTCTGGTCAGGAGTGAAAGTAATAGGGTAATTGTTATGGGGGACTTTAACTTTACTAATATTGATTGGAATAGCGATAGCTCTAGCTCGTTAGAGGGGTCAGTTTTTGTACAAAGTGTGCAGGAAGGTTTTTTGACTCAGTATGTAGATAGGCCAACTAGAGGTGAGGCTACATTGGATTGGTGCTGGGCAATGAGCCAGACCAGGTGTTAGGCTTGGAAGTTGGTGAACATTTTGGTGATAGTGACCACAATTCGGTTGCGTTCACCTTAGTGATGGATAGGGATAGGCATGAAGCTGGGGGCAGTAGTTATAGCTGGGGAAGGGTAATTATGAGGCCATCAGGAGAGAATTAGGGTGCATAGATTGGACTAGGAAACTACAGGGACTGGGAACATCTGAAATGTGGAGCTTATTCAAGGAGCAGCTGCTGCGGGTCCTTGATAAGTATGTCCCTGTCAGGCGAGGAGGAAATGGTCAAGTAAGAGAACCTTGGTGTACAAAAAAAGTTGATTTGCTGGTTAAAAGGAAAAAGGAGGCTTATGTCAGGATGAGGCTTGAAGGCTCAGTTAGTGCAATGGATAGCTATAGATTAGCCAGGAGGGAGCTGAAGAGTGAATTGAGGAGAGCTAAAAGGGGACACGAGAAGACTTTGGCTGATAGGATCAAGGAGAATCCTAAAGCTTTCTTTAGATATGTTTAGAATAGAAGATTGGTTAGGGCAAGATTAGGGCCAGTCATAGACAGCAGTGGGAAGTTGTGCGTGGAGCCTGAGGAGATTGGAGAGGTACTGAATAAATATTTCTCTTCGGTATTCATGCAGGGTGATGTAAATGTAGTTATGGAGAACACTGAAGTACAGGGTAGCAAACTGGAAGGTATCGAAGTAGATAGGGAGGATGTGCTAGATATTCTCGAGGGTTTGAAGTTGGATAAGTCCCCTGGGCCGGACGGGATTTACCCTAGGATTCTCTGGGAGGCAAGAGAGGAGACTGCAGAGCCTCTGGCTCTGATCTTCAGGTCGTCGTTGGTTACGGGTGTGGTTCCGGAGGACTGGAGGATAGCGAATGTGGTCCCATTGTTCAAGAAGGGGGAGAGAGACCTTCCAGGGAATTATAGGCCAGTGAGTCTTACTTCTGTTGTGGCAAAGTATTGGAGAGAATTATTAGGGATAGGATTTATAGTTATTTAGAGAGAAATGAATTGATTGGGGATAGTCAGCATGGTTTTGTGAAGGGTAGGTCGTGCCTTAGTAACCTCATTGAGTTGACTAAAGAGGTGAATGGGGGTAAGGCGGTTGATGTGGTATATATGGACTTTAGTAAGGCGTTCGATAAGGTGGCCCATGGAAGACTTCTGCAGAAAATAATAAATGTGTAGAGTATAGGGCTAATGGTAGGATTCTTAGTAGTCTTGATGAACAGAGGGATCTTGGTGTGTATGTGCACAGATCCCTGAAAGTAGGCAGTCAAGTCGATAAGGTTGTTAAGAAGGCATATGGAGTCTTAGCTTTTATTGGTAGGGGGATTGATTTTCGGAGCCGCAACGTCATGTTGCAACTGTACAAAACTCTAGTGCGGCCGCACTTGGAGTATTGTGTGCAGTTCTGGTCCCCACATTATAAGAAAGATGTGGAGGCATTGGAAGGGTACAGAGGAGGTTTACCAGGATGTTGCCTGGTATGGAGGGCAGGTCTTATGAGGAGAGGCTGAGGGATTTGAGGTTGTTTTCGTTAGAAGGAGGAGGCTAAGAGGGGACCTGATCGAAACATATAAGATGATTAGAGGTTTAGATAGGGTGGACAGTGATAGCCTTTTTCCTAGGATGGAGAAAGCTAGCACTAGGGGACACAGCTTTAAATTAAGGGGTGATAGTTATAGGACGGATATCCGAGGTAGGTTCTTTACCCAAAGGGTGGTTCGGGAGTGGAATGCCCTGCCTGCAGCAGTTGTAGATGCGCCAAGTTTGGTGGCGTTTAAGAGGTTAGTTGATAAGTATATGGAAGAGAAGGGAATGGTTTAGTTTGGAGGGGCATTGCTTTTATATTGGTCGGCGCAACATCGAAGGCCGAAGGGCCTGTTCTGTGCTGTAATGTTCTATGTTCTATGTTCTAAATGTAATGTCATGCAATTTGCAGATGTGAGCTGTGAGGAGGATGTAGAGATGCTTCAGTATGATCTGGACAAGTTGAAGTAAGTGGACAGTTGATTAGCTGCCGCAGCGTAATGTGGACAAGAGTGAGGTTAGGAAGGGAGATTATTATTTAAATGACATTAGATTGGGACAAGGGAATGCCTTCATATATCGGTCGCTGAAGGTAAAAATGCAGGTCAGCCAGGGGTAAAGAAGGCAAACCATAGAGTGCACAAGGAGGCCGTTCAGCCGATTGAATCTGCATTGATCACAATCCCACCCAAGCCCTATCCCTATAACCCCAGCTAGTCCCCCTGACACTAAAGGGCAACTTAGCATGGCCAATGTCTCTAATCCACACATCATTCGGACTGTGGGAGGAAACTGGGGTAACCCAAACAGACATGGGGAGAATGTGCAAACTCTACACAGACAGTGACCCCCAAGCTAGGAATTGAACCCGGGTCCTTAGTGCTGTGAGGCAGCAGTGCTAACCGCTGTGCCACCGTGCCACACTAACGTTTACCTGTTAGAATGGCATGTTAGTTTTGTTGGTGAGAAAATTCAGGTACAGGGGTAGAGGTGTCTTGCTGTAATTATACAGGGCCTTGGCGAGGCCGCACTAGAATACTGTGTGCAGATTTGGTCTCCTTACCTGAGGAAGGAAGGTAGAGGCAGAGACCCTAAACTCTTTCTCAAAAGTATCTGGATCTGCAGCCTAAATGCTGTCGGCTACGGGGCTGTGGACCCAGTGCAGGGATTAGAAAGGGTGTTCACAGGCTGACATGGAAAAGATAGGACGAATGGCCTCATTCTGTGTTGTAACCTCCCTGGAACTCTCCGTCAATTTTATTCTGTCCACTCTGTCTCTGCCTCTCATAATTTTGTACGCCTCTATCAAGCCAACCTTCAGCTTTCTTTGTTCCAAGGGAAATAACCCCAACCTATTCAATCTCTCCTCACAGATACACTTTTCCAGTCCTGGTAACATTCTTGTAAATCTCCTCTGCACTCTCTCCAGAGCCATTACATCCTTCCTGTAACATGATAACCAGAATACTACTCCAGTTGTGGCCTCACCGGAGTTTTATACAATGCCAACATTATATTCTTACTTTTATATTCTATATCTCTGTCAATAAAGGAGTGCATTCCATACAACCTCGTCAGCGTGAACTGCTACCTTTGGGGACCTATGTACTTGTATGCTAAGATCTGGGACGTTCTTACCATCGAGTGAGTGCAGTGAAGATTTGCCAGTTTGAGTACTTGGATGGCAGGACTGAAGAAAGATTGACTCGGTTAGAATTATGGTCACTGGAGTTCAGGAGGGGTGAGAGGGGATCTCGTAGAAATTTATAAAATTCTAACAGGTTTAGACAGGGTAGATTCAGAAAGAATGTTCCCGATGGTGGGGGGAGTCCAGAACTAGTGGGTCATAGTTCGAAGATAAGGGGATAAACCTTTTAGGACTGAGGTGAGGAGAAATTTCTTCACCTAGGTGAATGTGTGGAATTTACTATCGTAGGGAATAGTTGAGGCCAAAACGTTGTGTGATTTGCAACAAGAAGTTAGATATGGCTCATAAAATCATAGATCCCTACAGCGCAGAAAGAGACTATTCGACCCATCAAGGCTGCACAATCCCACCCAGACCCTATTCCCGTAACCCCACAAATTTGCCCCGTGAATCCCTCTGACCAAAGCATCCCGGGACACTAAGGGGCAATGTAGCATGTAGCACCTAATCTGCACATCTTTGGAGCGTGGGAGGAATCCGGAGCACCCGGAGGAAACCCCTTCCCAACTGAGTGTCCAAAGACATGATGTAGAGATGCCGGCGTTGGACTGGGGTAAACATAGTAAGAGGTCTGACAACACCAGTTTTAAATCCAACCGATTTATTTGATAGTAAACTTGCAAGCCAAGATCGATCTTGGCTTCATGCCACACTATCTGTAACCCTCATGACTTGCCTGGGTTAGCAAAAAAAAACCTCACTTGCTGTGCTGTCTGGAGACAATACACATCTCTCTAACCTGTGCTCAGTGCTCCTTCCACTCACATTGTTAGCCACTTTAAGACTTGAATAGCAGGTAAAGATTCGCATTCTAATCAGCAATCTGTAAACTGTGCTGAAATGTGTGCTATTGCAGACCAGAACACCTCATTCGCCTGAAGAAGGCTATAATAGCCGAAAGCTCGCGAGTTTACTATCAAATAAATCGGTTGGATTTAAAACTGATGTTGTCAGACCTCTTACTGTGTCCAAAGACATACATAGAACATAGAACATAGAACATAGAACACTACAGCACAGAACAGGCCCTTCGGCCTTCGATGTTGCGCCGACCAATATTAAAAGCAATGCCCCTCCAAACTAAACCATTCCCTTCTCTTCCATATACTTATCAACTAACCTCTTAAACGCCACCAAACTTGGCGCATCTACAACTGCTGCAGGCAGGGCATTCCACTCCCTAACCACCCTTTGGGTAAAGAACCTGCCTCTGATATCCGTCCTATAACTATCACCCCTTAATTTAAAGCTGTGTCCCCTCGTGCTAGCTTTTTCCATCCTAGGAAAAAGGCTATCACTGTCCACCCTATCTAAACCTCTAATCATCTTATATGTTTCGATCAGGTCCCCTCTTAGCCTCCTCCTTTCTAACGAAAACAACCTCAAATCCCTCAGCTCTCCTCATAAGACCTGCCCTCCATACCAGGCAACATCCTGGTAAACCTCCTCTGTACCCTCTCCAATGCCTCCACATCTTTCTTATCATGTGGGGACCAGAACTGCACACAATACTCCAAGTGCGGCCGCACTAGAGTTTTGTACAGTTGCAACATGACGTTGCGGCTCCGAAATTCAATCCCTCTACCAATAAAAGCCAAGACTCCATATGCCTTCCTAACAACCTTCTCGACCTGACTGCCTATTTCAGGGATCTATGCACATACACACCAAGATCCCTCTGTTCATCTAGACTACTAAGAATCCTACCATTTGCCCTATACTCTACACATTTATTATTTCTGCCATAGTGCATTACCTCACACTTTTCCACATTAACTCCATTTGCCACCTCTCGGCCCAGCTCTGCAACTTGTCCAAGTCCCTCTGCAAACTATAACACCCCTCTTCACTATCTACCACTCCACCGACTTTAGTGTCATCTGCAAATTTACTGATCCATCCCTCAATACCCTCATCCAGATCATTTATAAAAATTACAAACAGCAGGGGCCCAAAACAGACCCCTGAGGCACACCACTTGTCACCGAACTCCACGATGAATATCTCCCATCAACCACCACCCTCTGTCTTCTATCTGCTAGCCATTCCTAACCCAATTAGCTAAATCACCCTCTATCCCATACATCTGCATTTTCTGCAGAAGTCTTCCATGGGCCACCTTATCAAACGCCTTACTAAAGTCCATATATACCACATCAACCGCCTTACCCCCATCCACCTCCTTAGTCACTTTTTCAAAAAACTCAATGAGGTTAGTAAGGCACGACCTACCCTTCACAAAACCATGCTGACTATCCCCAATCAATTCATTTCTCTCTAAATAACTATAAATCCTATCCCTAATAATTCTCTCCAATACCTTGCCCACAACAGAAGTAAGACTCACTGGCCTATAATTCCCAGGAAGGTCTCTCTTCCCCTTCTTAAACAATGGGACCACATTCGCCATCCTCCAGTCCTCCGGAACCACACCCGTAACCAACGAGGACCTGAAGATCAGAGCCAGAGGCTCTGCAATCTCCTATCTTGCCTCCCAGAGAATCCTAGGGTAAATCCCGTCCGGCCCAGGGGACTTATCCAACTTCAAACCCTCGAGAATATCTAGCACATCCTCCCTCTCTACTACAATACTTCCCAATTTGCAACCCTGTACCTCAGTGTTCTCCATAACTACATTTCCATCACTCTGCGTGAATACCGAAGAGAAATATTTATTCAGTGCCTCTCCAATCTCTTCAGGCTCCACGCACAACTTCCCACTGCTGTCTATGACTGGCCCTAATCTTGCCCTAACCAATCTTCTATTCTTAACAAATCTAAAGAAAGCTTTAGGATTCTCCCTAATCCTATCAGCCAAAGTCTTCTCATGTCCTCTCTTTGCTCTCCTCAATTCCCCCTTTAGCTCCCTCCTGGCTAATCTATAGCTATCCATTGCACTAACCGAGCCTTCAAGCCTCATCCTGACATAAGCCTCCTTTTTCCTTTTAACCAGCGAATCAACTTTTTTCGTACACCAAGGTTCCCTTACTCGACCATTTCCTCCTTGTCTGACAGGGACATACTTATCAAGGACTCGCAGCAGCTGCTCCTTGAATAAGCTCCACATTTCAGATGTTCCCAGTCCCTGTAGTTTCCTAGTCCAACCTATGCACCCTAATTCTCTCCTTATGGCCTCATAATTACCCTTCCCCCAGCTATAACTACTGCCCCCAGCTTCATGCCTATCCCTGTCCATCACTAAGGTGAACGTAACCGAATTGTGGTCACAAATTTGGCACACATGTTGGCACACATACAGGTGCCAACATCCCGTCAAAGGAGAAAGAAAAGAAATAATTCCCTGCCGAAAAGGGAATTATTTCAGATTGTGTCAAACCGTTTGAGTTGCAGGGAGAAAATCATTTGGGCCGGTTTTCTTTCTAACTCGGTTCCTGAAATCATGTCAACTTCCCCTTTCCTTCAGTCGGGCTCGGGTTACCGTAATTCTCTGAATAAATGCATTCATTTCAGTTCCAGAGTCCTCTAACCCTGAGCTGGCGGGACTTCCTGCTGGCTCCCCTGTCGCCTGTTGACTGGAGTCTCTGTAACGGGCAGAGGGCAGGGTTGGAGGGAGGGAGGTTGGGGGTGAGGTGGGACAGGAGGGCGGGGGAAGGGGAGGAAGCCTCATGCCAGACGTCAACTTCTGAAAGCCCTGCTCACAATGGCATGTCCTTTGAACTGAGATGGATGGCACTTCGGGGATTGACCCGCCGACTGAGAGAGATTACCCACACTGTCCACGTGACACTGTGATATGACGGGGTGGCTTTGTAACACTGAGTCGGAGGCGCAGATGGTCACACAAGTTGACCCACTTCCCTTGATCCCCGGCAATCCCCTCAGGGTCAGGGTGGCACGAAGGCACAGTGGTTAGCACTGCCGCCTCACAGTGCCAGGGACCGGGTTCAATTCCGGCCTCGGGTTACTCTCTGTACAAAAGTCTGCACGTTCTTCCCGTGTCTGCGTGTGTTTCCTCCAAGTGCTCCAGTTTCCTCCCACAGCCCCAGATCTCGGGAGGGGCGAGCAAGGCTGGAAATTCCTGCCCGTAGATTCCCTACGCTGCAGCAGGAGGCCATTTGGCCCATCAGGTCTGCACTGACAACAAACCCACCCAGACTGTAACCGCACAGATTTATCCTGTTAATGTCCCCTAACATTCTTCAATTTAGCATGGCTAATCCACCTAACCTGCACATCTTTGGATACTAAGAGGCAATTTAGCATGGCTAATCTACCTAACCTGCACAGCTTTGGAGCTGGGAGGAAACCCACATAGAAATGGGAAAACGTACAGACTCCGCACAATCACTAAAGCCAGACCCAGGTGCCTGGTGCAATAAAGGGTCACAACTTGATTCCTTGGATGAGAGGTTGTCCAATAAAGATTGCTGGAGCAGAATAGGCAGGTATTCCTTGGAGTGTACAAAAATGAGAAGCAATCTCATTGAAGGAATTGGTCTTGTATTTGGGAATGACAGAGATTTGGAGGGGTGAATAAATTGGGATGAGGTGGTGTGTTGGGTTGGCGGGGAAGGGGGGAGTGCCCAATCAGAGGCCATCAGCTCCCTTTGCTTGGCAGCACCATCGGGAGGGATGTGGCTATTGCCAGTACTGCACCCCCTCAGGCCCAGAACCAAGGGGAGGGGGAATGCAGACAGGAATGAGTGATGTGGGGTGGGGTGGGGGAGGCGGGGGCTGTGGGAAGATGGGTGTCGGCAGCAAGAACAGAATGGGCTGGTTCAAAGTGACCCCCCGTCCACCTTCCTGCTCCTGAGGTCCTCAGTCAGACGCTGGAGGTCCCTCGGGGAGTCCGGAAGCAAAAACGCTCTTTCTGCCTCAGAAGGAAATTAAAATAAACACTTTTCATTTATATAGCACCTTCAGGATGTTTCAAAGCTGCTCACAGCCAATGAAATAATTTCCAAGAGTAGCCACACTGGTAATGCAGCGGACAGGGTGGCCATTTTGCACACAGCAAGATCCCACAGGCAGCCTCAACCTAAATGAACTTTTCACCGGTCTTTTTCAGATGCCACTTAAGGGTGAATGTGGCCCAAAGATGCTCACGTGAATAGACAGGGCCTGTGGGATCCTCTATGCTTCATTCTAAGGTATTTCTGTCCAATGTTCTGCTTTAAAGCTAACCTAAGCTCACTTGGCCACAGTTTAAAACTCAGCTTGGAATAGTGGATCCAGCCTAGAAAATTGGCTTCCTTATTTGAAAATGCAATGTTCATAGAAATGGTTCTTTTCATAAGCCAGCTCTCATGGTCACAGCTGCAGATTGTTTTGTGAAAGTTACATATATTATTCCGACTGCTTGTACTTGTCAACTTCATATCACAGTTAATAATCCACATATATTGGAATTAATTATATGTTTTGCTAGTTCAGTTGTGTTGAATTCTGTACAAACTTTTAGATCGAGTCTGTATAGGCTCTGTCTCTGGGTAGCATGGTAGCACAGTGCTTAGAATGCTGCCCAGGTTCAATTTGTGGCTTGGGAGTCACTATCTGTGTAGAGTTTGCACGTTCTCCCCATGTCTGTGTAAGTCTCCTTCCAGGTGCTCTGGTTTTCTCCCACAGTCCAAAAGGTGTGCTGTTTGGGTGCGTTGGCCATGCTAAATTCTCTCTCAGTGTGCCTGAACAGGCGCTGGAGTGTGGTGATTATTAGTCACAAGCAGGCTTATATTAGCATTGCAATGAAGTTACTGTGAAAATCCCCTGATCACCACACTCCAGCACTTATTCAAGTATACTAAGACAGTGTAGATCTTTGGACACTAAGGGGCAATTTAACATGGCCAATCCACCTAACCTGCTTATCTTTGGACACTAAGGGGCAATTTAACATGGCCAATCCACCTAACCTGCATATCTTTGGACACTAAGGGGCAATTTAACATGGCCAATCCACCTAACCTGAATATCTTTGGACACCAAAGGGCAATTTAACAGGGCCAATGCACTTAACTAGCATATCTTTTGGACTGCGGGAGGAAACCAGAGCGCCCTGAGGAAACCCATGCAGACATGGGGAGAACGTGCAGGCTCTGCACAGACAGTGACGCAAGCCAGGAATTGAACCTGGGTCTCTGGCACTGTGCCACTTGCTGAAGCACTTGGAATGAGTTTTGAAACCACAATCTTTCAACTCAGAGGTGAGAAAGCTATCACTGAGTCACAGCTGAATCATATTTTAAAATGTAGTTCACACAGCATTATGGAGAAAAGGAATGATTCACATTTGTGTAGTGTTGTTGCGTATCGACATCTGGACTAGGATCAGGAGTAGGCCACTCGGCTCCTCAAGCCTGCTCCACCATTCAATAAGATCATGGCTGATCTGATTGTAAACTCAATCCCACATTCCTGCCAACTCCACTTCAATAACCTTTCACCCTCCCCTTGTTAATCAAGAATTCACCTAGCTCTGCCTTAAAAATATTCAAAGACTCTGCCTCCATTGCCTTTACAGGAAGAGAATTCCAGAGACTCATAACCCTCAGAGAACAAAAATTCTCCTCATAAGAACATAAGCACTCGGAGCAGGAGTTGGCCATCTGGCCCCTCAAGCCTACTCCGCCATTCAATAAGGTCATGGCTGATCTTTTTGTGGACTCAGCTCCACTTACCTGCCCGCTCACCATAACCCTTAATTCCTTTACTGTTCAAAAATCTGTCTATCCTTGCCTTAAAAACATTCAATGAGGTAGCCTCAACTGCTTCACTTGGCAGGGAATTCCTCACATTCACAACCCTTTGGGTGAAGAGGTTCTTCCTGAACTCAGTCCTAAATATTCTCCCTAGTTCTAGTTTCACCCACCAGTGGAAACAACTTCCTTGCTTCTATCTTGTCTATTCCCTTCACAGTCTTATATGTTTCTATAAGATCACCTCTCGTTCTTTCAGATTCCAATGAGTACAGCCTCAACCTTTCCTCACAAGCCAACCAACTCCAGAATCAGCCTAGTGAATCTCCTCTGCACCCTCTCCAGTGCCTTTATAAAAGTGTGAGGTAATTCACTTTGGCAGGAATAACAAATGTGTAGAGTATAGGGCTAATGGTAGAACTCTTAATAGTGTTGATGAACAGAGGGAACTTGGTGTATATGGATTTGCCTGAAAGTTGGCAATCAAGTCGATAAGGTTGTTAAGAAGGCATACGGAGTCTTAGCTTTTATTGGTAGGGGGATTGAATTTCGGAGCTCAACGTCATGTTGCAACTGTACAAAACTCTAGTGCGCCGCACTTGGAGTATTGTGTGCAGTTCTGGTCCCCACATTATAAGAAAGATGTGGAGGCATTGGAGAGGGTACAGAGGAGGTTTACCAGGATGTTGCCTGGTATGGAGGGCAGGTCTTATGAGGAGAGGCTGAGGGATTTGAGGTTGTTTTCGTTAGAAGAGGCGGCTAAGAGGAGACCTTATTGAAACATATAAGATGATTAGAGGTTTAGATAGGGTGGACAGTGATAGCCTTTTTCTTAGGATGGAGAAAGCTAGCACGAGGGGGCATAGCTTTAAATTAAGGGGTGGTAGTTATAGGACGGATGTCAGAGGTAGGTTCCTTACCCAGAGGGTGGTAAGGGTATGGAATGCCCTGTCTGCTGCAGTTGTAGATGCGCCAAGTTTGGCGGTGTTTAAGAGGTCCGTGGATAGGTTTATGGATGAAGAGGGAATGGTTTAGGTTAGAGGGTCATTGCTTTTTCTTAATTGGTCAGCACAACATCGAAGGCCGAAGGGCCTGTTCTGCGCTGTAATGTTCTATGTTCTCAAGTAAGGACCCCTTATTTTTAAACGGTAACCCCTAGTTCTAGATTCTTCGACTGTGTGCAGTTCTGATCATCCTATTATGGAAAGGATATTATTAAATTAGAAAGAGTGCAGAAAAGATTTACTAGGATGCTACCCGGACTTGACGGTTTGAGTTATAAGGAGAGACTGGATAAACTGGGACATTTTTCTCTGAAGCGTGGGAGGCTGAGGGATGACCTTATAGAAGTCTATAAAATAATGAGGGGCACACGTCAGCTAGATAGTCAGTATCTTTTCCCTAAGATAAGGGATACTAAAACTAGAAGGTATAGGGTTAAGGGGAGAGGTACAAAAGTGTCCAGAGGGGCAATTTTTTCACACATAGAGTGGTGAGTTATCTGGAACAAGATAGTTGTTCCAGAGGTAGTACTAGAGGCAGGTACAATTTTGTCTTTTAAAAAGCCTTTAGATGGGTAAGATGGGTTTAGAGGGATATGGGCCAATGGTGGGCAATTGGACAATTGGACTAGCTTATGGGTTAAAAAAGGGTCAGCATGGACAAGTTGGGCCGAAGGGCCTGTTGCCAGGCTGTAAACCTCGATGATTCTATGAATCTATAAGAGGAAGCATCCTTTCCACACCCACTGTGTCAATATCCTTCGGGATCTTAAAGATTTTGATCAAGTAACCTCTTACTCTTCTAGACTCCAGCAGGTACAAACCTAACCTCTCCAACTTTTCTTGATTTGATTTATTATTGTCAAACGTATTGGAATACGATGAAAAGTATTATTTCTTACACGTACGCAGACAAAGCACACTCTTTGTAGAGTACATGGAGGGGAAGGAAAGGAGAGGTGGGTGCCTGGAACTCATTTCTAGGGGTGGTAGTGGAAGGGGATATAGTAGTGACTTCTGAGGGAAGTACATGAATGAGATGGGAATAGAGGGATCTGGTCCCCGGAAACATAGGCGATTTCAGTTAATGATGCCAGCGTTGGTGTGAAACAGAAAGAAAGCCAGTCCTGAAAGCTTGTGGCTTTTGCTACAAATAAATCTGTTTGGACTTTAAGCTGGTGTTGTGGGATTTCTTTCTGTTTTTCGATTTTAGTTAAGCCAGGCAGCACGGTCAGTGCAGGTTTGGAGGGCAGAAGGGCTTGCTCTTGTACTGTAATTTTCTTTAGTCTTGTTCTTTGAGCGGGTGAGGAATATGGTGTTACAGTCATAGCTAGGATGTGGAGTAACATCAGCTTCATATATGGTAGGTCCATTCAAATGTCTGACAGCAGCAGGGAAGAAGCTGTTCTTGAGTTGATTGGTACGTGACCCCAGACTTTTCCCGAGGGAAGAAGGTGGAAGAGAGAATGTCCGGAGTGCTTGATTATGCTGGCTGCTTTTCCGGAGGCAGCGGGATGTGTAGACAGGGTCAATGGATGGAAGGCTTGTGTGCGTGATGGATTGGGTTACATTCACAACCTTTTGCAGTTTCTTGCAGTCTTGGGCAGAGCAGGAGCAGCACCAAGCTGTGATACATCCGGATAGAGTATTTTCTATGATTACCTCATTAGACAACTCATCTTTTCCTAGTATAAGTCTAGCAAACCTTCTGAGAACTGCTTCTAATATATTTACATCCTTCCTTAAATAAGGAGATAAATACTGTAGATGTACTTAATTATTTTATACTGTAGCCAAGTGATGATTACCAGCTTGATGTCAAGGACAGCAGACGTATGGGAAACAACTGCAAGTTCCCCTCTAAGCCACACACCATCCTGACTTATTTATATACTTATTAGTGTCACAGGTAGGCTTACATTAACACTGCCATGAGGTTACTGTAAAAATCCCCCTCCGGCACCTGTTCGGGTACACTGAGAGGGAGAATTTAGCACAGCCAATGCAGCCTAACCAGCATTATCGGTCGTTCCCTCACTGTCGCTGGGTCAAACTCCATCCGCTGGGTCAAACTGAGTCCGCCTCGCCCGCGGGGACAGCGGCAGTTCAACATCATTTTCTCAAGGGGCGATTAGGGATGGGTTTAAGTATTGGCCCCAGCCAGCGACATCCGCATCCCTTGAAAGAGTAAAAATAAAATCAATTGCTGGAGATGCAAACGTAGCAGATTAATTAGGTTAATTGGGCCTGGCTTTGAATAATTGGTTAAATTGGGGTTTCCCCATTGCCTGATTGTATAATGTGTGGGCGTAAGGATCTTAGATAAGAAGTAGAGATTACCAAGAGTTCAAGATGCAATGGAGAATCTGTACCTGGAAAGTTCTGTTTAACCTTTTGTTAACAGTTATAATCTTCCAGTTACTTCATCTATTTATAATAAAGAACAAAGAAAATTACAGTGCAGGAACAGGGATACAATGGCTCAGTGGTTAGAACTGCTGCATCATAGCTCCAATGATGTAGGTTCGATTCTCGGCTTGGGTCACTGCCTGTGTGGAGACTGCACGTTCTTCCCGTCTCTGCATGGGTTTCCTCTGGGTGCTCCGGTTTCCTCCCACGCTCCAAAGATGTGCGGGTTAGGTTGATTGGCCACGCTAACTTGTTCCTTGGTGTCAGGGGGTTGATAGAGTTATGGGGATAGGGCCCGGGTGGGATTGTGGTTGGTGCAGACTAGATGGGCCGAATGACCTTCTTCTGCACTGTGGGAAATTCTATGGAACAGGCCCTTCACCCCTCCAAGCCTGCACTGATCATGCTGCTTGAATGAATTAAAACCCCCTTACCTTTCCGGGGACCATATCCCTCTATTCCTACCCTATTCATGTATCTGTCAAGACACCCCTTAAAAGTCACTATCGTATCTGCTCCCACTCCCTCCCCCAGCAGTGAGCTCCCACCACGCTCTGGATAAAAAGCTTGCCTCATATATCTCCTTTAAATTTTGCCCCTCGCACCTTAAACCTGTGTCCCCTAGTAATTGACTCTTCCACCCTGGAAAAAGGCTTCTGACTGTCCATTCTGTCCATACCTTTCATAATGTAGAGTTCTATCATGCAGTGAAAAGGATTAATTTAACCCCAAGAAATGAAACACTAAGGGACAGTTTAGCATGGCCAATCCACCTATACTGGCTATCATTGGATACTAAGGGACAGTTTAGCATGGCCAATCACCTATACTGGCTATCATTGGATACTAAGGGACAGTTTAGCATGGCCAATCCACCTATACTGGCTATCATTGGATACTAAGGGACAGTTTAGCATGGCCAATCACCTATACTGGCTATCATTGGATACTAAGGGACAGTTTAGCATGGCCAATCCACCTAACTGCATCATTGGAACTAAGGGACAGTTTAGCATGGCCAATCACCTATACTGGCTATCATTGGATACTAAGGGACAGTTTAGCATGGCCAATCCACCTATACTGGCTATCATTGGATACTAAGGGACAGTTTAGCATGGCCAATCCACCTATACTGGCTATCATTGGATACTAAGGGGCAGTTTAGCATGGCCAATCCACCTATACTGGCTATCATTGGATACTAAGGGACAGTTTAGCATGGCCAATCCACCTAACTTGCTCATCTTTGGACACTAAGGGACAATTTAGCATGGCCAATCCACCTAATCTGCACTGTCCAAAGATGGACAGGGTAAGTGGATTGACCATGGTAGACGTGTGTGGGTTATGTGGATAGGGCAGGGGAAAAAAGCCTGGGTAAGATACTCTGTTGGAGAGTTGGTGCAAGCTTGAAGGGCCAAATGGCCTTTTTTATACTGTAGGAAGTCTATGATTCTATGCTGTAAATACTTAGAACTATTTCCTCTTTCGACTGAGCGCTTTACAGCCTCCCAGACTCAACACTGAATTCAACAAATTCAGGTCCAGTTTTAGTTACTTGGAATAGCTGTTCCTTACCGACCTTAATGAAATCTGTGTTAATCTTGTAGACCGCGATCAAATCTCCCTGTGATTGGCTTTGCTGCCAGGAAAGGCACTGGCATAGTGGGATTGTCTCTGTGCTTTAATCCAGGGATCCACCATTCTCTGGGGAAAATGGGCTCAAATTCCACTAACAGCAGATAATGAAATTTGAATTCCCATAAAAGAGAATTGAAAATCTAACTATGATCAGAAACCCATCTGGTTCACTATTTGACTTGATTTGTTCCTGTCACATGTATTGGGATGCAGTGAAAAGGATTGTTTCTTGCGCACTTTACAGACAAAGCATACTATTCATAGAGTACATAGGGGAGAAGGAAAGGAGAGAGTGCAGAATAGTGTTATAGTCGTTGTTAAATTGTAGAGAAAGATCAGATTAATATACGGTATTTCCATTCAAAAGTCTGATGGCAGCAGGGAAGAAGCTGCTCTTAAGTTGATTGTTATGTAACCTCAGACTTTTGTATCCTTTTCCCAATGGAAGAAGGTGGAAGGGAGAATGTCCGGGGTGCGTGGGGTCCTTAATTATGCTGGCCGCTTTCCAGAGACAGTGGGAATTGTGAATGGAGTAAATGAATGGGAGGCTGATTTGCATGATGGACTGGGCGACATTCACAATCCTTTGTAGTTTCTTGTGGTCTTGGGCAGACCAGGCGCCATATTAAACTGTAATACATCCAGAAAGAATGCTTTCTATGGTGCACCTGTAGATGTTGGTGAGAGTCGTAGCGGACATGCCAAATTTCCTGAACCTCCTGAGAAAGTAGAGGCGTTGGTGGGCTTTCTTAGCTGTAGCATTGGCGTGGAGGGACTAGGACAGATTGTTAATGATCTGGACAACTCAAAACTCTTGACCATTTCCACTTCACCCCGGTTGGTGTTGACACGGGAAATTAGCAGAATTCAAGTTTCTTCATTTTTCTATTTCTAATTTTCTTATATTTGAATCCTTTTGTCTATCACCTCAGACTTTTGTATCTTTTTCCCAACGTAAGAAGGTGGAAAAGAGAATGTCCGGGGTGCGTGGGGTCCTTGATTACACTGGCTACTTTTCTGAGGCTGTGGGAAGTGTAGATGGAGTCAATGGATGGAAGGCTGGCTTGTGTGATGGATTTGGCTTCATTTACAAGATTTGATTTGATTTGGTTTATTTTTGTCACGTATATTAACATACAGTAAAAAGCTTTGTTTCCTGCACACGATGCAGATAAAGCATACCATTCATAGAGAAGGAAAGGAGACAGTGCAGAATGTAGTGTTACAGTCATAGCTAGGGTGTAGAGAAAGAGCAACTTAATGCAAGGTAGGTCCATTCAAGAGTCTGTCAGCAGCAGGGCAGAAGCTGCTCTTGAGTCAGTTGGAATGTGACCTCAGACTTTGTATCTTTTTCCCGACGGAAGAAGATGGAAAAGAGAATGTCTGGGGTGCGTGGGTTCCTCAATTATGCTGGCTGCTTTCCCAAGGCAGCGGGAAGTTTAGACAGAGTTAATAGATGGGAGCTGGTTTGTGTAATGGATTGGGCTACATTCAGATAAACCATACCTCATTGTAAGAGTGCTTTAAGATCATCTATATTCTTGCTTGGTCTGCATGTGAGTCTTAAGTGACCAGCTCATTCAGTTCAAGAGCAAATTACGGGAACTACATCCTGTAAATAATTTGGATTTTGTGTTAAAAAGAAAGGAGAACTTCTCCAGCCAATTCTTCTAGCTGGTCTGGTAAATCCGGTCTGCACTTTCAATTAAATTCAGCCCCGGCACTTTTTAACACATCTGACGTTCTCTTTTCTGTTTGCACAGTTCCCTCTTCAGCCGCTGACACTATGGCATTCTGTATTTAGCTCAGTTCAGAGGTTTATGGTAATCGTTGAGAAATAGGCCTGAACTTTAACAGCCTCAAGAGGAAGTGGATGTGAACAGAGTGTGTGAGGACCAGTGCAAGTCAAATCTTGCAGCACATGAAGGGGACATTCTCTCTCTCTCTCTCTTTCTCGAGGGACGGTGTCACACTTTGCCCAGTCACCATCGCTGTCCGATTATCGCACGTTGGCACGGAACTGCAAACTAAACAACTTTGCAAAGAATGGAGGGCGGCCACGATAGTAAGTGAAGTTTTTCTTATCGCTGACCTGCTGCTTCTGTTGTCGGTCGGGTCAGGTGAAGTGTTCTGCCATCTCCGCCCCCACCCCCACCCCCCTCAGGCTGTGCCCGAGACAGAAAGTTCCCAAACCCAAGGTCAGGCCACAGCTGGAGTACTTTTGGCCTCCTTACTTGTAAAAGCATGTACTGGCACTGGAGGGGTTGCAGAGGAGACTCACTAGGTTGATTCTGGACTGAGAGAGTTGGATTAAGAGGAGGCTGGAGCTAAACTCATTGAACGAGGGGAGATCTTAAAAAGGGAATAGATACGATAGAAGCAGAGAGGTTGTTTCCACTGACAGGTGAAACTAGAATTAGGGAGCACAGCTCAAAATAAGGTTTAGGACTGAGTTGAGAAAGAATTCTTCACACAAAGTGTTGTGAATCTGTGGAATTCTCTGCCCAGTGAAGCAGTTGAGGTTACCTCACTGAATGTTTGAATAGATAAATGTTTGAACAGTAAAGGAATTAAGAGTGATGGTGAGGGGGTGGGTAAATGGAGGTGAGTCCGCGAAAGATGGTTTTATTGAATGGCAGAGCAGGCTCGAGGGGCCGAATGGCCTACTCCTGCTCCTAGTCCTTATGTTCAACACTACTGCAAATAGCGGGCACAACTGACCTCAGCAAGGAGGATTGGTTGCAGGTGGAACACCGGAATTCTACCCTCCCGCTCACCACGGGAATCGGAGCAGGTTGAGGAGCAGGCAATGGGAAGGCCCTTTGACATCAGGCAGGATTTTCCAGTCTCAGTCGAGCGGGACTGTAAAATCCTGCCTGGTGAGTTCCAGGTGCAATGCACCATGTACTTGCACTGCCGTCTCAGCCTGCAGATGAAGAATCATGGATAGGATCCCTACAGTACAGAATGAGGCCATTCGGCCTATCAAGCCTGTACCAACCACAATCCCACCCAGGCTCTATCGCCGTAACCCCACATATCTTTCCTGCTAATTCCCCCATCCCCGACACCGAGGGGCAATTTAGCACGGCCAATCCACCTTACCCGCACATCTTTGGACTGTGGGAGGAAACTGGAGCACCCAGAGGAAACCCATGCAGACACAGGGAGAATGTGCAAATTTCATGCAGACACTGACCCGAGGCCGGGATTTGAACCTGGGTTCCCTGGTGCTGTGAGGCAGCAACGCTAACAAATGAGTATGGGAAGAGTTGGGGGTCCAATGTACATCAGGGGAGAATGTTGGGCAGTGTTCAGGGAGTCAGCTGTACACCCGGTTTTGAATGCGGAGGGTGTTAGCCCCCCCCCCTCACCTCCCCTCACACCACCACCACCCCCGCAAACCCCCCCCCCCCCCCCCCCGCCCCACTCCCTACCCGCCAGCTGCTCTTTCAGCATTTGGGGAGTGTGAGGCTTGGTATTGTGTAAGCAGGGTTCTGTGAAGTAGATTAGCAAGTAGTGGGGAGTTATGCAGACATCCTGTACAACACCTCTGAATGCAGGGGCTGAGCTGTGGGCTCCCAGTGTGAGAAGCTTTGCTGACTTTCCAGAGAGTTTACATTGGCAATTTTCTTTTACTCGTTCATTGTCCAAATGCCGTTCTGGTTAGGTGCAATGTCTTGTGCTAAATTCTCAGTGTGCCCAAACAGTGCTGGAATGTGGCGACTAGGGGATTTTCACAGTGAATTCATTGCAGTGTTAATGTAAGCCTACTTGTCACACTAATAAATAAATAATAAACGAGGGATGTGGGCATCGCTGGCCAGCCCAAAATTTATTGCCCATCCCTAATTGCCCCGTGTGAGCATAAAGACTCGGAGCAGGAGTCGGCCATCCGGCCCCTCGAGCCTGCTCCGCCATTCAATAAGACCATGGCTGATCTTTTTGTGGACTCAGCTCCACTTACCCGCCCACTCGCTCTCAATTCCTTCATGGTTCAAATATTTATCTATCCTTGCTTTAAAAACATTCAATGAGGTAGTCTCAACTGCTTCACTGGGCAGGGAATTCCACACTTTCACAACCCTTTGTATGAAGAAGTTCCTCCTCAACTCAGTCCTAAATCTGCTCCCCCTTATTTTGAGGTTATGTTGGTGAGGAACATTAGGTGCTGCCCCTGAGGTGAAGGTTTGATTTGATTTTGATTTGATTTGATTCATCATTGTCGCATGTATTGGTATCCAGTGAGAAGTATTGTTTCTTGTGCACTATACTATTCATAGGGAAGGGAAGTAAGACAGTGCAGAACGTAGTGTTACAGTCATAGGTAGGATGCAGAGAAAGATCAACTTAGTGCAAAGTAGATCCATTCAAAGGTCAGCAGGGAAGAAGCTGTTCTTGAGTCGGTTGGTATCCGACCTTGGACTTTTACATCTCTTTCCCAAAGGAAGAAGTTGGAAGAGAGAATGTCTGGGGTGCGTGGAGTCCTTAATTATGCCGGCTGCTTTGCCGAGGCAGTGGGAGGTGTAGACAGAGTCAATAGATGGGAGGTTGGTTTGCATGATGGATTGGCTTACATTCACAACCTTTTGCAGTTTATTGCGGTCTTGGGCAGAGCAGAGACATACCAAGCTGTGATACAACCAGAAAGAATGCTTTCTATGGTACATCTGTAAAAGTTGGTTATAGTTGTAGCTAACATGCCAAATTTCCTTAGTCTTCCGAGAAAGTAGAGACATTGGTGGGGCTTCCTTAACTCTCCTGACAGCATGGGAGAGCCAGGACAGGATGTTGGTGATCTGGACACCTAAAATCCTGAAACTCTCGACCCTTCCTACTTCGTCTGTTGATGAAGACAGGGGCATGTTCTCCTTTACACTTCCTGAAATTGATGGCAATCTCCTTCGTTTTGATGACATTGAGGGAGAGATTATTGGCACCGCTCCATTTCACCAGATTCTCTATCTCATTCCTGTACTCCTTCTTGTTTAAGATCCAATTCACTACGGTGTCTTGCCAGCAAGCTTGAAAATCGAATTGGAGGAAAATTTGGCCGCACAGTCAAAGATGTATAAGGAGTACAGTGAAGGCTGAGATTACAGCCTAGCTGGGCATCAGTGTTGAGGATGATCGTGGAGAAAGTGCTGTTGCTTATCTTTACTGACTGTGGTCTGTGAGTTAGGAAGTTCAGGATCCAGTCGCTGAGGGAGTTGCTGAAGCCCAGGCCATGGAGTTTGGAGATGAGTTTTGTGGGAATTATGATATTGAAGGCGAAGCTGTAGTCAATAAATAGGAGTCTGATATAGGTGTCCTTGTTATCTAGATGCTCCAGGGGTAAGTGCAGGGTCAGGGAGATGGCGCCTGCTGTGGACCTGTTGCGGCTGTTGGCAAACCGTAGTGGATCCAGGTATCTGGGAGACTGGAATTGATTCGTGCCATGACTGACCTTTCAAAGCACTTCATAACGATGGGTGTCAGAACCCCGACCGATAGTCATTAAGCCACGCTGACTGGCTTTTCTTAGGTACCAGGATGTTGGCTGTCTTCTTGATGCAGATAGAGAGCTCAGATTGTTGTAAAGAGAGGTTGAAGATGTCTGTGAATACCTTCACCAGCTGATCCAGCTGCAGGTATACCCACAGCGCTGTTAGGAGGGGATTTTGACCCAGCGAAGGTTATATATTTCCAAGTCAGGATAGTGAGTGGCTTGGAGAGGAACTTGCATGTGAAGGTGTTCCCAGGTATCTGCTGCCCTTGTCCTTTGAGATGAAAGTGGTCTTGGGTTTGGAAGGTGCATCCTGAGGATCTTTGGTGAATTGCTGCAGTGCATCTTGTAGACGGTACATTGGATGCGAATGGTGGAGGGAGTGAATGTTTGTCGATGTGGTGCCAATCAAGCGGGGTTGCTTTGTCCTTGGTGGTGCCGAGCTTCTTGAGTGTTGTTGGAGCTGCGCCCATCCAGGCAAATGGGGAGTATCCCATCACACTCCTGACTTGTGCCTTGTAGATGGTAGACAGACTTTTGGGAGTCAGGAGGTGAGTTATTCCTCACAGGATTATATCTGTCTGATTGGATGCAAAATGCTCAAAATATTAGCAGACATAATAAAAAAAATTCTCGCACTGATACAGAACTCATCAGAGCACCCAGAAACTACTTGTATCTAACTGTTGATTCACTTGAGGAAAGGCAGCAGCTATTCTGAATACAGGATTATCCTCCAAACAAGATTCAGATCAATTGGGATTTAATCAGCTTTGGGCAGATCTGATTGATTCGTTACAGAGTTCACATGGGGATGCTGGGTTATCAGTTCAGATAGGACCTTAATTTAACATCAGTCTGCACCTCTGACAATGCAGCACTCCTTCAGTGCCACACCCTCTCAGTGTGGCATTTCCTCAGTGCAGTACTGCCTCAGTATGGCACTTCCTCAGTGTGGCACCTTCTCAGTGTGGCATTCCCTCAGTGCAGTGCTCCCTCAGTGCGGCATTACCTCAGTAGGCACTCCCTCAGCAATGCACTCACTCAGTGCAGTGCTCCCCCCAAGGTGGTGCTCCCTCAGGACGGTGATTCCCTTAGGACGGTTCTCCCTCAGGGCAGCACTCCCTCAGTGCGGCATCCCCTTAGTGCGGTGCTCCATCAATGCGGCGCTCTCTCAGTGTGGTGCTCCCTCAATGCGGCGCTCCCTCAGGGCGGTGCTCCCTCAATGCAGTGCTCCCTCAATCAGTGCTCCCTCAATGCAGCGCTCCCTCAGAGCACTGCTCCCTCAGTGCAGTGCTCCCTCAGAGGCAGTGCTCCCTCAGAGCACCGCTCCCTCAGTGTAGTGCTCCCTCAGAGGCAGTGCTCCCTCAGAGCACTGCTCCCTCAGTGTAGTGCTCCCTCAGAGGCAGTGCTCCCTCAGAGCACCGCTCCCTCAGTGTAGTGCTCCCTCAGAGCACCGCTCCCTCAGTGTAGTGCTCCCTCAGAGCACCGCTCCCTCAGTGTAGTGCTCCCTCAGAGGCAGTGCTCCCTCAGAGCACCGCTCCCTCAGAGCACCGCTCCCTCAGTGTAGTGCTCTCTCACTGTAGCTCTCGCTCTCTGCATCAGTTGAGAATCAATCACATTGGCTCTGGAGTCACATGTAGGCCAGGCCAGGTAAGGATGGCACTTTTCCTTCTCTAAACGGCGCTAGTGAACCAGATGGGTTTTTCTGACAATCGGCAATGGTTTTCATGGTCATCAGTATTAATTTCAGATTTTTTTTATTGAATGCAAATTCCATCGTCTGCAGGATTTGAACCCTGAACATTAGCTGAGTTTCTGGATAAATAGTCTAGCGATGTTACCACTGAGCCATCACCTCCCATGGGTGTACCAATGACTATCAGTTCCATATCTCACTTCTGGGTGTCCTTACTGTGGAGGTTTGGGATCCCAAGAGGTCATGACTCAGTGGCCAATTTCTTCATCTATCTGATGGATGTGCCTGAGCCAGGGCAGACGTCATTGTCTTGGCAACGTACGATAAAATTAACCTATGTCAAACCAAAACACTTCAACCTCACCTCAAGAGCAAAAGTATTTTGTAACGCATCTATTCACGATGCTCTGTCCGTTTCTCGGAGAACTGTTGTTACTTTAGCATCAAAATAAAAATAGACGGCACAAAAAAAGCTTAGCCCAAACCACGTCATGCAGGAAGCTAACAATTCTGAACAGTTGGCTTGAGAGTTTTTTTTAGTTTATTTTATTTATTAGTAGTGTCACAAGCAAGCTTACATTAAGACTGCAATGAAGTTACTGTGAAAATCCCCTCGTCGCCACAATCTGGTGCCAGTTCGGGTACACTGAGGGAGAATTTAGCACGGCCAATGCACCCTAACCAGCACGTCTTTCGGACTGTGGGAGGAAACCGGAGCACTCAGAGGAAACCCATGCAGACATGGGGAGAACGTGCAGACTCCACACAGACAGTGACTCAAGCCGGGAATCGAACCTGAATCCCTGGCGCTGTAAAGCAGAAACGCTAACTACTGTGGCACTGTGCTGTTTGGGGAGGAGGGAGGGGGAGACTCTCTCACACAAATTAAGCTGTGGACAGTTTGTGGATGGACAGGGACCAGAGGAGTGGGGAGATTGGAAGAGCGAGAATTACATTTAGTAGCAGGTTGATCTCAGGCTCTGGGAGATGGAGACGGAGGTAGGCCAATTGGCCAATCCTACCTCACCAATCCAAAACTTCCTGTTGGTCACCCAATACTTAAATCATTTTAGTTTTTGGCTTCCTGAGGTTGCGTACCAACTGATGCAAAAACAGCTTCTTCCCTGCTGCTGTCAGACTTTTGTATGAACCTATCTCGCATTAAGTTGATCTTTCTCTACAGCCTAGCTATGACTGTAACACTACACTCTGCACCCTCTCCTTCTATTCTCTGAGAACGATATGCTTTGTCTGTATAGAGCGCAAGAAACAATACTTCTTACTGCATACTAATACACGTGACAATAATAAATGAAATCAAAATTCTGGTCTTATGGTGGAGGGTAGGTCATTGATGAAGCAGCTGAAGATGGCTGGGGTCTAGAACCCTACCCTGAGGAACCCTGTAGTGATGTCCTGGAGCTGAGATGAGTGATCTCCAATCACTATAAGCATCTTCCTTTGCACCAGGTATAACTCCAACCATGGAGAATTTTCCCTTTGATTCTCATTGACCCCAGTTTTCCCAGGGCTCAAATGCAACCTTGATGTTAGAGGCAGTCATTCTCACCTCACCCCGGAGTTCAGCTCTTTTATCTGTGTTTGGACCAAGGCTGTATTGAGGCCACGAGTTGAGTGACCCTCAAGGAACTCAAACTGTGCGTCTGTGAATAAGTTTATAATGAGTATGCGTGCTGTTGGTAAACGTTGTAAATATTGACAATATGGTGCAGCCAATGCTGATTAGGGTACATTGGCCGTGCTAAATTTTCCCTCAGTGTACCCAAATATCAGAATGTGGCGACGAGGGGATTTTTTTTTTTACAGTAACTTCATTGCAGTGTGAATGTAAGCTGACTTGGGTAGTAATTGGCAGGGTTGGATTTGTCCGGCTTTTTGTGTACAGAGCTTAGCTGGGTGAGTTTCTTCATTGCTGGTGGGATGCCAATGTCGTATCTGTCCTGGAACAGCTTTGGCTAGGGGCACGGCTAGTTCTGGAGCACAAATCTTCCATTGCTGGGCCCATATCCTTTTGTTGCCTTTAACCGTTCACCCCATCTCCTGCTGTCATTACGACAGCCCCATCTACCATTCTCCATTTAGATTAAGAGATCTCATTTCTCACCGCCTCCTTTCAAATCTGAGAAACCTTATTGTCTGCATTTCAGGCTCTGAGGTTACCTTTCCGATGTCAATCCTGTGACCCTAAAGTCTCTCATTGGGCTCTCTTTCATAGCATCCCTACAGCGTAAAAGTAGGCCATTTGGCCCATCAAGTCTGCACCAACCACAATCCCAGTCAGGCCCTATCTCCATAACCCCGTGCATTTACCCCAGTTAGTCCCCCTGACACTAAGGGGCAATTTAGCACGGCCAATCCACCTAAGCCGCACATCTTTGGACTGGGGGAGGAAACCAGAGCACCTGGAGGAAATCCACAGAGATATGAGAAGAATGTGTAAACTCTATACATACAGCGGTCCGAGGCCAGATTTGAACCCAGGCTCCTGGCGCTCTGAGGTGACATTGCTAATCACTGTGCCACTGTGCCAGTCCCAGAAGAGTTTTCTCACCTTCAAGTGACATCATCAAAGTTCTTGGGACGTGGGTGTCACTGGCTGGGCCAGCATTTGTTGCCCACCCCTAATTGCCCTTGTGCTGAGTGGCATGCAAGGCTGTTCCAGAGGGCAGTTAAGAGTCAACACATTGCTGTGGGTCTGGAGTTACATAGAGTCATAGAGGTTTACAGCATGGAAACAGGCCCTTGGGCCCAACTTGTCCATGCTAGCCTTTTTTTTTAAAACCCCTAAGTTAATCCCAATTGCCCACATTTGGCCCATATCCCTCTTACTGATGTAACTGTCTATATGCTTTTTAAAAGACAAAATTGCACTCGCTTCTATTACTGCCTCTGGCAGCTCGTTCCAGACACTCACCACTCTCTGTGTGAAAAAAATTGCTCTTCTGGACACTTTTGTACTTCTCCCCTCTCACCTTAAACGTATGCCGTCTTGTTTTATACTCCACTACCTTTAGGAGGGGATATTGACTATCTCGCTGATCTGTGCCCCTCATTATTTTATAGACCTCTATAAGATCACCCCTCAGCCTCTGGTGTGCTAGAGAAAAAAGTCCCAGGCTATCCAGCTCTCCTTATAACTCAATCCATCAAATCCCAGTAGCACCCCAGTAAATCTTTTCTGCACTCTTTCTAGTTTAATAATATCCTTTCTAAAATAGAGTAACCAGAATTGCAGACAGTATCCCAGGTGTGGCCTTACCAATGTCTTGTACAACTTCAACAAGACATTCTAACTCCTGTATTCAGTGTTCTGTCCGATGAAACCAAGCATGCCGAATGCCTTCTTGACCACTCTGTCCACCTGTGACTTCACTTTCAAGATGCTATGAATATGTATCCCTAGATCTCTGTAATTCTTCTCAATGTCCTGCGTATGTCCTGCCCTGATTCAATCCACCAAAATGCATCACCTTGCATTTGTCTAAATTAAACTCCATCTGCCATTTGTCAGCCCACTGTCCTTCCTTATTTCCCAAGACGAGATCAAGTTTTACCCCCTCTCTAGTCGGCCCATCCACATACTGAATGAGAAATTCCTCCTGAATACACTCAACAAATTTCTCTCCATCCAACCCTGTCCCAGTCAATGTTGGGAAAGTTAAAATCTTCAAATTTTACCACCTTATTTTTCTTGGAGCTATCTGTAATTTACTTACATATTTGCTCCATGTAGGCCAGACCGGATAAGGATAGCAGATTTCCTTCCCTAAAGGAACATCAGTGAACCAGATGGGTTTTTCCGACAGTGGTTTCATCATCCAGATAATTCCAGATATTTTTTATTGAATTCGAATTTCATCATCTGCCTTGGCGGGATTCGAACCTAGATCCCCGGAGCATCATCCTGGGTCTCCGGTATGACTAGTCCAATGACACACTGCACCACCACCTCTGACTTTGTGACCAGAAATAGTTGAGCATCAAACTGCTGTGCATTAAAATATGAGGTCGCAGAATATCCCATCTGCCTTTTTCAAACCTGGAGAAACTAGAAATTTACGAGAAGTTGCAGCATGGGTTAACAAGGAAACACGCAAAGTAAAATAAGCACTCAGGTCTCGATGGATAGAGTTGAAAAGTGGGGTCATTATTGCTAAAACTTTATCAGATTGTGGTTAGACCACTTAGTGTGTCCAATTCATCAGCGACACTCAGTAGCAGCAGCGTGTACTATCTACAAGATGCACTGCAGCAATTCACCAAAGATCGTTAGACAGCACGGCACGGCGGCACAGTGGTTAGCATGCCTGCCAGGGACCAGGGTTCAATTCCTGTCTCGGTTCACTGTCTGTGTGGAGTTTGCACATTCTTCCTGTGTCTGCATGGATTTCCTCCAGGCGCTCCAGGTTCCTCCCACAGTCCAAAGGTGTGAGGATTAGGTGGATTGGCCATGCTAAATTGCTGCTTAGTGTTCAAAGATGTGTGGGTTAGGTGGATTGGCCATGTTAAATTGCCCCTTAGTGTCCAAAGATGTGTGAGTTAGGGGTATTGGCCATGCTAAATTGCCCCTTAGTGTCCAATGATGTGAGGGTTAGGTGAATTGGCCATGCTAAATTGCCTCTTAGTGTCCAATGACGTGTAGGTTAGGTGGATTGGCCATGTTAATTGCCCCTTAGTATCCAAAGATGTGCAGTTTAGGTGGATTGGCCATGTTAAGTTGCCCCTTAGTGTCCAAAGCTGTGCAGGTTAGGTGATTGGCCATGCTAAATTGCCCCTTAGTGTCCAAGCTGTGCAGTTAGGTGGATTGGCCATGCTAAATTGCCCCTTAGTGTCCAAAGCTGTGCAGTTAGGTGGATTGGCCATGCTAAATTGCCCCTTAGTGTCCAAAGCTGTGCAGTTAGGTGGATTGGCCATGCTAAATTGCCCCTTAGTGTCCAAAGCTGTGCAGGTTAGGTGGATTGGCCATGCTAACAGAACTCTATTGCTGTAGCCATGGCTTTGCAGTTGTCATGAAAAAGGGTTCTCACAAACATCCCCCAGATGCCCCCTTTCCCTGCTGGAGTCAGGGAGGGGGAGGGCCCCATTGGGCATTCAAGTGGAGGGAGAGAGGGGGGTCAGGGAGATATCCCCGGGAACTTCACCCTGGAATTTTGAGGATATCTGAGGATTCCCCATTGTCTGGAAGCATATCAGTCCCTGCGACTATGGAGGGTGTACCCTCTCTGGTTCAAGACACCCAAACTAAGCCGGGACCCTCCAGGCCTCAAAGCTCCAAACGAACCCCGTCAAAGACATCAAAGACAGCTGAGATGATTGGGGTGGCACAGTGGCTGGCCCTGCTGCCTCACAGTGCCTGTTCAGTTCCTGGCTTGGGTCACTGTCTGTGTAGAGTTTGCACATTCTCCCCATGTCTGCATGGGTTTCCTCCGGGTGCTCCGGTTTCCTCCCACAGTCCAAAGTTGTGCTGGGTTAGGTTGATTGGCCGAATTGCCCCTTAGTGTCAGAGTAAATAAGTAGGATTTCGGGAATAGGGTCTGGATGGGATAGTGGTTGGTGCAGAGTCGATGGTTCCTTCTGCACTGTAGGGATCCTATGACTGGGCCTCAACCATCTTCCTTTGTGGCTCCAGCCACTGGAGAGTTTCCCTCTGATTCTCAGTGATCCCAGTTTTGCTCAGGCTCCTTGACTCTCGATCAAATGCTGCCTCGATATCAGGAGTGAGTCACTCTTATTGCACTCCAGGAGTTCAGCTCTTTTGTCCATCTTTGAACCAAGGTTGTATCGAGGTCACGAGCTTAGGGACACTGGCAGAACCCAAACTAGGTGTCCAAAAGCAAGTTATTACTGAGTAAACCAAAAGGGGAAACACTGGAAAATCTCGGAAGCATCTGTAAGGAGAGAAAAAAGCTGACGTTTCGAGTCTTTGTCAGAGCTAAATGGCATAGAAAGTGGGAGATATACTGCCGGGGGAGGGAATGAAAGATGCATCACAGCCACAGAAACCAGGGGAAGGGATAAGATTTGTTTCAGCTTCTCTGCCATTCACAACCTTTATTCTCTCTATGGACTGCCATTAGCAGCCTTTCCCCTGGTTTTTGGGTGCCTTTTCCCTGATGTTAGGTTCTCCCAACATCCCTGCTGCACCTAAACACAGCGGTGGGGAACATCAGTAAGAATTACTGATCTTATTCTGGAAACGCTATTCATGGAAATCATTGGAACATTACAGTACTCAAAAAGGCCATTCAGCCCATTGAGTCTGCACCGCCACAATCCCACCCAGGACCCACTCCCTTCTTATTTTACCTGCTAACCCCTCTAACCTACGCATCTCAGGGGCATTTTTAACATGGCCAATCAACTTAACCCAAACATTACTTGGACAAGTTGCAGAGCTGGGCCGAGAGGTGGCAAATGGAGTTTAATGTGGAAAAGTGTGAGGTAATGCACTATGGCAGAAATGATAAATGTGTAGAGTATAGGGCAAATGGTAGGATTCTTAGTAGTCTAGATGAACAGAGGGATCGTGGTGTGTATGTGCATAGATCCCTGAAAGTAGGCAGTCAGGTCGAGAAGGTTGTTAGGAAGGCATATGGAGTCTTGGCTTTTATTGGTAGAGGGATTGAATTTCGGAGCCGCAACGTCATGTTGCAACTGTACAAAAATCTAGTGCGGCCGCACTTGGAGTATTGTGTGCAGTTCTGGTCCCCACATTATAAGAAAGATGTGGAGGCATTGGAGAGGGTACAGAGGAGGTTTACCAGGATTTGCCTGGTATGGAGGGCAGGTCTTATGAAGAGAGGCTGAGGGATTTGAGGTTGTTTTCGTTAGAAAGAAGGCGGCTAAGAGGAGACCTTATTGAAACATATAAGACGATTAGAGGTTTAGATAGGGTGGACAGTGATAGCCTTTTTCCTAGGATGGAGAAAGCTAGCACGAGGGGACACAGCTTTAAATTAAGGGGTGACAGTTATAGGACGGATATCAGAAGTAGGTTCTTTACCCAAAGGGTGGTTAGGGAGTGGAATGCCCTGCCTGCGGCAGTTGTAGATGCGCCAAGTTTGGTGGCGTTTAAGAGGTTAGTTGATAAGTATATGGAAAAGAAGGGAATGGTTTAGTTTGGAGGGGCATTGCTTTTTATATTGGTCGGCACAACATCGAAGGCCGAAGGGCCTGTTCTGTGCTGTAATGTTCTATGTTCTATGTGGGAGGAAACTGGAGCGCCCAGAGGAGACATGAGGAGAATGTGCAAACTCCATGCAGACAGTGACCCAAGCCAGGAATCAAACCCAGGTCCCTGGAGCTCTGAAGCAGTTGTACTAACCATTTTGCTACCATTGGTGCATATTCCTTAAGGGAAGTTTGGTTGTACTTTAAGGTTGGCTGTTGTCTTTTTGTTGTATCTGTTTGCTTCAGTGTCTGTGCTCATCCTGTAGACTCAAGGGGGAAAGTTTTACTGGGCTCTATGTCCCTCTGGCAGGAAACACTGGTCTTTGCCACACCTCTCGTGGGCAATGTGCCAGAAGCCTCCCTTGATCTGATTTGATTTGATTTATTATTGTCACATGCATTAACATACAGTGAAAAGCATTCTTTCTTGCGCGCTATACAGACAAAACATACCACTCACAGAGAAGGAAAAGAGAGGGTGCAGAATGTAGTGTTACACTCAAAGCTAGAGTGTAGAGAAAGATCAACTTAATGCAAGATAGGTCCATTCAAAAGTCTGATGGCAGCAGGCCTAACCCAGTCCTATCCCTGAAACCCCATTTTTACCCTGCTATTGCCCTAAGCAACAAATGTTTGGGCATTAAGGGGCAATTTAGCATGGCTAATGCACCCTAACCAATATATCTTTCAGACTGCGGGAGGAAACCGGAGAACTTGGAGGAAACCCATGTAGAGACGGAGAGAATGTGCAAACTCCACACAGTGACCCGAGGCCCAAATTGAAGACAGATCCCTGGCGCTGTGAGGCAGCAGTGCTAACCCACTGTGCCACAGTGCCACCCAAACAGGAGACAGGGGTTCTTTTACAGTGTGAAGGGGGCGAGGGGCTGGTTTTGGCTTAGTGTTGCATCCTCTGGCAGTGCAGCACTCCCTCAACACTGCATTACAACGTTCACAGTGCAGTCACTGGGTGACAAGTGGTCCACCGGATCCCAGCTCACAACATCCAGGCAACGGTGGCACAGTGATCAGCATTACTTCCTCGCAGTGCTGGGGACCCAGGTTCGATTCCCGGCTTGGGTCACTGTCTGTGCGGAGTCTGCATGTTCTCGCCGTGTCTGCATGGGTTTGCAGACACCAACCAGATGCTCTAGTTTCCTTCCACAGTCCAAAGATGTTCATGTTGGGTAGATTGGCCATGCTAAACTGCCCCTTAGTGTCAAAAAGTGTTTAAATTAGGTGGATTAGCCATGCTAAATTGCCCCTTAAGTGTCCAAAGATGTTTAAACTAGGTGGATTAGCCATGGTAAGTACACGGAGTTACGGCCATAGGGCCTAGATAGGATTGTGATTGGGGCAGACTGGATGAGCTGAATGGTCTCCTGTGCACTGTAGGGATTCTATGAATTCAACTCAGCGATCCCTCAGATTTTTGTTCCTCTCCTGTGGTTGTTTGGGGAGAGGTGTTCTTTGTGCTGGGTGGGGTGAGGGGTGTAGAGGGGCCAGAGATTCCTAATCGAGAGCACCCAGGGGTTATCTGTTGTCGGGAACCAAATTGGAACAAGTTTCCACCTCTTCTCTCACATTACACGTCAAAACCACCCACTCGCCCACAGACTGATATCTCTCAGCCTTCTGTTCTGCTGTGCTCTGAGTGATTGTTTGACATTCAGCATGGTTACGTTGACCAGATGTTATCTCTCAACATCATTAGAGCCTTCATTTCTGTGCAGTTGAGGAAGTCGCATTAGCATAACTAATAAATTTAGCTGGAGGAGGTGGGTGTCACATCCGTCGAAGAGACTCTCCGCCCCCTCGGAGAGGGGGCAGTGTGAGGGAGGGATGAGGTATTGGGGGTGAGGTGGGGGGGGTATGTTGGGAGCAGTTGTCACCCCTCTTCTGACGTCTGTGTTGCAACCTGCGTGCAAAACGGTCTCTTTGAGAAGGGGCGTTGCCCACATGGACACCCGAGTGGATGCGTAAGAAGGAGGAGACTCGATGGACTGAATGTCCTAATTTTGCTCCCATTGCTTCGAGACTCCCAGCGGGAGTGGGGCCAACCAATAGGTTGAAAATTGTCCAAATATCTCTCGTCAAGAATCCAGCCGGGAGCCCAGGTCACTTACGGAATGACTGCAAATCCGTGATTGGCCAAGCTAAACTGAACAAAGAACAAAGAAAATTACAGCAGAGGAACAGACCCTTCAGCCCCTCCAGGCCTGCACCGACCATGCTGCCTGACTGAACTAAAATTCTCTACCTAAAATCCTCTAAGGCGGCTAAGAGGAGACCTTATTGAAACATATAAGATGATTAGAGGTTTAGATAGGGTGGACAGTGATAGCCTTTTTCCTAGGATGGAGAAAGCTAGCACAAGGGGACATAACTTTAAATTAAGGGGTGGTAGTTATAGGACGGATGTCAGAGGTAGGTTCTTTACCCAGAGGATGGTTAGGGTATGGAATGCCCTGCCTGCTGCAGTTGTAGATGCGCCAAGTTTGGTAGCGTTTAAGAGGTTAGTAGATAAGTTAATGGATGAAAATGGAATGGTTTAGGTTAGAGGGTCATTGCTTTTTCTTAATTGGTTGGCGCAACATCGAGGGCCGAAGGGCCTGTTCGCGCTGTAATGTTCTATGTTCTACCTTTCCGGGGACCGTATCCCTCTATTCCCATCCTATTCATGTATTTGTCAAGATGTCTCTTAAAAGCCACTATCATATCCGCTTCCACTAGCTCCCCTGGCAACGAGTTCCAGGCACCCACCAGCCTCGGGGTAAAAGATCTGCCTCATACATCTCCTTTAAATCTTGCCCCCTTGCACCTTAAACCTGTGCTCCCAGTAATTGAATCTTCCAGCATGGGAAAAGGTTTCTGACTATCCACTCTGTCCACGCCCCTCATAATCTTGTAGATTTCTATCAGATCGCCCCTCAACCTCCGTCATTCCCGTCAGAACAAACCAAGTTTCTCCAACCTCTCCTCGTAGCTAACGCCCTCCATACCAGGCAACATCCTGATAAATCTTTTCCGTATCCTCTCCAAAGCCTCCATATCCTTCTGGTTATGTGGTGACCATAATTGAATGCTATATTACAAGTACAGCCTAATTAAAGTTTTATAAAGCTGCAACATGACTTGCCAATTTTTAAACTCAATGCCCCAGCCAATGAAGGCAAGCATGCCATATGCCTTCTTGACTACTTCTCCAAGTGCATTGATCTGTGTACCTGTACACCCAGATCCTTTTACCTATCAATGCTCTTCACAGTTCTGCAATTTACTATATAGAACAGTACTACCATGCTAAATTGCCCCATAGTGTCCAAAGATGTGCATGTTAGGTGGATTGGCAATGCTAAATTGCCTCTTACTGTCCAAAGATGTGTAGGTTAGCTAGATTGGCCATGCTAAATTGCCCCTTAGTGTCCAAAAAATATAGATCAGGTGGATTAGCCATGCTAAGTTGCCCATTAGTATCCAAACATCTATGTATTAGATGGATTGGCTGTGGTAAATTGCCCCTTAGTATCCAAAAATTAGGTGGATTGGCCATGCTAAATTGCTGCTTAGTGTCCAAAGATATGCTGGTTAGGTGGATTGGCCATGCTAAATTGCCACTTAGTGTCCAAGATATGCTGGTTAGGTGGATTGGCCATGCTAAATTGCCGCTTAGTGTCCAAGATATGCAGGTTAGGTGGATTGGCCATGCTAAATTGCCCCTTAGTGTCCAAGATATGCAGGTTAGGTGGATTGGCCATGCTAAATTGCCCCTTAGTGTCCAAGATATGCTGGTTAGGTGGATTGGCCATGCTAAATTGCCGCTTAGTGTCCAAGATATGCTGGTTAGGTGGATTGGCCATGCTAAATTGCCCCTTAGTGTCCAAGATATGCAGGTTAGGTGGATTGGCCATGCTAAATTGCCCCTTAGTGTCCAAGATATGCAGGTTAGGTGGATTGGCCATGCTAAATTGCCGCTTACTGTCCAAGATATGCTGGTTAGGTGGATTGGCCATGCTAAATTGCCCCTTAGTGTCCAAGATATGCTGGTTAGGTGGATTGGCCATGCTAAATTGCCCCTTAGTGTCCAAGATATGCTGGTTAGGTGGATTGGCCATGCTAAATTGCCGCTTAGTGTCCAAGATATACTGGTTAGGTGGATTGGCCATGCTAAATTGCCACTTAGTGTCCAAGATATGCTGGTTAGGTGGATTGGCCATGCTAAATTGCCCCTTAGTGTCCAAGATATGCAGGTTAGGTGGATTGGCTATGCTAAATTGCCCCTTAGTGTCCAAGATATGCAGGTTAGGTGGATTGGCCATGCTAAATTGCCCCTTATTGTCCAAGGATGTGCAGCTTTGGTGAATTGGCCATGTTAAATCACCCCTTAGTGTCTAAAGATGTGCAGGTTAGGTGGGCCAGCCGGGTAAATTGCCCCTTCTTGTCCCAAGATATGTAAATTAGGGTAATTAATGGAGAAAATATGTGGCGTTAGAGTTTCCTATTGGAGAGTGGGTGCAGACTCAAGGGGCCAAGTGGCCTCTCTGTGCAACGTAGGGGTTGTACGGTGTTTGATGAACTCCCTTGTGTATTATTCAGCTTTTAGAGCTTTTTAGAGACATCTGTTCTCCCCGCCCCAGTCACGTATTGTGGTCTCGAGTTCCATGTTCTCACCACACTCCAAGTGAAGCGGTTGGTCCTAAATTCTCTGATGAGTTGCATTCTATTTATGGCCCCTTTATGGCCTTCCTGCAAGTAAAATGTTTTCTCGGTTTCTCAGCTGTCAAAACCTTCCATAATCTTTGCATCTTTCCCTGCCTGCACACCGCTTTCTATATTTATTCTTAGAGACATAGAAGATAGGATCAGGAAGAGGCCATTCGGCCCCACGAGCCTGCTCCACCATTCATCACGATCATGGCTGATTGTCCAACTCAACAGCTTAATCCTGCTTCTTCTCCATAAGCTTTGATCCCAAGGTTGGCCCCTGTGTCCAGCTGCCTCATCATTCGAGAGATAAAAGCCATCAATCTGTTCCCTCTCCGGGCTCAATCCCTTTGTTTCATTAAAGCAGCAAGAGTTAAGAGCATGGACCCAAAAAATTATGCCCCCAACATCCATCCCAAGGAGTGGGCTGGGCAACCCAACCGATGATGAGGGGGTTAAAATTGGCTGGCATAACAGAAGCAACACGCCCACTCGCATCCACCAGCATTTTACTAATGTCCAATAGTCATTCACTGGCTAAGGGTGTTGCTGACTCTACATTTTTTGCCCATCCCTAATTGCCCCTTGAACTGAGTGTCTCATTTAGCCATTCTAGAGGGCAGTTAAGAGTCAGCCACATTGCTGTGGCTCTGGAGTCACAGGTAGGTCAGACCAAACAAGGATGGCAGATTTCCTTCCCTAAAGGACAATCAGTGAACCAAATGACTTTTTTTTTAATCACAATGGTTTAAAATAGAGTCCCTACAGAGCAGAAAGAGGCCATTCAGCCCATCGAATCTGCACCAACGACAATCCCACCCAGGCCCTATCCCCTTAACCCCACGTACTTACCCTACTAATCTCCCTGATACTAAGGGTCAATTTAGCATGGCCAATCAACCTAACCCGCATATCGTTGGATTGTAGGAGGAAACTGGAGCATCCAGACGAAACCAATGCAGACATGGGGAGAACATGCAGACTCTGCAAAGACAGTGACTCAAGCCAGGAATCGAACCTGGATCCCTGGCTCTGTGAGGCAGCAGTGCTAACCACTGTGCCACCGTGATGAGTCATGGCCCTCATTTTAAACAAAGAATGAAGAACAAAGAACAAAACAGCAAGGGAAACAGGCCCTTTGGCCCGTGCCGCTACCCCGATGTTCCCACCTCTGCCCGCGATCCCTGTCTATATTTATAGATCTATGGATTAAAAAACCAAATTTGAGCCAATTTAGGGAGAATTTGTTTTGCCAATTGGCCTAAAAGCACATCTTTGGGATGTGGGAGGAAACCGGAGCACCTGAAGAAAACCCACGCAAGCACGGGGAGAATGCTCAAACTCCCACAGACACAGCCCCAAATCCATGTATCTGCACAGCACAGCGATAGTCACTGTGAAGCACTAGGATACTCTCAAAAAAAAATCCAAGAGCAGCCCTCTCACAACCCATCGCGTGAATGCCCCTCGTTAGACAACAAGGTGGACCAAAGCACCTGTAGGATAAAAACAAGTACATCAATATCATCATCTATTTACACCCTTCCCAGGGACTCCCAAGGCTCATGATCCCTATTTTAAATCAGTTTTCTATACCCCTCCATTCCCATTCTGTTCATGTGCCCATCTAAGTATTTCTTAAATAACTCCAGAGTACCTGCCTCCACCACTTTACTTGGCAGCGCATTCCATACCCTCACCACCCTCTGTGTGAAAAAACTCCCTCTAGCATCCAAATTATACCTTACCCCCCTCACCCTAAGCCCGTGACCCCTTGTGCTATTTGAGTCCATCCTAGGAAAAAGCTTAACCCTGTTTACTCTATCTATCCCCCTCATAATCTTGTACACCTCTATTAGATCTCCTCTAAGTCTACGTCTTTCTAAGGAAAACAGTCCCAATTTGCCTAACCTCTCCTCGTAACTCAGACCTTCCATACCAGGCAGCATCCTGGTAAACCTCCTCTGCACTCTCTCCAGACTCTCCACGTCCTTCCGGTAGTAAGGCGACCAGAACTGGACGCAGTATTCCAAATGAGGTCTAACCAACGTTTTATACAACTGCAACATTAAAGGCCAGCTCTTGTACTCTATACCCCTTCCTATAAAGGCTAGCATACTATATGCTTTCTTCACAACCTTCTCCACTTGCTCTGCCACCTTCAGAGACTTGTTCACCTGCACCACCAGGTCCCTCTGCGTTTCTATACTCTTAATAGGTCTACCCTTTATCATATACCTCCCCCCTACATTCTTTCTCCTGAAATGCATCACCTCACATTTATCAGGATTGAATTCCATCTGCCATCTGTCTGCCCAAGCTACCAGCCTATGTCCTGCTGCATCGCCTGACAATGCTCCTCACTATCCGCAAGTCCAGCCATGTTTGTATCGTCTGCAAACTTGCTGATCACTCCACTTACTCCCTCTTCCAAGTCATTTATATATATTACAAATAGAAGAGGTCCCAGTACCGAGCCCTGCGGCACACCACTAGTGACCGATCTCCAGCTAGAAAAACACCCTTCCACTATTTGTCTCCTATTACCAAGCCAGTTACTTATCCATCTAGCTACCTGTCCTTGTATCCCATTAGCCTTGACCTTCTCAACTAACCTCCCATGAGGGACTTTGTCAAATGCCTTACTAAAATCCATATGGACGACATCAATGGCTCGTCCTTCGTCCACCGTTTTTGTCACCTCCTCAAAAAATTCTACCAGATTTGTAAGGCACGACCGCCCCTTAACAAATCCATGCTGCGTATCCCTCATCAGATTGCAACGCTCTAAGTGCCTATACATCCTATCTCTAAGAATCCCCTCCAACAGCTTCCCTACTACTTCCAGACTTCCTACTGAATTCAAATTTCACCATCTTTTAAAGTTTATTCATTAGTCACAAGTGAGGCTTACATTAACACTGCAATGAAGTTACTCTGAAAAATCCCCTAGTTGCCACACTTTGGCCCCTGTTTGGCTCAATGCACCCTAACCTGCACGCCTTTCAGATTGTATGAGGAGACCGGAGCATCCGGAGGAAACCCATACAAACACGGTGTGAAACATAATGAGGCCACTCGTGAGTAATCACAAGTGGGGAGGGAGGTTGGTTCACATTTCCCTGAAAGGCTTTTGCTCTCTGGGTTGCGGGGAAAACATGGGACATTGCGCTGTGCTGGAATGAGATTTTGAAACTCTACAAGCACAGGTAGCCAACCAGCCTCTGAGACGTGCATTACAGACCTGGGTTTGATCTCTGCAGAGTTCCGGACTGAGCAAAACGTAATGTTTTCACACGCGATTTGCTTTGATTTGACTATTATTGTCAGATGTATTATCATATAATGAAAAGTATGGTTTCTCGCACGCTCTGCAGACAAAGCATGCCATTCATAGAGAAGGAAAGGAGATGGTGTTACAGTCATAACTGGGGTGTAGGAGAAAGATCAACTTAATACGAGGTAGGTCCATTCAAAAGTCTGACAGCAGCAGGGAAGAAGCTGTTCTTGAGTCGGTTGATACGTGACCTCAGACTTTTGTACCCTTTTCCACGACAGAAGAAGGCGGAAGAGAGAATGTCCAGGGTGCGTGGGGTCCTTAATTATGCTGGCTGCTTTTCCCAAAGCAGCGGGAAGTGCAGACACAGTCAATAGATGGGAGGCTGGTTTGTGTGATGGATTCACAATCTTTTGTAATTCCCTGCGGTCTTGGGCAGAGCAGAAGTCATACCAAGCTGTGATACAACCAGAAAGAATGCTTTCTATGGTACATCTGTAAAAGTTGGTGAGAGTTGTAACTGACATGCCAAATTTCCTTAGTCTTCTGAGAAAGTAGAGACGTTGGTGGGTTTTTCTTACCTGTAGTGTCAGCATGAGGGGAGCAGGACAGGTTGTCTGTGATCTGGACACCTAAAAACTTGAAACTCTTGACCCTTTCTACTTCGTCCCCATTGATGTGGACAGGGGCATGTTCTCCTTTATGCTTCCTGAAGTCGTTGACAATCTCCTTCGTTTTTATATTTTGCCTGCACGGTACTGCGGCATCATCTTGCAGTTGTTATTTCCCTTAGAGGAGGACTCATGAACTTTGCAAAAGTGCTTTTCCCTTCTCCGCTAGTCATGTCTGCCGGCAGCCTGGAATGATGCAGTGCAGAATGAGGCCATTCAGCCCATCATTTACCTGTCACCTCTTTCCAAGAGCAATCTGATGAGTCACACTCTTCCCCCACTTCCCCATCCATCCACAGCTCTGTCAAATCTTCCTTTTCATCAGCTCACTAAGTGTGACACGGTGGTTAACATTGCTGCCTCATAGCGCCAGGGGCTTGGGTTTGTTGCCAACTTTGGGTCACGGTATGTGCTGACTCTGCACATTCTCTTATGGTAAAACATTGCAACATGCTGGTATGTAGAGGGATCTGGGTGTCCTTGAGCAAGAATCACAAAGAGTTGGTTTGCAGATGCAGCAGGTAATTAAGAAGGCAAATGGAATTTTGTCCTTCATTACTAGAGGGATGGAGCTTAAAAACAGCGAGGATATATTGCAGCTGTATAAGGTGTTCATGAGGACACATCTGGAGTACTATGTACCGTTTTGATCACTTTATTGGAGAAAGGATATACTGGCACTGGAGGGGGTGCAGAGGAGATTCACTAGGTTGATTCTGGAGTTGAGAGGGTTGGCTTATGAGGAGAGACTGAGTAGACTGGGGCTAATTCAGAAGAATGAGGAAGAATGAGGGGAGATCATATAGAAACATATAAGATTATGAAGGGAATAGATAAGATGGAAACAGGGAAGTTGTTTCCACTGGTGACTGCAACTAGAACGAGGGAGCATGGCCCCAAAATAAGGGGGAGCAGATTTAGGACTGAGTTGAGAAGGAACTTCTTTACAAGAGTTGTGAATCTGTGGAATTCCCTGTCCAGTGAGGCTACCTCATTGAATGTTTTTAAGGCAAGGGTAGATAAATTTTTGAAGGAATTAAGCGGGCGGGTAAGTGGAGCTGAGTCCATGAAAAGATCAGCTGTGACCTTATTGAATGGCGGAGCAGGCTCAAAGAGCCAGATGGCCGACTCCTGCTCCTAGCTGTTATGTTCCCTGTGCCTGTGTGGGTTTTCGCTGGAGAAAGATATGGGATTAGGTACGTCGGCCATCCCCCTTAGTGAATAAACCCTAGCATCTTTACAAGCTAGGGTAAATATGTGGAGAGGAAGGACAAGGACAGCAGGTACGTGGGAAACATCACCAGCTGTGAGTTCCTCTCCAAGTCACTCACCATTCCAACTTGGAAACATATCGGCAGTTCCTTCTCTGTCATTGGGTCAAAATCACGAGAGGGGGGTCACTGGACAGCGTAGACAGGGAGAAACTGTTCCCGCTTGTGAAAAGATCGAGAACGAGAGAGAGCCAAGTTTGAAAGCGATTTGCAAAATGTGACGTGAGAAAAGACTTTTCCACCGGGCGAATGGTTGGGGTCTGGGATGCTTTGCTTGCAAGTGTGGTGAAAGTAGGTTCAATCAGGGCATTCAAGAGGGCACTGGGTGATTATTTGAATGCGAAGGAGCGCAGGGAAAAGGCAGGAAAATGGGCACTAAAGGAATTTCCTCTCTAACAGCACTGTGGGTGTGCCTATACTTCAGGGACTGCAGTGGGTTGAAGAAGCCACCACCTTCCCAAGGGGCAATAAAGGGTGGCCAATAATTCACAATTTCAAACATTGAGGGTGAATAAAAATGAGAGCTACTTTTGGGTTGAGAAAGCTGTTTCCTCAGTTTATTTACTTCTTTACATATTTAGGCTACCCACTTCAAAAGAGATGGGGTTTTTTTGCAACCAGCCATCTCTCTGTGGCAAAGAATAGACCCCGATGGAAGAGACATTGTACCGAGGCTGATAAAAGCTTCCTTTTGCTAGACTGAGTCACTTACTGACAGGTTTAACGTTCTGGGCAGGATGTGGCCACTGACAATGGAAGCTCTGCGATGCTGAACTTTTTAACCACATTCTCTGCCAGGCCAGTTAATGAGGGCAGTGCAAACATTAGCAGAGCTCCTCTCCCCTGAAGACGCTCCCTCTGGGCTTTTGACAGTTCCGTTTCATTAAATTCCAATGCCAGCGATTGCCTCACCCCTCCCTTCACCCAATCACCAAATTGTTACAGAGCCGGAGGAGGCTGTTCGGCCCATCCTATCCACACCGGCTCTCCAAGTGGGTTTGGTGCTCATTCCCCTGCCTTTTCCCCACACCCCGTCACATTCAAATAATCATCCAATGCCCTCCCGAATGCCTCGATTGAACCTACTTCTGCCACCTTTCCAGGCAACACATTCCCGACCCCAACCACTCGCTGCGTGGAAAAGTCTTTTCTCACATCACGTTTTGCAAGTTATGCTCTCTCCCATTCTTGATCCTTTTACCAGTGGGAATAGTTTCTCCCTATCTACTGTTTTCCCCCCACCTTGTGATTTGGAACATCTCTATCAAATGTCCTCTTAGCCTTCTTTCTTCCAAAGAGAACAGTCCCTAATGTCTCGAATCTATCCTCAATAACTGAAATTTCTGATCCCTGGAACCATCCTTGTCAGTCTCTTCTGCGCTCTCTCTAATGTGATCATATTGTGATCACATCCCACCTACAGCAATGTGCCCAGAACTATGCACAATATTCCAGTTGAGGTTTAACTAGTGTTTCATACAGGGTTCAGCAGAGGGGAAGGTGTTTTTCTCAGTGTTATAATTAAAACTATCGTTCCCCTCAAGTAGCCAGATAGTTCACAGAGTGGATTCAAGATGCCATATTAACAATTGTAGAGCTACAATTCTCTGATCCAATCTTTAAAACTAATCAGCATGCCAAACTCAGTAGTACACAAGCAATTATAGTTTCAAATTCAATTACAAGTAATTAGCATATACCAATCAAAGTCTAGCACTTCTTATATATTTTCCTGACATATGTTAATGATCTCAATCTTGGTGTGCGGGGGACAGTCTCATAATTTGCAGATGACACAAAACTTGCGAGTATTGTAAACTGTGAAGAGGGAAGTGTAGAATTTCAAATTTGCCAACATCAAACCCAATCCATTTGAGTTAATTGACTTCAGATCATGAATTTTGCCTCCAATTTCTTTTGTAGCGATAATTCTGTTTTCCCTGTTTACATCTAAAATCATGGAATCCCTACAGTGCAGAAGAGGCCATTTGGTCCATTGAGTCTGCAACGATTCTCTGATAGAGAAAGTATCTTACCCAGGCCCTCTGCCCCATCCTATCCCTATAACTCCACACATTGACCATGGCTAATCCATCTAATCTACACATCTTTGGACACTAAGGGGCAATTTAGCATGGCCAATCCACCTAACTTACACATCTTTGAACACTAAGGGTAACTTAGCATGACCAATCCCTCTAACTACACATCTTTGGACACTAAGGGGCAATTTAGCATGGCCAATTCATTCAACCTACAGATCTTTAGACACTAAAGGACAATTAGCATTGCCAATCCTTCTAACCTACACATCTTTAGACACTAAGGGGTAATTTAGCGTGGCCAATCCCCCTAACTTACACACCTTTGGACACTAAGGGACAAATTAGCATGGCCAATTCATCTAACCTACACATATTGGGACGTTAAGGGACAACTTATCATGGCCAATCCATCTAACTGGCAGATCTTTGGACACTAAGGGATGATTTAGCATGGCCAATTCATCTAACCTGCACATCTTTGGACCTCCTCGAGATAGAGTTCACGCCCTTTCTCCATTCCAATGTTTTACATAGAACATAGAACATTACAGCACAGAACAGGCCCTTCGGCCTTCGATGTTGCGCCGACCAATATAAAAAGCAATGCCCCTCCAAACTAAACCATTCCCTTCTCTTCCATATACTTATCAACTAACCTCTTAAACGCCACCAAACTTGGCGCATCTACAACTGCTGCAGGCAGGAAATTCCACTCCCGAACCACCCTTTGGGTAAAGAACCTACCTCTGATATCCGTCCTATAACTATCACCCCTTAATTTAAAGCTGTGTCCCCTCGTGCTAGCTTTTTCCATCCTAGAAAAAGGCTATCACTGTCCACCCTATCTAAACCTCTAATCATCTTATATGTTTCGATTAGGTCCCCTCTTAGCCGCCTCCTTTCTAACGAAAACAACCTCAATCCCTCAGCCTCTCTTCATAAGACCTGCCCTCCATACCAGGCAACATCCTGGTAAACCTCCTCTGTACCCTCTCCAATGCCTCCACATCTTTCTATAATGTGGGGACCAGAACTGCACACAATACTCCAAGTGCGGCCGCACTAGAGTTTTGTACAGTTGCAACATGACGTTGCGGCTCCGAAATTCAATCCCTCTACCAATAAAAGCCAAGACTCCATATGCCTTCCTAACAACCTTCTCGACCTGACTGCCTACTTTCAGGGATCTATGCACATACACACCAAGATCCCTCTGTTCATCTAGACTACTAAGAATCCTACCATTTGCCCTATACTCTACACATTTATTATTTCTGCCATAGTGCATTACCTCACACTTTTCCACATTAAACTCCATTTGCCACCTCTCGGCCCAGCTCTGCAACTTGTCCAAGTCCCTCTGCAAACTATAACACCCTCTTCACTATCTACCACTCCACCGACTTTAGTGTCATCTGCAAATTTACTAATCCATCCTTCAATACCCTCATCCAGATCATTTATAAAAATTACAAACAGCAGGGGCCCCAAACATTACCCTCCATTTTGTCCGTTAACCTCGCTCATCGCTGACCAATCCTCTTGTCCTTTTCCCCAATCCAGTTCCCCGCCTCTCATGGACCGTTTCCATTTGGGGATTGACATCAGGGACCCAGATTTCAGTTTCCCTCATGTTGATATCAGTGCATTTCCCTCTGTCGGGTAGAGTGATTCCCCGCAGTTTGGGAGAACACGGCGGGAGAGCTGAGGAGTCGAGAGAAAGGGAGGCCCTTCACCTCTCTGTGGTGGAGGCCATGATGCTGTGGGTCAGAGTTCTCCTCTGCAGAGAACCAGAAAAGAACAAAATAAGCCATTTCTTAAAATAAAGGCGAACGTCAGTTTGCAATGTGACCAAGTTGCTTTAGCTTGCCAAGGCGAGGAGGGAAATCGAACCGATTTCCCCCGTCTCTGATCTTCTTAACAAAGAAGGAAAAGTGAACTGATGATTGCTTGTGGTTAGTACACGAGGAAGTGTTTGTGATATTTTAACCCATAGGGGTGGCAGGTGGTCTCACTGGTAAAATTAGAGGGAGTAATTTATAGGTCATTTCCTACGCACCATTTTGGGTTTAAAGAACATTGTGGGTTACATTCAAAAGACAGTAATAGAGTCACAGAAATATACAGCATGGGAAACAGGCCCTTCAGCCCAACTTGTCCCTTCTGACCCAGTTTGCTAAACTGAAATCGGAAGAGAAAAACGCTGGAAAATCTCAGCTGGTCTGGCAGCATCTGTAAGGAGAGAAAAGAGCTGATATTTCGAGTCTAGTTAACCCTTCGTCAAAGCGAGTCATCCGGACTTGGAAATCTTTTCTTTCCTTACAGACGCTGCTGGAGATTTTCCAGCATTTTCTCTTGCGGTTTCAGATTCCAGCATCCGCACCAAGTTGTGCTTTTTTTATTCCTAAGCTGAACTAGTTCCCATTTGTCTGTGTTTGACCCATATCCCTCTAAACCTTTCCCATCCTTGTATCCTGTCCAAATGTCTTTCAAATGCTGTAATTGTACCCACCTCTATCACCGCCTCTGGCAGCCCCACCCTCTGCATGAAAAGTTGCCGCTCGGGTCCTTTTCAGATGTTTCCCCTCTCACCTTAAACCTTGGCCCTCTAGTTTTGGGCTTCCCTACCCTGGGGAAAAAAACCTTGGCTATTCACCTTATCTCTGCCCCTTCATGATTGTACGATTCTCTATAAGGACACCCCCCTCATCCTCCTAGAAAATTTTAAAAATTGCTAAGATTGTTGGCCTGCATTTGTGCTAACTGTGACATTGTGTGTACCCCCATCCATAACCGCTGCAAAGCAGTCTTTAATGAACTTAAAGATAAGAACTCTGTTCCAATAAATGGATTGTTAATTTAATTTGATTTGATTTATTATTATCACATGTATTAACATATAGTGAAAAGTTTTGTTCCTTGCACGCTCTAGAGACAAAGCATATCATTCATAGAGAAGGAGAGAGTGCAGAATGTAGTGTTACAGTCATAGCTAGGGTGAAAGATCAACTTAATGTGAGTTCAAAAGTCTGACAGCAGCAGGGAAGAAGCTGTTCTTGAGTTGGTTGGTACGTGACCTCAGACTTTTTCCCAGTAAGAAATGTGACAACACCAGGTTAAGTCCAACTGATTTATTTGATAGTAAACTCATAAGCTTTCAGAGTTTCTCCTTCGTCAGGTGAACAGAAAGTTCTGGCCTCAGACAGGACATTTAACAGCACAGACAGTTTACAGATTGCTGATTAGAATGCGCATCTTTACAACTAAATGTGAGTGGAAAGAGCATTAAGCAGAGGTTAAAGAGATGTGTATTGTCTCCAGACAATACAGTAAGCGAGGTTTTGCAAATCTAGGCAAGTCATGGGAGTTACAGATAGTGCAACATGAACCCAAGATCCCTGTTGAGACTGTCCTCATGCGTGTGGAACTTGGCTATCAGTCTCTGCTCAGCAACTCTGCAGTTTGTGTGTCATGAAGGCCACCTTGGAGAGCACTTACCCAAGGTTGGACAGAAGGTGCAAGAAAGAATATCTGGGGTGCATGGGGTTCCTTAATTATGCTGGCTGCTTTTCCGAGGCAGCGGGAAGTGTAGACAGAGTAAATGGATGGGAGGCTGGTTTGAGTGATGGATTGGGCTACGTTCATGATATTTTGTAGTTACTTGTGGTCTTGGGCAGAGCAGGAGCCACACCAATCTGTGATACAATCAGAAAGAATGTTTTCCATGGTGTATCTGGAAAAATTGGTGACATGCCAAATTTCCTTAGTCTTCTGAGAAGGTAGAGGCTTTTCTTAACTATTATGTCAGCATAGGGGGACTAGGACAGGTTGTTGATGAACTGGATACCTAAAATGCTGAAGCTCTCGACATTTTCTACTTCATCCCCATTGATGGAGACAGGGGCATGTTCTCCTTTATGCTTCCTGAGGTTGATGACAACCTCCTTTGTTTTGTTGACATTGAGGGAGAGATAATTGTTGCCGTATCAATTCACCAGATTCTCTGTCTCATTCCTGTACTCTGTCTTGCCATTGTTTGAGATCTGACCCACTACTGTGGTGTCGTCAACAAACTTGAAAATCAAAGTGGAGGGGGATTCGGCCACAGAGTATCAGTGTGTAAGGAGTATAATAGCATAAATCAATTCAAGCTCAGTTTATTGTCCACGTGGGAATTAATTTCAGATACAATAATCATGCACTTAAAAAAAAATTACACAGCAATAATGGCAAGAAAAATAAACACAAGATCGCAACAAGTCTAACTCGATTAAAAAACATGTTGAAAATTAATCCAGTGTGTTAAAATAATCAGTCAGTCAGCCCTATCACGACAGCATCTTCCAGACTCGCGATCTCTATCATCAGTTGAATGGTGGTTAGCATTGCTGCCTCACAGTGCCTGGGACCTGGGTTCAATTACAATCTTGGGTCACTACCTGTGTGGAGTTTGCACATTCTTCTCGTGTCTGTGTGAGCTTCCCCCGGGTGCTCTGGTTTCCTCCCACAGCCCAAAGATGTGTAGGTTAGGTGGATTGACCATGCAAAATTGCCCCTTAGAGCCCAAAGATGTGTAGGTTAGGTGGATTGGCCATGCCAAATTGCCCCTTAGAGCCCAAAGATGTGTAGGTTAGGTGGATTGGCCATGCTAAATTGCCCCTTAGTGCCCAAAGATGTGCAGGTTAGGTGCATTGGCCATGCTAAATTGCCCCTTGGTGCCCAAAGATGTGTAGGTTAGGTGGATTGGCCATGCCAAATTGCCTCTTAGGGTTCAAAAATTTGTAGGTTAGTTGGATTGGCCATGTTAAATTGACCCATAGTGTCAAAAGATGTCCCTGTCAGGTGGATTGACCATGCTAAGGCCTATTTCTCCTTCTATGTTTCTAAAACAGTACAAAATCTTGGCCCACATTCACCCCTCAACAAACGTGACCTCCTTCACCCTCCAGTCACTTCCTTCATTGACCTCTGTAGGGGCAGAGTCTTGCTGCATTCAAAGTGGCTGCCACTGACCTCACTGGCTGCAAGGAATTCTAGGAAGCCTTGAGGATGTGAGGGGCGCCATTTGAACGCAGCTTCGTCCTTCACAGAAGAAGGAAATTGCCAGTATTTGATAACCACTATTATCAGACACTAGGAACTGCTGACCCCTGTGATAAGCCGCTGTTACTGCTCTGAGTCAGTCCAGCGTTGCTGAGCCTGAGTAAAAAGAGGAAACAGCTGCTCTCCTGGCATCATCAAGAGGAACTGGCTGCAAGAGAGTGATTGCTAAAATTCCCCAATTCCCTGACTTATTTGCATAACAGGAAGCCTTCTTAATAAAGCAAGAGAGGGGAAAGATGACAGTGCAGAGACAAGCAATGACACTTGTGCCAAATATACACAAAGAACAACTCCCAACAGAGAATCATAGAGCTCAAACAGTGCAGAAGGAGGCCATTCAGCCCAATGAGGTTTGCACTGACCATAATCCCACTCCGGCCCAATCCCCGAAACATCATGTATTTATCTTAGTCCATACCCCTGGCACTCAGGGGAATTTGGCAGGGCCAATCCACCTAACCTGCACATCTCTGGATACTAAGGGGCAATTTAACATGGCCAATCCACCTAACCTGCACATTTTTGGACAATAAGAGGCAATTTAGCATGGCTAATCCACCTAACCTGTACATCTCTGGACATTAAGGGGCAATTTAGCATGGCTAATCCACCTAACCTGCACATCTCTGGACACTAAGGGGCAATTTAGCATGGCCAATCCACCTAACCTGTATATCTCTGGACACTGAGGGGCAATTTAGTGTGGCCAATCCACCTAACCTGTACATCTCTGGACACTAAGGAGCAATTTAGCATGGCCAATCCACCTAACCTGCACATCTCTGGATACTAAGGGGCAATTTAGCATGACCAATCCACCTAACCTGCACATCTCTGGAGACTAAGGGGCAATTTAACATGGCCAATCCACCTAACCTGCACATCTTTGGATACTAAGGGGCAATTTAGCATGGCCAATCCACCTAACCTGTATATCTCTGGACACTAAAGGGCAATTTAGCATGGCCAATCCACCTAACCTGCACATCTCTGGATACTAAGGGGCAATTTAGCATGGCCAATCCACCTAACCTGCACATCTCTGGACACTAAGGGGCAATTTAACATGGCCAATCCACCTAACCTGCACATCTTTGGATACTAAGGGGCAATTTAACATGGCCAATCCACCTAACCTGCACATATTTGGACAATAAGAGGCAATTTAGCATGGCTAATCCACCTAACCTGTACATCTCTGGACACTAAGGGGCAATTTAGCATGGCCAATCCACCTAACCTGCACATCTCTGGATACTAAGGGGCAACTTAACATGGCCAATCCACCTAACTTGCACATCTTTGTGGGAGGAAACCATGCATTGATTTGCCATGCATCTATAGCTCTTCCCCGAACATATCCAGCAATAATTCCTAGACAAGAAGTGTTTCTAACATTCTTTACTTCAGCAAAAAACATATGTCGCCAAGGAAGATCAACTCATCAACCATCTTTCCCGCTGGCCTGACAGCCTCAGCAACCATACAGAGTTTCCTCATTGAAGATGGCCAGGAGTGGGAAGCCCACCTTGACATCTCTCTCAACTACATCATATTCCCAATGCTGGGACACGGGCTGACATTAACCAAGGCAGGAGCCTCTAGTAAAACATTAAAAATTGAAGAAAAGAAGGAGTTTGCACCTTCTCCCCCTGTCTGCGTGGGTTTCCTCCGGGTGCTCCAGTTTCATAGAACATAGAACATAGAACATTACAGCACAGAACAGGCCCTTCGGCCTTCGATGTTGCGCCGACCAATATAAAAAGCAATGCCCCTCCTAACTAACCATTCCCTTCTCTTCCATATACTTATCAATTACCTCTTAACGCCCCAAACTTGGCGCATCTACAACAGCTGCAGGCAGGCATTCCACTCCCTAATCACTCTTTGAGTAAAGAACCTACCTCTGATATCCATCCTATAACTCATAACCCCTTAATTTAAAGCTGTGTCCCCTCGTGCTAGCTTTTCCATCCTGGGAAAAGGCTATCACTGTCCACCCTATCTAAACCTCTAATCATCTTATATGCTTCAATAAGATCCCCTCTTAGCCGCCTCCTTTCTAACGAAAACAACCTCAAATCCTTCACCTCTCTTCATAGGACCTGCCCTCCATACCAGGCACATCCTGGTAAACCTCCTCTGTACCCTCTCCAATGCCTCCACATCTTTCTTATAATGTGGGGACCAGAACTGCACACAATATTCCAAGTGCGGCCGCACTAGAGTTTTGTATAGTTGCAACATGATGCTGCGGCTCCTAAATTCAATCCCCCTACCAATAAAAGCTAAAGAGTGCTGGAAATGTAGCTATGGAGAACACTGAGGTACAGGGTTGCAAATTGGGAAGTATTGTAGTAGATAGGGAGGATGTGCTAGAAATTCTCGAGGGTTTGAAGTTGGATAAGTCCCCTGGGCCGGACGGGATTTACCCTAGGATTCTCTGGGAGGCAAGAGAGGAGATTGCAGAGCCTCTGGCTCTGATCTTCAGGTCCTCGTTGGTTACGGGTGTGGTTCCGGAGGACTGGAGGATAGCGAATGTGGTCCCATTGTTTAAGAAGGGGAAGAGAGACCTTCCAGGGAATTATAGGCCAGTGAGTCTTACTTCTGTTGTGGGCAAGGTATTGGTGTTGTGGGCAGCTTAGGTGGATTGGCCATGATAAATTGCCCCTTAGTGTCAGTGCCTCACCAATCTCTTCAGGCTCCACGCACAACTTCCACTGCTGTCTATGACTGGCCCTTTCCTCCCACACTCCAAACATGTGCAGGTTAGGTAGATTGACCATGCTAAATTGCTCCATGTTATCCAAAGATGTACAGGTTAGGTGCATTGGCCATGCCAAATTATCCCTTAATGTCCAAAGTTGTGCAGCTTAGGTGGATTGGCCATGATAAATTGCCCCTTAGTGTCAGGAGGACTAGCTGGGATACATGCATGGAGTTATGGGAATACGGCCTAGGTGGGATCGTTGCTGGTGAGACTCGATGGGCCGAATGGCTTCCTTCTGCACTAAATGATTCTGAACTATTCCTCTTTGTACAAGAACTTTAAACAGGATCTGATGAATGGTTGAGTTCTTTTAATGGTCTATTCTTTCACTGTCTTGGCCAGAATCTATTGCCTCTCCTTAATTGCCCTTGACAAAATAGTTGTGGGTCACCTTCATGAATTGCTGTGGTTCCTGAGGTGTAGGTACACCCACAGTACTGTACATAGAATCACAGAATCCTTACACTACAGAAGGAGGCCATTCGGCCCATCGAGTCTGGCACCGACTCTCTAACAGAGCATCTAACACAGGCCCATCCCTACTTGACTCCTGTAACTCCACGTATCTGCTAATCCCCCTAAACTGCACATCTTTGGCCAGTGAGAGGAAGCCAGAGCACTCAGAAATTTTTTTAAGTTTATTTAGTAAAGTCATAAGTAGGCTTACATTAACACTGCAATGAAGTTACAGTGAAAACCCCCTAGTCTCCACATTGCGGTGCCTGTTTGGGTAACACTGAAGGGGAATTTAGCACGGCCAATGCAGCTAACCAGCACGTCTTTCAGACTGTGGGAAGAAACCGGAGCACCTGGAGGAAACCCATACAGATACGGGGAGTCTGTGCAAACTCCATACAGACAGTGACCTAAGCTGGGAATCGAACCTGAGTCCCTGGCATTGTGAGGCAGCAGTGCTAACCACTGTGCTACCGTGCCACCCCAGCTAGCAAGTCAATAATTTAGTCATTCAAGTGCTCAGTGGATATCAGTGGTGGCAAGTTAATAGAGCGGGTTAGCACTGCTGCCTCACATGGCCAATCCACCTAACCTGCACATCTTTGTGGGAGGAAACCATGCATTGATTTGCCATGCATCTATAGCTCTTCCCCGAACATATCCAGCAATAATTCCGAGACAAGAAGTGTTTCTAACATTCTTTACTTCAGCAAAAAAAATACCTCGCCAAGGTGCCTAGGACCCGGGTTTGATTCTCGGTTTGGGGGTCACTGTCGTGTGGAGTTTGCACATTCTCCCTGAGTGGGTTTCCGCCGGGTACTCCAGTTTCCTCCCACTCTCCAAAGATGTCAGGTTAGCAGGATAAGTATAGGGGATTTTGGCGATAGGGTAACTCTGTCTGTCAGAGAATTGGCAAATACTTGAAGAGCTGAATGGCCTCCTTCTACACTGTAGGGATTCTATGACTCTCTGAAAATGGTGATGGGTGAGAGGATGGTCGGAAGAGAGAGGACAGGAATATTGGACCTAGTTCAATGGGGGAGCCCTGGATCATAGATGCCCTCAAAGCATCCCTGATCGCTGACCAATGACCCGTGACTGAGCAAAGTGGAACCGATTTACTCGCCAAGGAATTGAATGCGCTGAGAGATTTGGTTGGAAATGATGTAAAGGTGCGTCAGAGGGAGCGCATGAAACTTCCAAAAAACAAATAAATTTTTATGAAAACTATATACAAAATATATTACAAAAGTTTTTTTTATTTGAATTTTTTTGAATTTTCTTTAAAAATACAAATTATAAACATATTTGCCGAGATATTGCTCCCGTTTCCCCGACCCTTCAAGCACCACCTGCCACCACCCTCCCCAGCAAATTCCTCTCCTCCCCCACACCCGCTTTCGGCATGTCCCTTCGGGCAGCACCAAGCTTAGACAAGCAAATCGAGAAGTATTGATTGGGTGACACCAAGCTTGGTATCAACAGCGCTGTAGATCAACAAGGTGAACCTCGGAAGGGGTATCAGCATGGACAAGTTGGCTGACCCGGGTTCAATTCCTGGCTTGGGTCTGTGTGCAGTTTGCACATTCTCCCCATATCAGCATGGGTTTCCCCCCGGGTGCTCCGGTTTCCTCCCACAGTCCAAAAGATGTGATGGTTAAGGTGCATTGGCCGTGCCAAATTCTCCCTCAGTGTACCCAAACAGGAGTGTGGCAGCTAGGGGATTTTCACAGTAACTTCATTGTGGTGCTAATGTAAGCCTTACTTGGGACTAATAAATAAACGTGAACTTTTTTGACTACCTGATTGCTAAGTATGCTGATGACACAGAGAGAGGAAAGTGGGCCGTGACGAGGGTATAGGGAGTCTGCAGGGGGACATGGATAGTGTAAGTGAGTGTGCAGAAAATTTGACAGATGGCATACCGAGCAAGAGGGCACGGTGGCACAGTGACTAGCACTGCTGCTCACAGCGGCCAGGGAGCTGGGTTCGATTCCTGGCTTGGGTCACGGTCTGTGTACATTCTCCCCGTGTCTGCGTGGGTTTCCTCCAGGTGCACCGGTTTCCTCCCACAGACATAAAGACACGCATTGGCCGTGCTAAATTCTCCCTCAGTCCACCCCAACAGGCGCCAGAGTGTGGCGACGAGGGGATTTTCACAGTTACTGTTAATGTAAGCCTAATAAATAATCTCACCTCGCCACATTGTAAAGGAAAAGTCAAATGTTCTCCGTCACTTCTGAATCCAAAAAAAGAAAGGCTGTTTTCCAGGAATTGACTGCGAATGCGGTTGTGGGAGTGGGGTGTGGAGTGGGGAAGTAGTGGGGGGGGGGGGGGGGGGGAGAGGGCGGGTTTCTGAACTGCTTGCTTTTTCACATTGAGAAGTCGCTCCTTGGCAGTGCCTAATTCTTTCAGTTCATGGTTGATTTTGTGTTGGATGGGACGCATCTCGCGCGGACTATCCCCATTCCGAACTTGTTGGCGGCAAGCTGGATTATACAAGTGGTTGGACCCTTTCCTGAACGGCAGCTTGGATAGTGGGACATACTGAGTAAGTTCCCTTCCCCTGTCAATCATTACCGTTCTGTGCTCAGGCACGAGTTGAGTTCTTTGAAATGCTTTTAAACTGACAACGATAAGGAGCTGGATCTTCCCTCTTTGGGTCACTTTCTCTCGGGAGCGAAATGTTGTTGTGTACCCTCGCAGTTCCATTTTTTTGTCAGGTAGCGCAGTTTTTAACTGGGGTCAGTGTGGTGACAGAGAAAGTTGACAGAGAGAGTGCCGCTCGCAGGAACAGTTAAAACCCTGCGTCGCAGAGGTTTTCATGCGTGTAATCCACTCCTGTTAACAAACTCTCCGCTGTCAGCTGTAGACTGATGTTAGTAAATGTTGTAAAGGTGAGTGCAGCTACCTGGAGCTCTGTTAGCTCACAATCGCTAGTCGAAAAGAGGGAATCCGGCTTCAAATGATAGCTCCGCACAGGGTGTCCGGCACACTCTCTTTACTGGGACTGATTGGTGCAGCCCGAGAGCTGGATCACTTCAGTGCCGTGTTGGTTCAATTCCAAGGTCAGGATTCTCTGACCCTGCCCATGGCTTGGATTCCCCAGTCCCGCCGCAGTGAATGGAGGTTTGTCTGAGTGGTCAAATTCTCCATTCTCACTGGGTGCTAGATCAGGGGTATGGGCGGCACAGTGGGTTAGCACTGCTGCCTCATGGTGCCAGGGAGGCGGGTTCGATTCCCGGCTCAGGTCACTGACTGTGTGGAGTTTGCGTGTTCTCCCCATGTCCGCGTGGGTTTCCTCTGGTTTCCTCCCACAGTCCGAAAGATGTGCTGGTGATAGGTGCATTGGCTGTGCTAAATTCTCCCTCAGTGTACCCGAACAGGTGCTGGACTGTGGCGGTTAGGGGGTTTTCACAGTAACTTCATTGCAGTGGTAAGGTAAGCCTACTTGTGACCCTAATAAATAAAATAAAAGTATTGCAGACCGGTTCTGGCGGAGGTAGAGTTCCGATCTGCCTCCTCATTCCTCCCCCCGCACCCCACAACTACCCCACCCTTCCTTCTTAGTGGACGTAAAGGTCGGAATTCTCCAATCTCATTTCACCACTGCCAGCGAGAAAGGAGAATTTGGCACTCAGCCGAAAATCCGTTCCCTGCAGCAGGACTGGAGAATCCCAGCCACAGCAGGTTCGGAGAATCCCAGCCACAAGATCTTGTGGCCACTATTTTGACGGAAGAGGAAAAGAGATTTTTCCCTGGGGTCCTGGCCAAAATCAAGCCCTCAATCAATACCAGTACATAACAGATGATCCGTTCGTTATCACAGTTGCTGTCTGTGGAATCTTGCTCTGCGCGAATGGACTGCTGTGTTTTTTGCACAGCAACAGTGTCCACAATCCAAACAGTACTCTTTATGGTTGGAATTTGTTTTAGAACGTAGGGATAAATTTGAATCTTTCTTTCTTCCCTTCCTGTACAAGTTGTAAAAAAAAAGGCAGATTTGGAACCACAGAATTCCGACACTGTGGAAGGAGGCCATTCGGCCCATAAAGTTTGCACCGACCACAATCCCATTAAGGACCTATCCCAGTAATCCTATGTATTTATCCTGTTAATCCCCCCGACCCTAATGGACAATTTAGCACGGCCAATCCACCTAACCCACACATCGTTGGACGCTAAGGGACAATTTAGCACGGCCAATCCACCTAACCCTCACATCTTCAGACTGTGGGAGGAAACTAGAGCACCCGGAGGAAAACCATGCAGACATGGGGAGAATAGACAGTGACCCAAGCCAGGAATCGAACCCGGGTCCTTGGCGCTGTGAGGCAGCAGTGCCAACAACTGTGCCACTGTGCCGCAGGAGAAGACTTATTTTACTAAGTGGGTTTAGTTGCAAACCCAGAAATTGCTGAGTTTAATATCTTAAATATAACTGGTTTTACAGTCAATGCTGTGTTTGTAAAAGGCATCTACAATCCAGGGTAATTGGGGATGAGTTTCCCTTGGTTTTGGGAAAGGTAAACCAGGTTTACCTTTGCTAGCACGAGGGGACACAGCTTTAAATTAAGGGGTATGAGTTATAGGACGGATATCAGAGGTAGGTTCTTTACTCAAAGAGTGATTAGGGAGTGGAATGCCCTGCCTGCAGCTGTTGTAGATGCGCCAAGTTTGGTGGCGTTTAAGAGGTTAATTGATAAGTATATGGAAGAGAAGGGAATGGTTTAGTTTGGAGGGACATTGCTTTTTATTTTGGTCGGCACAACATCGAAGGCCGAAGGGCCTGTTCTGTGCTGTAATGTTCTATGTTCTATGTTCTATGTTTGAATAACTTATTCGAGTTCTTATCAAGTGGCACAGTGGTTAGCACTGTGGCTTCACAAAATCAGAGACCCAGGTTCAATTCCAGCCTTGGGTCACTGCCTGTGTGGAGCTTGCACATTCTCCCCATGTCTGCATGGGTTTCCTTTGCTTGCTCCAGTTTCCTCCCATGGCGCAAAATACGGCCTGTGTTGAATATCTCTATGACTTGTATGAAGTTTATTTACTTTTTAGTGTCACAAGTAAGCTTACATTAACACTGCAATGAAGTTACTGTGAAAATCCCCCAGTCACCACAGTCCGCCGCCTGTTCTGATATACAGAAGGAGAATTTAGCATGGCCAATGCACCTAACCAGCACATCTTTCAGACTATGGGAGGAAACCGGGGCACCCAGAGGAACCCATGCAAACACGGGGAGAATGTGCAAACTCCACACAGACAGTGACCCAAGGTGATCAGACCTGGATCCTGGATGCTGAGAGGCAGCAGTGCTAACCACTGTACCACTGTGCCACTCCAAGGAGATTGAATATATGGTTGCTAAATGTGTAAAGATACAAAGATAGGGAAGTAGGTGATGAAGAGGGTAGAATAAATCTGCAAAGGAACATAGAGAGGATGGATGAGGGTGCAGCAAAAATTGACCGATTTGGAATAATGTGGAAAAATATAACCCTTGTCCTGTTTCGTAGATTCCTGATGTGGAGATTCCGGCATTGGTCTGGGGTAAACACAGTAAGAACTCAGGTAAAAGTCCAACAAGTTTATTTAGTAGCACAAACCACGAGCTTTTGGAGCACTGTTCCTTCATCAGGTGAGGAGGAGCCTTGATTGTGAACAGAATAAGTTCTGATGAAGGAGAAGTGCTCCGATAGCTGGTGGATTTTACTAACAAATAAATCTCTTGGACTTTCACCTGGTGTTGTGAGACTTCTCCTAGAATCCCTACAGTGCAGAAGGAGGCTATTCAGCCATTGAGTCTGCATCTTCCACAATCCCACCCAGGTCCTACCCTCAGAACCCCCTGCACTTACCCTGGCTAGTCCCCCTGACAGTAAGGGGCAATTTTTCACGGTCAATCCACCTAACCCGCACATCTTTGGACTGTGGGAGGAAACCGGAGCACCCGGAGGAAACCCACGCAAACATGGGGAGAACGTGCAGACTCCGCACAGACAGCGACCCAAGCTGGGAATCAAATCCGAGTCCCCTTTGTGCTGCGAGGCAGCAGTGCTAACCGCTGCGCCACCCAGACAGGAAGAATAGAAAAGAAATTTAAATGGAAAGAGATAGCAGATTGAGTTGCAGAGGAATCTGGATGTCCTGGCACAGGGCAGGAGGAGGCCATTCGGCCCAACTTGTTCATGCCAGAAGACGATAGCATGGAGATGCGGCAAGTGGGTAGGAAGGCCAAAAGAATGTGGGTGTTTATCTCAAAGGGAATGGAATATAAAAGTAAGGATGTACATGGTATCAGTGAGACGTGAGCAGTTTTGGCCCCCTTATTCAAGAAAGGACATAATTGCACTGGGGTGGGGGGGGGAGTGCAGTTCGGAGAAGGTTGACTGATACCTGGGGTGGGGAATTCTCTGATGAGGAATGGTTACACAGACATGCCCCTGTATACTTTGGAGTTTAGAAGAATGAGAGGTAATCTCATTGAAAGATACAAGATCCTGAGGGGATTTGATAGGTTAGATGCTGAGAGAACATTTCTCCTTGTGGCAGAGACCAGAATTAGGGGGATATAGTTTGAATGTGTCTCCCATTTAACACATGGTTTAAAAATAAGAAATTCACCATTTAGGATGGAGAATAAAATTTTTTTTTTCTCTCATTAGACAGAAATTTCTTCCCGAAAGAACAGCGGAAGCACTTAATATTCTTAAGGGACGTCATTAGATTCTGGACTAATAAGGATGTCAAAGGTTATTGAGAACAGGCAGGATTGTGATATTAAGGCTAGAATCAGATCAGCCATGAGCAGGCCTGAGGGGCTGAATGGCCTACTCCAGCTCCTACTTCTCTTGTTTGTATGTGTATACATAGTCACCAAGGCTCCACCTTCCAAACCATTGAGCACCAAAAGGACAAAGGCAACAGACACATGGGAATCCATAAAATCCAAACAGTGCAGAAGGAGGCCCTTCAGCCCATTGAGTCTGCACCGACCACAATCCCACCCAGGCCCTATTCTCGCAACCTCACATATTTAGCCTGCCAATCCCCCTGACACTAAAGGGCAATTTAGCATGGCCAATGCACCTGATCTGCACATCTTTAGACCGTGGGAGGAAACCGGAGCACCCGGAGGAAACCCACGCAGACACAGGGGAGAACGTGCAGACTCCGCACAGGCAGTGACCTGAGTTTGGAACTGAACCCGGGTCCTTGATGCTGAGAGGCAGAAGTGCTAACCACTGTGCCACCAACCACATTCTTTGTACTGTTCTTTATTCTTTGTGGTGGGAACACCTCCACAAAGAATATCACAGCTCAGGAACAAGCCTTTCAGCACACCAAGCCTGTGTTGACACATGGTACTTTCCTAACCTGAAGACCTTTTGCCTCTACGTGGTCAAGTTCCCTTTCTAGCCACTCGCCATCCTAACTTGGAAATACATTGGTCAACACTTCATTGTTGTAGGGTCAGAATTCTGGAATTCCCATCCCAGCAGCACAGTGGGTGTACCTACGCCACAGCGGATCCAAGAAGGTTTGAGGACAATTAGGAATGGATGATAAATGCAAGCCCAATTAAAAGTGTAAAGCACATAATTAAAGTAGATTGCCTCTAACTGTCCCACTTTGCTGTTCTCCCTCAGAACTCTCCGACCTCACTCCAGAGGAACAAAAAGAGATCCAAAGTGTCCGTGAGCACAAGGAAGAGCTTCAGAAAGACATTCAGGTAGGAAGAATAAATGTGGTCTTACTGAGGCACCATACTCCGATCTACATTCCACATCTCTGGCTGATGCACATATTTGCCAACTTTAACATCCTTCAGTTTCCTACTTGGAGTTTTTCCAGTACATGCGCTTTGTAAAAGTTCATTACATTACAATTAGAGAATACCTACAGTGCAGAAAAGGCCATTGAGTCTATCAAGTCTGCACCGACTCTCTGACAGAATATTTTACCCAGTCCCTTACCCCCACCCTATCCCTGCAACTCTGCACATCAACATGGCCAATTTACCTACTTGCACATCTTTGGACACTAAGGAGCAATTTAACATGACCAATCTACCTACCTACACATCTTTGGACACTAAGGGCAATTTAGCATGGCTAATCCACCTACCTATACATTTTTGGACACTAAGGGGCAATTTAGCATGGCCAACCCACCTAATCCGCAATCTTTGGATATTAAGGGGAAATTTAGCATGGCCAATCCACCTAACTTGCACATCTTTGAACATTAGGGGCAATTTAGCATGGCCAATCCACATATCTATACATCTTTGCACATTAAGGGGCAATTTAACATGGCCAATCCATCTAACGTACACATCTTTGAACACTAAGAGGCAATTTAGCATGGCCGATCCATCTAACCTGCACACCTTTGGACTGTGGGGGAAATCTACGTGAACACAGGGGAGAATGTGCAGACTCTACACAGACAGTGACTAAACCGGGAATCAAACCTGGGGTCCTTGGCGCTGTAAGGCAACAGTGCTAACCACTGTGTCACTGTGCCATTTAGTTAGATTCTGCCCCTTAATTCTATATACTTGCCTAAGTTTCACACCCTCTCACTAAAGCAGCTCACTTCAGGTGTATTTATATTCTGTTTCTCCTGACTCTGAACTGTCTTTTGCAGAGGTTGAAGATGGAAATTGCGGAGGTTATCGCTGAGCTGGAGAACTTTAATTACACAGAGGAGAGGTGAGAAGTGAACAATTATTGAGTATCCTCAAATAATTTGTTCCAGCTCCTGGTGATTCTTGCTGTGATAAGACCCCCAGTGGTCAATGTGATATTGACGATTTACAACAGTAATACTTTCTCAGTGAATACGTTAAACAGGTTCCAATGGATTCACCTTTGATATGTAATTACATAATATAACAACAATGGAATTGTTGGCTATCACACAGTGATCAATCTCCATCAGTCTGTCTGCGATTGGATATGGAGCTATAGTTAGTTTAAGACATAAAGCAATAGATAAGTCACTCAATTCAAATGGTTAATCCATCTAACCTACACATCTTTGGACACTAAGGAGCAATTTAGCATGGCCAATCCATCTAACCTGCACATCTTTGGACACCAAGAGGCAATTTAGCATAGCCAATCCACCTAACCTGCACATCTTTGGACACTAAGAGGCACATAACAAATGGCCAATCCATTAACGCACACATCTTTGGACTGTGGGAGGAAACCAGAACACCCGGAGGAAACCCATGCAGACACAAGGAGGATGTGCAAACTCTACATGGAAAGTCACTCAAGGCTGGAATCAAACCGGGATTGTTGGCACTGTGAGGCAATAGTGCTAACAACTCTGGCACCCATGCCACCCCATTACCCAATCAATCAATTGCTGCAATTTGTGGGCAATTGTTCAGATGTCTGGTTTAAGATTGAATGAATGAACGACCAGTTAGAGTGTGGAACTTGCTACCTCATGGAATAGTGGAGGTGAATTGGGTAGATTCCTTTGAAGGGGAGCTGGATGAACAGATGACAGAGAATGCAAGAGTACGGTGAGATGGTGTAAGGGGAAAGATGAACACCAGGATGGAGGTGATGGCCCTCATGACCTATGTTCTCATTAATTCGGCGTGTTTCTAAAGATGATGTAGAGATGCCAGCATTGGACTGGGATGGGCACAGTAAGGAGTCACGCAATATTAGATTAAAATCTAACAGGTTCATTTGGAATCAGAAGCTTTCAGAGAGTTTGAATCCTGGCTCTGAGGGAAGCCTGAGCAACTAGGCCCATTTCCCATGGCAACTAGCCTCTTTGCTTTTAAATAAATCCCTCCATGAGTTAATTCACCTGACGAAGAGGCAGTGCTCTGAAAGCTCGTGATTCCAAATAAACCTGGTGTTGTGAAGCTTTTTACTATTTCTAAAGAGTTGAGGAAAGCCAGGGAGAGCATTAGGAACCAAAATTCAAAATGATCTGCTTTTATTGTTAATTATACTGGATATGGGTGTTTCTGGCTAAGCCCAGCATTTGCTCTCCATCCCTTATTGCCCCTCGAGGAGGCGGTGGTGATGATGTGATTAAGAAAATCATTTCAGCTCTCATTTTTTTTTGAGTTGCGTGCGGTGACAGTGAGACAACCTGATCTGCTCCGAGGCTGGCTCCCTTCAAACGAGATCCCGGGTTTGTTAAATGTTTAATGTTTTCCTCTTAATAGCCTTACCCTCTCTTTCCATTTCAGCATCATGGCTGAGAGGAACAAACTGATGGCTGCGGGGAAAAAGAAATTCAACATGGATCCCAAAAAGGTAAGCTTTATTTACTCTGGTTTTCCATTGCTCATCCCCCCCTGCCCTGTCACGGACTAGCAATCCAGATAACCCATAATGGATAACCCACTTTGATATAGGGTTCATCTGGTCTCTCTTTACTCTTTTCTCTCCTTACAGATGCTGCCACACCTGCTGAGATATTTTTCTTTTGGTTTCAGATTCCAACATCTGCAGTAATTTGCTTAAACCCCATGGTAATGCTCTTGGGGAACTGGGTTCAAATCCCAACATGATAAATGGGATTTAATTGGAGTTGATTTGATTTATTATTGTCACATATACAGTGAAAAGTATCGTTTCTTGCGTGGTGTACAGACAAAGCACAGGGCAGCACAATTGGCACAGTGGTTAGCACCAGAAACCCGCTTCGATTCCCAGCTTGGGTCACTGAGTGGAGTTTGCATTTTCTCCGTGTGTCTATGTGAGTTTCCTCTGCGTGCTCCAGTTTCCTCCAATAGTCCAAATAACTTGCCGGCTAGGTGGATTAGCCGCGCTAAATTCTCCCTCAGTGTACCCAAACAGAAGTGTGACAATTAGGGGATTTTCAGAGTAACTTCATGGTAGTGTTAATGTAAGCCTACATATGACTAATAAATAAACTTTACTTTTTGCCACTCATAGAGAAGGGAAGGAGCGGATGTAGAATGTGGTGTTACAGTCATAGCTGGGGTGTAGAGAAAGGTCAGCTTAATATGAGGTAGGTCCATTCTAAAGTTTGACAGCAGCAGGGAAGAAGCTGTTCTTGAGTTGGTTCATAGAATTGTACAATACAGAAGGAAGCCCATCAAGTCTGCACCGACCACAATCCCATCCAGACCCAATCCTTGTAACCCTGTGCACTTACTCTAGCTAGTCCCCCCTGACACCAAGGGGCAATTTATCATAGCCAATTCACCCAATCCACCATTTTGGACTATGGGAGGAAACCAGAGCACCCGGAGGAAACCCACGCGGGCATGGTCAGAATGTGCAAACTTCATTCAGATCTTTGTATCTTTTTCCTGATGGAAGAAGGTGGAAGAAGAATGTCGGGGGTGCGTGGGATCCTTAATTATGCTGACTGCTTTCCTGAGGTGGCGGGAAATATAGACGGAGTCAAAGGATGGGAGGCTGGTTTGTGTGATAGATTGGACTACATTCACAACCCTTTGGAGTGAGATGGTGAAATTTGAATTTGACTTTTTTCTTTAAATGTGGTATTAAAAGTCTAATTTAAGAGAGAGATGAGAAAGAATTTTTTCTCTTGGAGAGTGATGAATCTGTAGAATTTTTTACACAGAGGGCTGGAAAGGCTGGATCATTGAGTACATTCAAGGCTGGGATAGACCGATTTTTAATCGGTAAGGGAATCGAGGGATATGGGGATAAGGCAGGAAAGTGGAGTTGTAGATTGTCACATCAGAGAAGTCATGATCTTGTTGAATGGCGGAACAGACTCAATGGGCCAAATGGCCTACTTCTGCTCCTATGGTCTGATGGTCATTAGCAATAAGAACTCATTTGGTTCACTAATGGCCAATGGATTAGTTAAGATGGACTGGAGCAAGGCGACTTCTTGCTTCTGTACCCACACTACTCTCTAATTCCATCTTTTATTCTAATTCTATGCTTTAGTTGCATGCCACTGTGACACGCAAACCTCCCAGTTTCCACACTCCAGCACCTGTTTGGGTACACTGAGAGAGAATTTAGCACGGCCAATACGCCCTAACAAGCACATCTTTGAGAGGAAACCCACGCAAACACGGGGGGAGAACCAGCAAACTCCACACAACCCAAACCAGGAATCGAACCCGGGTCCCCGGGGCTGCAAGGCAGCAGTGCTAACCCACTGGGCCAGAGTAGGACAAGGTGGAATGAATGCCCTTTCGGAGAGTTAGTACCCAGCTGATGGGCCGAATGGCCTCGCCCACCACCATCAACATTCTGGGAAAGGACAAAACGTGGTGGTCCGTAATTAATTTCGAGAATGCGTGATGGGGCCGTCCAAACTCTTGGGGGTTTCTCAGTTTGCAAACATTTGCGAAGTAGACGCTGCGTTGCTTGTAGAAACCCAGATAATCATTAGATGGAAAGCGAGCAAGGTGAGTCACACAATTGAAGCACATTTATTTAGTGCAGCTTTTTTGTGTGGGCAATAACACAGAAAAGCCACAGGAAACAAACAAGCTTGCAAGAAATGCCAAAATCTATTCTCAACCCAAAAAGGCTGACGAACCGATACCGCTAAGATCTTAGCAACAGAAAAAAAATTCCTTTGTCAACACAATTGAGTGCTCTTACTTTTCACAAAACATGCACAGGAGAATGGTGAGTAGGGGAGGACTCACCAGCCCATGAGGTCTGTTCCAGTACGTACATGGTGTCTGGGCGTTGTGTGGCAACAGTGCTAACCACTGTCTTGCAGCTTCGCAATCCCCCACGTGCACTTCTCCCCCCACCCACCCCCACCCCTGGTCCACCGCACCCGCCGAGGGTCGCTGATCCAAAAGAAAATAGAAATAGAAAAAAAGTGGGAAAAAGGAAACGTGGAAGAAAATCTCCCTCCAAAGCACCTCAAATGAACGAGACGGAGTGCAGGAAAGAGAGAGAGAGAATCTAGTTGAACTGGTGCAATAATCTCTCCCTCAATGTCAGCAAAATGAAAGAGATAGTCATCAACTTCAGGAAGGGTAGTGGAGGATATGTCCCTGTCTACATCAATGGGGACGAAGTGGGAATGGTCGAGAGCTTCAAGTTTCTAGGTGTCCAGATTACCAACAACCTGTCCTGGTCCCTGAATTGGATGCCATGGTTAAGAAGGTCCACCAACGCTGCTGCTGTCTCAGGAGGCTAAGGAAATTTGGCATGTCAGCTACGACTCCCAACAGCTTGATGCACGGAGAGTTGGTCTCTCTGTATCACCCCTACAGTCACTCCATTTTCTGCTCTTTCTAATTTTCTTTGTGTAAATCCTTCCAATGGCTGTAAGAATGGGAGAGACTCCTGGTCAGCCAAGCTTGGTGTGGAGTGATGCCCCTCAAGCTTTAAGCCTTTGGCAGTGGACCAGCAACCTGTTCCAAGAATTATAGCTATGGAAACAGACAAAAGTCCACCTTCCTGCATCGCTAGGTGCGGGAAGAGAATTAGAATTGGACCTTCACTGGTTGAATTGGAAGGGTCTTAAGTTTAAAGTTTATTTATTGTTGTCACGAGTAGGCTTACATTAACACTGCAATGAAGGTACCAAGTCACCACACTCTGGCACCTGTTTGGGTACATTGAGGGAGAATTTAGCATGGTCAATGCACCTAACCAGCACCGTGTCTGTGTGGGTTTCCTTTATGTGGGAGGAAACCAGAGCACCCGGAGGAAACCCACGCAGACACAGAGAGAACGTGCAGACTCTACACAGGCAGTGACCCAAACCAGGAATCCAACTTGGGTTCCTGGCGCTGTGAGGCAGCAGTACTAACCACCGTGTCATTCATCTGGTGAAAGTGCACAAGGTTTAGACAGCGATAAACTTGTAGCTCTGCTGATTCTTATCACTCTGTTCTTATCGTTGCCCCAGGGCATAGAGTTTCTGATACAGAACAAATTGTTGTCTCCGAAAGAGGAAGATATTGCCAAGTTCCTGTACAAGGGGGAAGGTCTGCATAAAACAGCCATTGGAGACTATCTGGGACTGAGGTGAGATTGCTATTCAATCTACAGCCTGTAACCCAACACAAACCCTCTCAAAGCTGCAGGGGAATCAGAAAGAACTTGTATTCGTAAAGCGCCTCTCACCAAATCAAGTCTTTAAGCAAATTAAATATTCTAAAAAACGTAGTTTGAGTTGTAATGTAAGAAATGGGACGTGCAATTAAACAGAAATTTAAAAATTACATAGAAACGTAGAAAATGGTTGGGCCGCAAAAAACCCAAAGACAGAGAAAATGCCGGGTTGAATTCTGGACTCGGGTCACTGTCTGTGCCGAGACTGCGTTTTCTACGTGTCTGTGTCGGTTTTCCTCCGGGTGCTCCGGTTTCCTCCCACACTCCACAGATATGATATGCAGGTTAGGTTGATTGGCCGTGTTAAATTGACCTTAACGTCAGGGGGATTAGTAGGGTAAATATGTGAGGTTATGGGGATTGGGCCTGAATGGGATTGTGGTCAATACACACTCGGTGGGCCAAATGGGCTTCCTTCTGCACTGTAGAGATTCTATGATGGATTCTATGAATCTAGAATAAGAGCAGGAGTAGACCATTCGGCCCTTTGAACCTGCCCAATATCACAGAGTCAATGCAGCCATTTGGTCTATCAGACCTACACCGGCAACAATCCCACCCAGACCCTATTCCCCATAACACCATTATTTACTCTAGCTAGTCCCCTTGATATTAAGGGACAATTTATCATGGCCAATGCACGTAAACCTGCACATCTTTGGACTGTGGAAGGAAACCTGAACACCCTGAGGAAACCCACGTAGACATGGGGAGAATGTGCAAATTCCTCACAGACATGACTTGAGCTGGGAATCGAACCCAGGTCTCTGGTGCTGTGAGGTAGTGATGCATCTTCTGCTCTGTAAGGATTCTGAGATGGTTTTTTTTTTAAAACAACCATCCAGTATTTTCCCAATCATTGCTGATCAGAGTGGCGTTTTTATTCCAGTTTATTTGTAATTAATTGAATTTAAGTTCCCTATCGGCCATGGTGGGATTGGAACATATGGCTGGAATCTTACCGTTCCTCCCACCACAGGACTCGGAGCTGGTGAGGGGCGGACTACGGAAAGATGTATTGACAGCGGGCAGTATTTTACAGTTTCGAAATGAGCGAGACCATAAAATATCTCCCCGTGTTTCTGCATTGTTCCTCAGGGTCTCGGGATTACTGGGACACTGACGTGATTCCTGGTACCTTTCTCGACGACCAAGAGAGAGCCAGCTTCCCCCTCAGGAGACCAATGACAGAAGGGCAGAGGGTAGAGTGATTCACTGGTGGTGAGAGGTCATGTGACAAGGGAGAGGTCCAGGAGTGAGTCATGCTGGAGTTGGCCACCCTCCAGGTGGAGTTACTTTGGGAATGCTGAATTTGTTTTCTTTTTGCTCCCTTTCTCCGCAGAGAACCGTTATACCTCAAGATCCTACAGTGCTTCGTCGAACTGCACGAGTTTGCTGACCTCAACCTCGTGCAGGCGCTGAGGTGAGAATCGCCGAGTGGGTTGTCAGTCCTTCAGGTTGTGTAGAATGCCTTTCAGACATTCTCTCTTCTCTCCTGGCCTGTCACAGTCCATTTTTATTCCTTCCCTTTAGTTTCTGAGCGACCCTTCTGTCCTCTTTCCTGATCCAACCATTCTACCCACAGACCCCCCCAACCCCCATCACTTCTACTAAAGTACAAAACATAGAAACATAGAGATAGAAGCAGGAGGAGGCTGTTCAGCCCTTCGAGCCTGCTTCCCCCATTCATTTTGATCTTGGCTGATCATCAAATCCAATATCCTGATTTCCCCCCCTCTTCCCTCCGTAATCCTCTTTTGTTTTATTTATTCATGGAACATCGCTGGCTAGCTAGCATTTATTGCCCATCCTTAGTTGCCCCAAAGGGCAGTTGAGAGTCAACAACATTGCAGTGACTCTGGAGTCACTTGTAGGCCAGACCAGGTAAGGACGGCAGATTTCCTTCCCCAAAGGGACATTGGTGAGCCAGATGGGTCCTTTTAGCCCCAAGAGCTCTATCTAATTTTTTTCCTTGAGATCACACAATGTTTGGGCCTCCAGCTACTTTCTAAATTCTCCCTTCGGAAAGGTATGTCAGGAGACCAATGACAGAAGGGCAGAGAGACGACAGACTGATTCATCAGTGGTGAGAGATCATGGCACAAGACAGAGCTCCAGGAATGTGTCATGCTGGAGTTGGCAACCGAAACAGGCACCAGAGTGTGGCGGCTAGGGGGATTTTCACGGAAACTTCATCGCAGAGTTAATGTAAACCTACACGTGACAAGCACAGATAAGCGTTTTAATGACAAGTGATTCTCACTGTAGTTGACTTACGTCTGAGCGTGGGCTTGGGGAACCATAAAAAGAGATTGTAGAAAGAAAGTGGAAGCCGGGGTAGATATTGTAGGGCAGAGTCTTCAAAACTTGTTACACACATAGAGATGTGGAGATGCTGGTGTCAGACTAGGGTAAACAGTTTTCAGTTTTCTGTGTGCCTTTGTATGCCCTGTTACTGATCAGAACTCTCCACTCACCTACGAAGGAGCAGCGTTCCGAAAGCTTGTGCTGTTTACTATCAAATAAACCTGTTGGACTTTAACCTGGTGTTGTGAGACTTCTTACACACATCGAGGCCAGTGTCACCTCTGTGTGGCTGCGAGATTATATCAAATAATCAAGATTCTCCTGCAAAATCACTAATGTGCTTATTTTCCTCCGAACATCATGTCTATTTTATCACGTGGATTATAGTAGCACAGTGGGTTAACACTACTGCCTCACAGCACCAGGGACCCAGGTTCCATTCCCGGCTCGGGTCACTGTCTGTGTGGCATTTGCACATTCTCCCCATGTCTGCATGGGTTTCCTCTGGGTGTTCTGGTTTCCCTCCAAAGAGTGCAGGTTAGGTGGATTGGGCATGTTAAAATTGCCCCTTAGTGTCAGAGGAAATTAGCTAGGGCAAAAGCATGGGGTTATGGGGATGGGGCCTGACTGGGATTGTAGTTGATGCAGACTCGACGGGCTGAATGGCCTCCTTCTGCACTGTAGGGACTCTGTGGTTTTATAATATATGCCATTCCTGCCCCACCTTCATGTGTATTTCTCTCCAATATCCCAAAGTACAAGACAGAGTACAGGAATGAGATAGAGAATCTGGTGAACTGGTGCGGTGACAATAATCTCTCCCTCAATGTCAACAAAACACTGGAGATTGTCATCGAGTTCAGAAATCCTAGTGGAGAACATGCCCCTGGGAGGTTGGTTTGCGCGATGGACTGGGCTACAGTCATGACTGTTTGAAATTTCTTGTGGTCTTGGTCAAAGCAGGATCCATACCAAGCTGTGACACAACCAGAAAAATGATTTCTCTGGTACATCTATAAAAATTGGTGAGAGTCGTAGATGACATGCCAAATTTTTTTCATCTTCTGAGAAAGTAGAGGTGTTGGTAGGTTTTCTTAAATACAATGTCAGCAATGGGAAGACCAGGACAGGAAGACCAGGACATGGACACCTAAAAAAGCTCTTGACCCTTTCTACTTCATTCTCAGTCCATCACACAAACCAGCCTCTCACTCATTGACTGTCTACACTTCCTGCTGCCTTGGAAAAGTAGCCACGCACCTCAGACATTTCTCTCTTCCACCTCTTCCATCAGGAAAAGGATACTAAAGTCTGAGGTCACGTACCAACCGACTCAGGGATAGTTCTTCCTTACTGCCATGAGACTTTTGAATGGACCTACAGCACACTATGTTGATCTTTCTCTAGACTCCAGCTGTGACTGTAACACTATGTTCTGCACTCTTCCCTTTCCTTCTCTATGAACAGTATGCTCTGTCTGTACAGAGCGCAAGAAACAATACTTTTCACTATTTTTTTTTAGAGCAACACAGCACGGGAAACAGGCCCTTCGGCCCAACGAGCCCGCGCCGCCGTCGTAACTATATAGTAGCAATTCCATTATCCTATTCTAAACTTAGGTTATTCCTAATATGGAAGACTCTCACTATAGGGACAATTTGTTTCCCAATCAGCCTAATAGCGAATTTTTGGGTTGTGGGAGGAAACTGGAGCGCCCGGAGAAAACCCACGCAACCACGGGGAGAACGCGCAAACTCCCGCAGACACCGGCCCAATTCATAGAACATAGAACATAGAACATAGAACAATACAGCACAGAACAGGCCCTTCGGCCTTCGATGTTGTGCCGACCAAAATAAAAAGCAATGCCCCTCCTAACTAAACCATTCCCTTCTCATCCATATACTTATCAACTAACCTCTTAAACGCCACCAAACTTGGCGCATCTACAACAGCTGCAGGCAGGGCATTCCACTCCCTAATCACTCTTTGAGTAAAGAACCTACCTCTGATATCCGTCCTATAACTCATACCCCTTAATTTAAAGCTGTGTCCCCTCGTGCTAGCTTTTTCCATCCTAGGAAAAAGGCTATCACTGTCCACCCTATCCAAACCTCTAATTATCTTATATGCTTCAATAAGATCCCCCCTTAGCCGCCTCCTTTCTAACGAAAACAACCTCAAATCCTTCAACCTCTCTTCATAGGACCTGCCCTCCATACCAGGCAACATCCTGGTAAACCTCCTCTGTACCCTCTCCAATGCCTCCACATCTTTCTTATAATGTGGCGACCAGAACTGCACACAATACTCCAAGTGCGGCCGCACTAGAGTTTTGTACAGCTGCAACATGATGCTGCGGCTCCTAAATTCAATCCCCCTACCAATAAAAGCTAAGACTCCATAAGCCTTCTTAACAACTTTATCCACTTGACTGCCTACTTTCAGGGATCTATTGACACATACACCAAGATCCTTCTGTTCCTCAACACTATTAAGAGCCCTACCATTAGCCCTATACTCTACACATTTATTGTTCCTGCCAAAGTGCATTACCTCACACTTTTCCACATTAAACTCCATTTGCCACCTCTCGGCCCAGCTCTGCAACTTGTCCAAGTCACTCTGTAAACTAAAACACCCCTCTTCACTATCTACCACACCACCAACTTTAGTATCATCTGCAAATTTACTGATCCATCCCTCAATACCCTCATCCAGATCATTTAAAAAATTACAAACAGCAGTTTGTAAATTCCAAGTGTCTGCACAGCTACAGCGATAGTCCCTGAGCTGTCATGGTGCCCCTCAGATGGTCCAGATAAAGCACTCATTTACGACATGAAGCACCAGGCAACCCATGAATCAACATCCAAGAGCTGTCCTCGCACCACCTGCCGAATGCTATATGCTAATACATGCGATAATAATAAATCACAGCAAATCAAACGTGTTTTCTCTAACTTACAGGCAGTTTCTGTGGAGCTTTCGACTGCCAGGTGAAGCGCAGAAGATCGACAGAATGATGGAGGCTTTTGCCACGCGGTATTGCCAATGCAATCCAGATGTCTTCCAATCGACTGGTAAGGAATGTGGTGAGGCAGTGGTACTAACCACTGTGCCACGGCACGGCCCCCTGTGGACAGTTGTCACGGTCACCATTAATGAGCCAATTTACTAATTGAATTTTAATTAGAGTAGTGGGATCTGAACCCGTATCTCCAGAGCTTCAGCTGGAATGCTACTCCATGGCATTACCCCACCCCCCCACCCCCCCTCAGAACATTGAGTCCCCTGCCATTCCCTCATTCCCCCTTGTCCATCTCAACCTAAGGAATGAGAAATGCCAGTCCCTCACCCTGATTTTCTTCAATATCTTTCTATGATTGACCAGTGCTTGTCATCCACTCAAGTTAACTCTTCAGATGCTGCCATTTTGTTTTACATCATTAGCCAATGAATCATGGACAGAGTGTATGAAACATACCTGCTAACTCCAGGATTAGGGCACCGCGGTGGCACAGTGGTTAGCACTGTGGCCTCACAGCACTAGGGACCCAGGTTCGATTCCTGGCTTGGGTGACTGTCTGTGAAGAGTTTGCACATTCACCCCGCGTCTGCGTGGGTTTCCTCTAAATGCTCCAGTTTCCTCCCACAGTCCAAAGATGTGCAAGTTAGGTGGATTGGCCATGCTAAATTGCCTCTTAGTTAGGTTAGGACAAGATTAGGGCCAGTCATAGACAGCAGTGGGAAGTTGTGCGTGGAGCCTGAAGAGATTGGAGAGGTACTGAATAAATATTTCTCTTCGGTATTCACGCAGGGTGATGTAAATGTAGTTATGGGGAACACTGAGGTACAGGGTAGCAAACTGGAAGGTATTGAAGTAGATAGGGAGGATGTGCTAGATATTCTCGAGGGTTTGAAGTTGGATAAGTCCCCTGGGCCGGACGGGATTTACCTTAGGATTCTCTGGGAGGCAAGAGAGGAGATTGCAGAGCCTCTGGCTCTGATCTTCAGGTCGTCGTTGGTTAGGGTGTGGTTCCGGAAGACTGGAGGATAGCGAATGTGGTCCCATTGTTTAAGAAGGGGAAGAGAGACCTTCCAGGGAATTATAGGCCAGTGAGTCTTACTTCTGTTGTGGGCAAAGTATTGGAGAGAATTATTAGGGATAGGATTATAGTTATTTAGAGAGAAATGAATTGATTGGGGATAGTCAGCATGGTTTTGTGAAGGGTAGGTCGTGCCTTACTAACCTCACTGAGTTTTTTGAAAAAGTGACTAAAGAGGTGGATGGGGGTAAGGCAGTTGATGTGGTATATATGGACTTTAGTAAGGCGTTTGATAAGGTGGCTCATGGAAGACTTCTGCAGAAAATGCAGATGTATGGGATAGAGAGTGATTTAGCTAATTGGATTAGGAATTGGCTAGCAGATAGAAGACAGAGGGTGGTGGTTGATGGGAGATATTCATCGTGGAGTTCGGTGACAAGTGGCGTACCTCAGGGGTCTGTTTTGGGGCCCCTGCTGTTTGTAATTTTTATAAATGATCTGGATGAGGGTATTGAAGGATGGATTAGTAAGTTTGCAGATGACACTAAAGTCGGGGGAGTGGTAGATAGTGAAGAGGGGTGTTATAGTTTGCAGAGAGACTTGGACAAGTTGCAGAGCTGGGCAGAGAGGTGGCAAATGGAGTTTAATGTGGAAAAGTGTGAGGTAATGCACTATGGCAGGAATAATAAATGTGTAGAGTATAGGCTAATGGTAGGATTCTTAGTAGTCTTGATGAACAGAGGGATCTTGGTGTGTATGTGCATAGATCCCTGAAAGTAGGCAGTCAAGTCGAGAAGGGTGTTAAGAAGGCATATGGAGTCTTAGCTTTTATTGGTAGGGGGATTGAATTTCGGAGCCGCAACGTCATGTTGCAACTGTACAAAACTCTAGTGCGGCCGCACTTGGAGTATTGTGTGCAGTTCTGGTCCCCACATTCTAAGAAAGATGTGGAGGCATTGGAGAGGGTACAGAGGAGGTTTACCAGGATGTTGCCTGGTATGGAGGGGAGGTCCTATGAAGAGAGGTTGAAGGATTTGAGGTTGTTTTCGTTAGAAAGGAGGCGGCTAAGAGGGGACCTAATCGAAACATATAAGATGATTAGAGGTTTAGATAGGGTGGACAGTGATAGCCTTTTTCTAGGATGGAGAAAGCTAGCACGAGGGGACACAGCTTTAAATTAAGGGGTGATAGTTATAGGACGGATATCAGAGGTAGGTTCGTTACCCAAAGGGTGGGTCGGGAGTGGAATGCCCTGCCTGCAGCAGTTGTAGATGCGCCAAGTTTGGTGGCGTTTAAGAGGTTAGCTGATAAGTATATGGAAGAGAAGGGAATGGTTTAGTTTGGAGGGGCATTGCTTTTTATATTGGTCAGCGCAACATTGAAGGCCGAAGGGCCTGTTCTGTGCTGTAATGTTCTATGTTCTATATTCTAGTGTCCAAAGATGTGCAAGTTAGGTGGATTGGCCATGCTAAATTGCCCCTTAGTGTCCAAAGATGTGTAGATAAGGTCAATTGGCCATGCTAAATTACTCTTTAGTGTTCCGAGAAGTGCTGGTTGGGTGGATTGGCCATGTGAAATTGCCCTTTATTGTCCTAAATTATGTAGATTAAAGGGACTAGCAGAATAAATATGGGATTGGGCCTGGATGGGATGCTATTTTGGGGAGTGAGTGCAGATTCAATGGGCCAAATGGCCTCCTCCTGCACTGTAGGGATTCTGTGATTTTTAACAAGCCAGTGTCTGGGAGCCAGCGCTGATTACCTTATTGTCACAGAATCACTTGAACAGACTGTGTCATTGCAAGCATACCTCAAAGGGCTAACGGCTTACCCTTCATTGCAGATACCTGCTACGTGTTGTCCTTTGCGGTGATCATGCTGAACACCAGCCTCCACAATCCCAACGTGAAGGAGAAACCCGCGCTGGAGCAATTTGTGTCAATGAATCGTGGGATCAACAATGGAGGCGATCTTCCGCACGAGCTCCTCAGGGTAGGTCTGCCCATCAAGAATTCACTGCCTCTCGCTGGTCTCGTTGGGAAATAACCTGAGATAACGAAAACTGGAACATTCGGCTCCTCAGGCCTGCTTTTACATTCATCCGTGGGAATCGATGGCCGTCCAGCATTTATAAGTTTTTTATATTAGTGTCACAAGTCGGCTTACATTAACACCACAATGAAGTTACTGTGAAAATTCCCTGAGTCGCCACACTCCTGCTCGGGTACACTGAGGGAGAATTTAACATGGCCAATGCACCTTAACCAGCACGTCTTTTGGACTTTAGGAAGAAAACCAGGCAGACACAGGGAGAATGTGCAGACTCCACAGAGACAGGGACCCGAGGCTGAGAATTGAACCTGGATCCCTGGCGCTGTGAGGCAGCAGTGCTAACCACTTATTGGCACTATTCAATCCTTTAATTATCTTAAACTATCAATTAGATTGCTCCTTAATATCCTACAGTCAAGAGAGTATAAGCCTTGGAGATGTAACCTGTCCCCACGTAATTTAACCCATTTGGTTAAGGGGTCAAGCACGAGGGAGCATTGTTTTTGGGTGAGGAGCAGGAGATACAGAGGGGATTTGAGGAAAAAAAAATCAAAGGATGGAGGGAATCTGGAGTGTGCTGCCTGGGAAGGTAGAGGAGGCCGGAAACCTTACAACCTTAAATATCTGGATGAGCAACTGAAATATTATAACATTCAAGTGCAGGAAAATGGGATCAGTGTGCTTTTAGTGGGAGATATGGTCGGTAAAGATTTGATGGGTCAAAGGGCTTTTTCTGTGCTGTACGACTTGATAAGCAGGATTTTCCAACCACGCTCACCCCAAGACTGGGAAATCCCAGGTTAGCGGATCTCTGCACAGTCCCTGTCGATTACGATTCCTGTGGATTCATGCACGCAATGCCTGTGCTGTTGGAAAGCCTTTGCCGTTGTGTTGCACATAATGTCAGGGGGTGTCTCTGCAGTCCGCCCTTGGTGTTGGGGTGCTGCCAGTAACTCCTCCGCCCACGTGGCTTCTGCCTAGCCCCATGGTTGGTGTGATGATGTGATATCTTCGGCATCCGCACCGATCCTCGGCACAGCACGGGTGTGCGTTTCTGTTGCCACTTTGTGCTCCTTGTCCGTGTGTGTGTAGTGTTGGACCGTGTTACGGGCAGCACAATAGTTCAGTGATTAGCACTGTAGCTGCGCAGCCCCAATGGCTTGGGTCCAACTTTCAGCTCAGGTCGCGCTCTGTGGAAGTTTGTACATTCTCCTCGTGTCTGTGTGGGTTTCCTCCGGTTTCCTCCCACAACCCAAAGACGTGCTGCCTACGGACAAGGTGATTCCACCCTAATTAACCCCAGTGTCTGATGAGTCTGCGTCACACTCTCTCCAAGACTGGTATCTCCTTCCGGTGGGACGCAGGGAATGGGGGGTGAGGGTGGAACTTCCAGCTTCACATTCAGTTGGATTGAACCGTCGGATGTTGGGAATCTCACACAGTCTCTCTCTTCATTCCGATTCCTTTGCAATAGAATTTGTACGAGAGCATCCGGAATGAGCCATTTAAAATCCCGGAGGATGATGGGAATGACCTGACACACACGTTTTTCAACCCAGAGCGGGAAGGCTGGCTTTCCAAACTCGGTGAGTAAGAGATCCCAGATTACTGCGCCTTCTGGGAGAGGTGGAGGTCATGATGTGGAGATGCCGGCGTTGGACTGGGGTGGACACAGTAAGAAGTTTCACATCACCAATTTAAAGCCCAACGGGTTTATTTGGTAGCAAAAGTGTTACCAGGTCTTTAACCTGGGGTTATGAGACTTCTTAGAGATGGAGGCAATAGACCAATCACAACAAAGCAACTCACACACACACACACTCACACACTCATGCAGACACACATTCACACACACATGCAGACTCACGTTCATATACACACACTCACACTCACTCACACTTATGCACTCACCCACATTCACACACATGCTCACACACTCGCAGACACACACACACACACACATTCGCACACACCCATATTCACATACACACACTCACATTTGCACACACATACACACCCACATTCATGCACACACACACTTAGACACACACACACAGACTTGCACAAACACACACATTTGCACACATGCATACTCTCTCTCTCTCACACACACACACACAGCCACATTCACAGACACACACACACACACATTCACCCACCTACCCACACACACACACACACACTCACCCACACACACACACACGTAATTCCCAGCCACAGTTTTACATGTGGGGGAGAATATGGTTATCCCCCCATCCCCGCCTTTGGGCTAATTGAAGTCTTCAAGAGGTCGACTAATGACCAGTTAGGGACTATGTCCCGTCCCAACATGTATTGATGGGCTGAATGGTCTCTTCTGTGGATCCAAATTGAGATGTTGTTATGTAGCAAGTCCACGCTTTCATCATGATCAAGATGCTGGGGTAGGAGAGAGGTGATATGGGGTTTTTCGTAATCGATCAGACCTCAACCACTGGATTCACCCTCGCGCTGGTAATCCTATTGCAGCCAATCAGAGGGCAGAATCCATGGTGTGACTCCATTCCAAGGTGCCACCCCATGTAACACATCTCTATCTTTACAGGAGGTCGGGTGAGGACGTGGAAGCGCCGGTGGTTTATTTTGACTGACAACTGTCTTTATTACTTCGAGTACACAACAGTAAGTGTCTTTTCCTTCACATGACCTGTGATTAGGGAGGATCTGGTGCACAGAAATAGGCCATTGGGCTCAGACAATCCATGCTGCCCATTCGAATCTCCCTCTGCCTTTCCTCAACTAAGTCTACTATCATAACCCCGATTCCCTTCTCCCTTGTGTGTCTGTCTAGAATCCCCTTAACATCTAAGCCCTTTGCTTCAGCCCCTCTCTGTGGGAGCTAGTTCTATCTTCGCACCACACCCTGTGTAAAGATATTTTTTGGACACTAAGGGGCAATTTACCATGGCCAATCCCCCAACCTATACCTCTTTGGATACTAAGGGACAATTTAACATGGTCAATCCACCTAACCTGCACATCTTTGGACACTAAGGGGCAATTTACCATGGCCAATCCCCCAACCTATACCTCTTTGGATACTAAGGGACAATTTAACATGGTCAATCCACCTAACCTGCACCTCTTTGGATACTAAGGGACAATTTATGGACAGTGATAGCCTTTTTCCTAGGATGGAGAAAGCTAGCACAAGGGGACACAGCTTTAAATTAAGGGGTATGAGTTATAGAACGGATATCAGAGGTAGGTTCTTTACTCAAAGAGTGATTAGGGAGTGGAATGCCCTGCCTGCAGCTGTTGTAGATGCGCCAAGTTTGGTGGCGTTTAAGAGGTTAATTGATAAGTATATGGAAGAGAAGGGAATGGTTAGTTTGGAGGGGCATTGCTTTTTATTTTGGTCGGCACAACATCGAAGGCCGAAGGGCCTGTTCTGTGCTGTAATGTTCTATGTTCTATGTTCTAATTTAACATGGTCAATCCACCTAACCTGCACCTCTTTGGATACAAGGGACAATTTAACATGGTCAATCCACCTAATCTGCACATCTTTGGACACTAAGGGGCAATTTAACATGGCCAATCCACCTAACATGCACATCTTTGGTCTGTGGGTGGAAACCGGAGAACCCGGAGGAAACCCATGCAAACATGGGGAGAATGTGTAAACTCCACACAGTCACCCAAGACTGGAATTGAACCCAGGTCCTTGGCACTGTGGAGCAATCGTGCTAACCACTGGGCCACCCTCTCGTCACTTCAGGCAGTACCTGACTGCATTACAAGTACATTTCTTAAGCAAAATGTAAAGACCCGAAAGCACATGTTTACTACAAGGATGTGATTTTGTTTTCTCAGGATAAGGAACCCCGAGGTATTATCCCATTGGAGAACTTGTGCGTGAAAGTGGCAGAAGACTCCAGAAAATTGGTACGTAGTTTAAAAAAAAGGTCAGAAACAGAGGTGTTGAAGGATGTTGATGGTAGAGGGTGAATTATTTTGGCATAAATCTGGCAGCCTCAAACTATCCTTCAGAGCTAAATATTGTGGCTACTGGAGATCTGAGATAAAAACAGAAAATGCTGGAAAAACTGGGTCTGGCAATATCTGTGGAGAGAGAGAGAGAAAGACACTAGTAAGGATTTTCCAGCCCCTCCAACCAATGGGATCTTCCAGTCCTGCCAAAGGTGAACCCCTCTCCTGTCCCTGTGGCGGGTTCCCCAGAGATGGGAAGGGCAAACTACATAAAATGGTGTAGATTCCACTGGGACAGAGTTGGTCAGATGGGCAGATGGTATTTAACCCTGACAGGTGAGAGGGAGCAGAAACAAGACATGGGAATATTTAATGAATGGCAGGAAACTGGGAAGCTCTGATTAACAGAGGGACCGCGCGGGGTAATTATTCATAGATCCCGGAAGTTGGCAGGTCAGGTGAATAGGATAATTAAGATGGGAAATTGGACACTCTGCTTTGATCTGCTATGTGGCATAGACTATACCAGCAAGGAGGTTTTGTTGGAGTTGTACAGGGTGTTGGTGAGGCCACAGCTGGAGTACTGGGTGCAGTTCTGGTCACTGCACTATAGGAAAGAGGTGATCGCACTAAATGGGGTACAGAGGAGATTCATCAGGATATTGCATGGGACGGAGCATTTGAGCTGTAAGGAGAGACACTAGGCTGAGATTATTTTCTCCAGAGCAGGGGAGGCTGAGAGGGGACATGGTTAAAGTGTATAAGATTATGAGGGGGATGGACAGGGTGAGCAGGGAGCAGCTATTCCCCCTTGGTTGAGAGAATCAATCACGAGGGGGTACAGTTTTGGGGAAAGGGCAGGAGATTCAGAGGGGATGTGAGAAAAAACTTTTTCACTCAGAGGGTGGTGAAAATCTGGAATGCGCCGCCTGGGAAGGTAATGGAGACAGGAAACCTTACAACCTTTAATAAAGGTGGCATGGTGGCACAGTGATTAGCACTGCTGTTTCACAGTTCCAGGGACCTGGGTTCGATTCCCAGCTTGGGTCGTTGTCAGTGTAGAGTTTGCACATTCTCCCTGTGTCTGTATATCCTTCCTCAAGTAAAGAGATCAAAGCTATACACAGTACTCCAGGCCTCACTAATACCTTATATAGCTGCAGCATAACCTCTCTGTTTTTAAACTCCATCCCTCTAGCAATGAAGGACAAAATTTCTTCTGGCTGGGCTTACATTCCAAAGTTTCTTTGTTTGAAGGTGGAAGGATCTCAAATTACCACCTCATTTCTCCGTGAGGTGTCCACATCCATTCTGGCTCTTCCCCAGCCACAGTATGGGGAAGACTAGATTGCCAACTCTTCAGGATTGTCCTGGAGTTTTCAGGAATAGGAAGTGAACTTGTCTGCAGAAACATTAAACAAAAGCGTGTTTTCTTTCATCTTCTTTGAGCAATATTAGGAGGACAATAATTGGAGAGGGGTGTGGAAGGAGGTCAGAGATGAGTGGGGCAGATGGAGAGTCCAGGCTTTGCAATGAAGCTTCGAACAATACATCCACCTGGAATTGGCTCCGTATCAGCATTGCCTGATGTATTTTGTACCTGTAATAGTCATGGAATATCACAGCAGTGCAGAAAGAGGCCATTCGGCCCATCAAGTGCACACCAACTCTCCAAAATATCATCCCACCCAGGCCTGCTCCCCCATCCTATGGCCACAACCTTACATTTACCATGGCCAATGCACCTAACCTACACATCTTTAGACACTAAGGGGCAATTTAGCATGGTCAATCCACGTAACCTGCACATTTTTGGACACTAAGGAACAATTTAGCATGGTCAATCCACCTAACCTGCACATTTTTGGACACTACGGAACAATTTAGCATGGTCAATCCACCTAACCTGCACATTTTTGGACACTAAGGAACAATTTAGCATGGTCAATCCACCTAACCTGCACATTTTTGGACACTAAGGAACAATTTAGCATGGTCAATCCACCTAACCTGCACATTTTTGGACACTAATGAACAATTTAGCATGGTCAATCCACCTAACCTGCACATTTTTGGACACTAAGGAACAATTTAGCATGGTCAATCCACCTAACCTGCACATTTTTGGACACTAAGGAACAATTTAGCATGGTCAATCCACCTAACCTGTACACCAAGGGTGGCATAGTGGAATAGGGCCTGGATGGGGAATGACACTAATGAATAAATGTTAAGACAGTATTTACGTGTTGGATAAGTTCCCGGTCAATGGTAACCTTGAGATGTTGAAGACGATCGGAAAGCGACGTGAGAAGATTGTTAATTTGTGGAGAGACAACAGGCTTACTGTGGACCAACTTGCTTTGATTTTGCAGAATTGCTTTGACTTGTACAGTCCCAACAGTAAAGGTCACACCATTAAAGCCTGCAAAACAGATACCGACGGCAGAGTGGTGGAGGGAAATCATAGCTTTTACAGGATATCTGCCCCTTCCAGAGAAGAGAGAGATGAATGGATCAAATCAATCAGGTAAAACTGATCTGTAAATTATAAAATTGATCTGTATATTAAAGCTCCCGGTCTTAGCAACAGTTCTGTTTGAGAACTTTTCCCCAACAGCCATCCATTCATAAAATGCACCTAAGGCCATATTAATCAGAAAGAGAGTGCAGGATGTAGTGTTACAGTCATAGCTAGTATGTAGAGAAAGATCAATTTAATGCGAGGCAGGTTCATTCAAAAGTCTGATGGCAGCAGGGAAGAAGCTGTTCTTGAGTCGGTTGGTACGGGACCTCAGACTTTGGTATCTTTTTCCTGACGGAAGAAGGTGGAAGAGCAAATGTCCAGGCTGCGATGGGTCCTGAATTATCCTGGCTGCTGTGCCAAGGCGGCAGGGGCAGGGATGTGAGTGTGTGTGTGTGTAGACAGAGTCAATGGATGGGAGGCTGGTTTACGTGATGGATTCGGTATGTTCACAACACTTCAAAGTTTCTTGCGGCTTTGGTGAGATCAGGAGCCGTACCAAACTGCAGGATTTAGTCCAAAGACTGGTTAAGAACTGAGTGGCTTTTGACCATTTCCGAAGGCATTTAAGAGTCAACTACATTGCTGTGGTTCTAGAGTCACATTTAGGCCAGGCCAGGTCAGTATGGAGATTTCTAACGTTTAAAGTTTATTTGTTAGTCACAAGTAGGCTTACATCAACACCGCAATGAAGTTACTGTGAAAATCTCCTAGTCGCCACACTACTATTCAGGCACACTGCGGGAGAATTTAGCATGGCCCCAATGCACCTGATCAGCACGTCTTTCGGACTGCGGGAGGAAACCAGACCACCTGGAGGAAACCCAGGCGGACACTGGGAGAATGTGCAAACTCCACACAGACAGTGGCCCAAGCCAGGAATTCAACCCGGGTCCCTGGCGCTGTGAGGCAGCAGTGCTAACCACTGCGCCCAATTTCCTAAAGGGATGTATGTGAACCAGATGGGTTTTCCTTAGAAACATAGAATCCTACAGGAGGAGGAGGCCATTCGACCCATCAAGTCTGCATCAACCACAATCCCATCCAGGCCTTATTGCCATAATCCCATGCATTTACTCTGCTGGTTTCTTCACGCTAAGGGGCAATTTAGCATGGCCAATCCACCTAACCTGCATGTTTTTGGACTGTGGAATAAAACCGGAGCACCCAGAGGAAATCCATGCAGATGTGGAGAGAATGTGCAGACTCCACACAGACAGTGACCCAAGCCGGGAATCGAACTCAGGTCCCTGGCGCTGTGAGACAGAAGTGCTAACCTGCCCTGACAATCATTTCAAGGCCATCATTAGACTTTTAATTCCGGATTTTTATTGAATGCAAATTTACCATCTGCCGTGGATTCACCTGGGTGTCATGGGGTTATGGGTTACTGGTGCAGTGACAATACCACTATGCCACCCCACCTCCTGCCCTCACCATATTTCAGACTGTGTTTGGTGTTTGAGAAATGTTTTGAGTGCTAGAACGTGCAGTGAAAAGTTATTCTTTAAAATTAAATTGATTGCAAAAGTATAACATGTTCTTACTACATTTCAGAGCCAGCATCAGCCGAGATCCTTTCTACGACATGGTGGCAGCTAGAAAGAAAAAGTTAACCGTGAACAAATCGAATTGAAAAGGTTTTACTTCATTCTTTCCCTCTCGAATAGAGGGATAAACAAGACAGTAAACTGATGCAGGTAGCGACTCTACGTATTCCAGTGGCTGGTACATGCACAATTCCCAGAACGTTCCTCCTGGTGTCCCAGATATCGGGGTGCTCAGTGGGGGTTCTTGAACCATTCCTTTATTCCGAATTGGAATTTGCACACACCTTCGTGCTCTCGTCGCTCCTTCAGTTATCAGGATTCTTTCTCCGCACATCAATGGATCAGATGGGAGCCATCAAGATTTGATAATAACTCCTCGTCCTGCACGCCACCACTTCGCATATAGTTCCGTGATCCAATTTCTTATCGGAATTTTTGAGGTCCATTAACATCGATTGGTTTTTCTCAAGACATCCCATTGCTGAATCATGGGATAATGGTTGAATTCTTTGCCTCGCGTTCAACTGGAACTTTGTAGGTGATCAACATGGTACTTATCCTCTTTGGTATCCAGTTAAACACATCAGACTCTGGTAAGGCCACACCTGGAGTACTGTGCATACTTTTAACCTCCTTATCTAAGGAAGGATATATTTGCCTTAAGACTGCAATGAAGGCTCACAAGGCTGAATCCTGGAATGAATCAGCAGATACTCAGAAGAGGTTGCATAGATTAGGCCCATCCTCGCTAGAGTGAGGTCTAATTGCACTGACACTTATGCAATTCTTAAGGGTCTTGTAAAATCAGTGCTAAGAGGCTGTTTCTCTTGGCTGGAAGGTCCAGAACTAGGCGCTCAGTCACAGGTACTGACCTGGAAATATACCAGCCATTCCTTTGCAGTCATCCTGGAATTCTCTCCCTAATGGCATTGTGGGTCAACCCACAGCACATGACTGCAGCAGGTCAAGAAGACAACTCACCGCCACCTTCTCAAAAGGCAACTAGGGATGGGCAATAAATGCTGGCCCAGCCAACGATGTCCCACGAATGAATAGCAAGGGATCGGCCCATTTTGACTGAGTTGAGGAAAGATTGTTTCAAGTAAAGGCGCTCAGTCTTTGTAATCCAAGGGATCTGGATGTTCATATGTTGCGTATAATCAAGACACAGATCTATAAGAGTTTTGGGTAATCAGGGAATTAAGGGATAGAAAATCAATCGTGACTCAGGGTTCAAACGGACAAATGGCCTCCTCCTTCAATTTCTTAGTGTTTATATATACTCATAATATTTCAAAATGACCCAGTCTACAGCCAATATGCTTGGACTGATTAAGGTGACTTGGCTTTTGAGGTGTGGCAACTTTTCAGTATCAAAGAGCTATTATTAGGACATCTATTTTTGTTATTCAAACAAAATAGGTGAGGACAGCAGATTTCCTTCCCTAAAAGATATTAGCGAAGCAGATGAGTTTTTCCAACAGTCAAAAATGACATCATGGCCGTAAGTAGATACTTAATTCCAGAGATTCAAAAAAAAAGCTATGTAATCTTGAATTAAAATGGTTGACAAACTGATTGATGGAATGGTGGTTAAAAACATACTTTATAATCATAAGATTCTTATGGAGCAGAAGGGAGCCTTTCAGCTCATCAAATCTTCACCAACTCTCTGACAAAGCGTTTTTTCATCTTATTAAATATACCTTTGAATATCTGAATGTTTTTTTAATAGATAGATATACAAATGGGTATATGGTAAGTTTTCATATAAAATATGCACTTATTAATGAATCTAGGTTCAGTATAGAGGGCTACTTGTTTTACACTATGCACGTTGCATTGCTTTGAATGGTTTATGTCCAGTGTACCATGATGTCAAAGCCTCAAGTGTGAGAAGGTAGTTATCCTGCTCTCCTGGAAGTTCACTATTTTTGGGCTACATTTCTACACATGACAACTTCCCAATTCTTCAGCCTGCACAAGGAACGTTGGCAATCTCTTTCGACAGCGGGTTTAGTGGGGAAGGGCAGTGGAAGGAGGCAACTGAGTCCAAGCCTATAGTTGCCCCCATGCCAATACAAGCACTCTTATCCATACAGAGTTCATCAAGGAAACAATCACTAGATTATAGGGTCTCATTGAGTCCCTTATCCAGCCATGACAAGCTATCTCCGATTAGCACTCTGGGTGGGATTGCTGAGTTTAATAGACATTCAATCTTTCACTATCTTTCTGCTCTACGTTTAGCTGTGGCTCGGTGGGTGGCTTTTGTACCCCTTGGATAGAAGGTTATGACATCAAGACCCCAATATAGGTGACTGGGCAAAGGCTGCATTTTCTCCCCATGTCTGCACAGGTTTCCTCCTGGTGCTCCGGATTCCTCCCACACTCCAAAGATGTGCAGTTTAGGGGAAACTGGCCTCTCTAAATTGCCCCTTAGTGTCCCAAGATGGCCATGGATAGAACAGGGGAGCGAGCCTAGGTATGATACTCTCAGAGTGGGTGCAGATGGGTCAAATGGCCATCAAGGCTGACACCTTGCTGCAGCATGGAGGTAAAGTTGTATTATTGTAAGTACAGGTGGAAGTAAAAGATGCCTTGGTAACATGAGCACTTCCATTTAGAAGGACAAGGGTTCCAGATACACGGGAACACTACCACCTGCAAGTTCTCCCCCAAACCACTCACCATCCTGACTTGGAAATATATCAGCCGTTTCTTCACTGGGTCAAAATCCTGGAATTTCCTTTCTAATGGCATTGTGGGTCAATCTATAGCAGGTGGACTGCAGCGATTCAGCTCACCAACACTTCCTCAAAGGGGCAACTAGGGATGGGCAATAAATGCTGGTCCAGCCAGCAAAATCCATGTTCCACAAATGAATAAGAAGTATACCTGAAGATAACCAGGAGAGCTCTACTGAATGTCTTGGCCAACATTTATGCCTGAACTATCGCAAGAAATGCAGCTTAGCATTTAGCTCATGGCCATTTGTGCAAACATATTGAAAACAAACAGGCCATAATTTTAGGATTATGTACATTATAGCCTTTGACACTGTTAAGTTAATGAAACTGAGTTGGCTTCAGAGAAATATAATTATTTCATAACTATTGTCTTTCTGACACTTAAAGGGTCAGAGTTTGACCCTTTAATAGAGTTTGATAGAAGGAGAAATTCAACTTATGCCTCATTTTGGTAGCTACATTTCTCGTAAAGGTCATGTTTATACTCAGTGGTCACATTTATATTCTTATCTATTAAAAGCGTTATGTAATCTTAGATTAAGATGATTGACAAACTGGTTTTGTGGAAAATGAACTTTATGTTGCTGTAAATAGATTAATAAATTTTATATTTTGCAAAAAAATTGATATCAACCATATTATTCTGCTGCTTCTAGAAATCTCCATAAATCTTGGGTGGTATGGTAATACAGTGGTTAGCACTGCTGCCTCACAGCACCAGGGATCCAGGTTTGATTCCCGACTCGAGTCACTATCTGTGCAGAGTCTGCATGTTCTCCCCGCACGTCTAAGTGGATTTCTTCTGGGTGTCCCGGTTTCCTCCCACAGTCCGAAAGACGTGCTGGTTAGAGTGCATCGACTGTGCTAAATTCTCCCTCAGTGTACCCGAACAGATGGCAGGGTGTGGCAACTATGGGGTTTTCACAGTAATTTCATTGTGATGTTAATGTAAACCTACTTGTGACAAACAAATAGACTTAAACCTTGGTGGGGAACTTAGGGAAATGGGGAACATGCAAATTTAGAGTGAAATTTAGAGTAGCTCTTACCAAAGACCAAGAAATAGGGGAAGGCCTGTTGGACTGCCTTCTGTCCAGTATCCTGTACGAATTTATCATTAAAAAGAACAGCCCTTCTGAAAGCATCTTGTTCACCCCAGTCTGAAGGCTCAGGTTCAACACAATGGCTGTGCTAAATCTACTAATCTTACTTAGGGTACTAAATATTCTCAATCTGACTTTAAATTTGATTATTGTCACATTTATTGGGACACAGTAAAAAGTATTGATTCTTGTGCGCTATACAAAGCATACCATTCATAGAGAAAGGAGAAGGTGCAGAATGTAGTCTTAAGCTGTAGAGAAAGCCCAGCTTAATGAAGTAGGAGGTCTATTTTGAAGTCAGTTGGTATGTGATTTCAGATTTTTGTATCGTTTTATTGATGGAAGGTGACAACCGAGAGAATGTCCAGGTGCATAGCGGTCCATGATTTTGTTGTCTGAGGTAGTGAGTACACAGCCAACGGGTAGGAGGCTGGTTTGTGTAAGGGACTGGGCTACATTCAATACACTGTGTTCTTGGGCACAGCAGGAGCCATACTAAGCTGTGATATAATCAGAAAGAGTGCTGTACTTGAGTATCAAATGGATTGATCTATTACCTCTGCAAACTTCTTACTCCTTGCAAACAGGATTGCAGAATGGTTACAATACAGGTGGTCATTCAACCCTTTGTGCTTACGCTGGGTCTCTGGAAGGGTAACTCACCTAGTCCCACTCTGCTACCTTTGGTGACCTTGGAGAGGAGATTTACGTGCAAGTTCCCAGAAATGAAAAGCTTTAAGTATGAGTGTGTTGTGGACTCTCTGACTATACTCAATGATCTTTAGAAGGATGAAGGGAAATCTCATTGAAACTCACCGACTACTGAAAGACCTGGATAGAGTCAATGTGGGGAAGATGTCTCTCCTAGGAGAGACTAGGATCCGAGGGCACAGCCTCAAAGTAAAGGACAACCCTTTAGAACTGAGGACTTTAGGCTATGGAGGACAGGTCACTGAGTATATTTAAGACAGAGAGATTTTTGATTAGTAAGGGGATCAAAACTTACTGAGAAAAGGTAGAAAATGGGATTGAAAAACCTATCAGCTATGATTGAATGGCAGAGCAGACTCGATGGGGTGAATGGCCTAATAATGCTCCTATATCATGGTCCTGTGTTATTGCAAATCTTTTCACTTCAAATACTTATTCGAGGCTCTTTTGATTTAACCTGCCTTTGTTTCATTCCAGATCATAACCACATGCTGCACTTCTCCACACCTCTATTGCTTGTACGATTGCCTGTTGGCACATTGTCACAATGTGGAGATGCCGGTGTTGGACTGGGGTAAACACAGTAAGAAGCCTTTCAATCCCAAGTTAAAGTCCAACAGGTTTATTTGTAGAAAACGCCACTAGCTTTTGGAACTGGCTGTTCCTTCGTCAACTCCCACCCACCTGACGAGGGAACAGCCAGTTCCAAAAGTTAGTGGCATTTGCTATAAATAAACCCATTGGACTTTAACCTGGTGTTGTGAGGCTTCTTATGGAAGATTATGCACACATGATCATGGATGTCCTTAACAGTAAACTCTCACTGAAAGGAGAGTGATTGGGGAGGTGTATGGGACTATTAAATGGAACAAGTTCAGATGGACAATTGGGTGTTGGAGGGAGGTAGAAGCTGCAGGATTCTTAAACTACCTTTTGCCTGGATTCACGCACGCATCTATTCAAACACCAATTGGATGGTATTTTGAAGCCATGCTCACCCCAAAAGCGGAAAATCCCACCCAAAGTCAACAGTCCTTTCTATAGTTCGCCTCTCACGTACTACGATTCATTAAGGCAGCACGGTGACATAGTGGTTAGCCTCACAGCACCAAGAACCCAGGTTCAATTCCCAGCTTGGATCAGTGTCTGTGCGGAGTCTAGACATTCTCCAGGTGCTCCAGTTTCGTCCCACACTCCAAAGAATGCAGAGTAGATGGATTGACAATTGTAAATGGTCCTTCAGGGGAATTAGCAGCGTCAATATGTGGGGTTATGGAGATAATGCATGGGTGGGACTGCGATCAGTGCAGGCTCAATGGGCTGAAATACAGTGTAAAGATTCTATTAAAATGAATTGAAATCTATTTGATGAGTGACAGCTCCTTCTATTGCACTCAGCAGTGGTTTACCTAATTCAAGTTGACAGTGCAATGGGACTAGCCGTGGTACATTAGCTAATCAACACTTATGTTTTAAAAGACGAATTGCGTGATTGTCTCTCACTCTTTAGGGCCCACGTGCAGCAAAGCCTCACAACAAAGTCACACCCGGACTTTGACTTGTTGTGTGCTCCGAGACTCATCAGTGCAGCAGAGCAAAGCAGGGACTCCATCCTTCACCAGTTCCTTCTCTTCATATCTTATGAATCAGTGGGTGTGAGCTGAGCCACTGGTGACGTAGAAAAACACAGAGTGGAGATGGAGTTGCAGAGGAAACTCCTTCTACACTTGCCTCAAGATGGCGAGGGGAGGAGTGCGGAAGGTGCTCCTTCTTGTACATGTTTTCTTTCCAGAACTCTGAGCTCAAGTCTACCCCAGGCACTCGGGATAGAAGCCTCTTCCACTTTTTACTTACAGTAAAAGATCCCCTTTAAATCTAATGCCAAATAAGAGAAAGACTGACCTTGAACGATTTATTGGAAAAAGATATACACACGAGAAAAGTAGACCCTAGTGCACATGATGCTACTCGCACAATCCCAGGAAAAGAAAACTTTAATTCCCATAAATAAATCTTTGCTCTAATGTACATAATTCTGAAAGGCCATATAAATATATACACAAGTCGCTTCTACAGATCCCCAGCAGGGGGGACAAAGAATATTTAGTGGAACAAATAAGTAAGCAGTGTTAAGGGTAAGGAAATAGTGCACCCGTTCCCAGGCTAGAGACATTTCCACTTTCTGAGGCAGATCTAACAATGTGGCCAAGCCACCAAACCCTCCCCAATATGGGAGACAAAGCCCATCCCCACCAATGATTAGTTAGTTGATAAGTATATGGATGAGAAGGGAATGGTTTAGTTTGGAGGGGCATTGCTTTTTATTTTGGTCGGCACAACATCGAAGGCCGAAGGGCCTGTTCTGTGCTGTATTGTTCTATGTTCTAATGTGGGCAGACAGAGGCCCCCCCACCCCCCACAATAAACAAACAGTTTCACTCGACAATGTGATAATTCCAATGTGATAACTGCTGACGCTCATTGCAAAGACTTTGTTTGTGCTCCTACACTTTTTTGTGGGTTCGGATAGTTATGGGGGGGGGGGGGGGGGGGGGGGGGGGGGGCAATGGACTTCCACCTTCCATTATTTCAGGTCTGCAGCAACAACCCCCTCTTCCCACCCACAAAAAAATACTGGGGTTTCAACCAAAGATGATTTAGCAGGAAACAACACTGCCAGCTTCCCACCTCACCATCACTGTGTGAGGGACAATAATGGAAAAAAAAGTCTCCAAAAACAAACAGTGGTTGTTGACATGTCATAATTCATCCACACCAACAAGCATCAGTTTTATTTTCTGGTAAGGGGTCTGCTAAATCACTGAGCTACAATTTTTTTAAACCATTCAGTCACCACATCCATCTGACTAACACTTCCACGCAGATTACTACAGTGTACCTCCACTGGCTCTGCCCAGCGAGGTACAGCTAGGGACACATTGGATAGACACACAAAGACCATGGTATAGTAAGGGTCCTAGAATCAAAGGAACAATGGCAGCAGTAAACCAAATATAATCTAGGAGTTATCTCACGAGGTACCATGCTGCTGTTCTGGCTAGTTCACAAATATCACAAGCTGGTCGCTCGCAAATGACTCAATGACCTCAGAATTGGATTACATCAAATCGATAGTCAAGGATTCAAGGTACAGTCAACCTGCTTATTGTGTTGCAAACTGCATGCGCCTGTCACCTGGGTTAGTGTTCCTCTGCTCAAAGGTGGGTGCCTAAAACACACTTCAGTCCCTTCTTCTGCAAGGTAGGTGCAGAATGGCATTTTCTCCACAGTTAGTTTCTTAGTAGGGTTCTGCTGGGGGGGGGGGGGGGGGGGGCAACTCACTACACATGAACTAGGCCTCAAGCATGTTCCACCATTCAATAAAATCTTGGCTGCTCTGTTTGTGTTTCTAATTCCACGCTCCTATCTACCCCCGATAACCTAGGATTCCCTTACCTAACAGGAATCTACTACCTCCACCTTAAAAATATTCAGTAAGAAGTCTCACAACACCAGGTTAAAGTCCAGCTGGTTTATTTGGAATCACCAGTTTTCAGAGCGCTGCTCCTTCATCAGGTATCATTCCCTTGATGAAGGGACAGTGCTCCAAAAGCTTGTGACTCCAAATAAACCTGTTGGACCTTAACCTGGTGTTGAGAGACTTCTTGCTGTGCCCACCCCAGTCCAATGCCGACATCTCACGGCAGCACAGTGGTTAGCACTGCTGCTTCACAGCACCAGATACCTGGGTTCAATTCCTGACTTGGATCACTGTCTGTGTGGAATTTGCATGTTCTCCCCACGTCTGTGTGGGTTTCCTCCCACAGTTTGAAAGACATCTGATTCGGTGCAATGACTCGAACAGGTCCGGACTATGGCGACAGGGGGAATTTCACAGTCACTTCATTGATGTAAGTCTTACTTGCGACTAATAAATAAAGTTTAAATCTTAAAACTATTCAGTGATCCTGGCTCCACCACCTTCTGAAGCAGAAAGCGTTTCAAAGTTACACGACTCAGTCAAAAAAATTCTCCATATCTTTGGCCTAAAAGGGCAATCTCTAATTTTAAAATCATTCCAGATTCACCCACGTGAAGACATCTTTTCCACATATACTTCGGCAAGACTGTTCAGGATCCTTATAAACTTCACTCAAGATGTTTTGTCTCTTCTTAACTCCAGTAGAAACCAGTCCAATCTGTTCAACCTTTCCTCATTATGCAACCCATTCATTCTAGGTATCAGTCTAGGAAACAGTCTAGTGAACTGTCTCCATCACACTTACATTCTCCCTTAAGTAAGGCAACCAAAATTGCACACAATATTTGAGATGTGGTCTCAGCATTATCCTGTATCACTTGAGCATTAAATTCTTACTTTCAAATGTTCAATTCCTCTTGTAATAGATGGTAGCATGCCATTAGCCTTAAGTGCATGCTGTACCTGCATCCTAACTTTTTTCCCACTCATGCACTGGAACAACCAGATCCCTCCGCACCTCAGAATCTTGCAGTCCTTTGCCATTTAAGTAATACTCTGTTTTTTCAATCTTCCTGCCAAAGCAAACAACTTTGTTTTCCTAAATTGCATCCCATCTGCCAGATATTTTGCATGCGCTGACTCAATTTATTGCAACTTCCTATGCCCTCTTCACAATATACTTTCCTACCAATCTTGCAAATTTAGCTACCTTGCCTTCATTCTCCTCACCCAAGTCACTGACACAAACTGTAGAAAGTGGAGGTCCCAGCACAGACCGCAGCAGGATTCTATTGTCACATCTGATAAATTAAAAAGCTCATTTATGCATACTCTCTACTTTCTATCAGCCAGCCAATCTTCTAACCACATTAGTAAGTTACCACTTACACCAGGAGCTCCAATTCTGCACAGTAACTTTTAATATGGGACCTTGTCAAATGTCTTAAAAATCTAAATGACATCTATCTGCACTTCATTACCCACAGCGCATGTCATTCCTTCAAACAGCTGCAGCAAGTTGATTAAACATGGTTTTCCTTTCACAAAACCATGTTGACTCTTCCCGATCACCCTGATGTTTCTGGAAGTTTTACTTGCTTTAGTGAATAACGAGAAGGGCAAGAGTCCTAATTCTGGCTTCACGTTAAACTGCCCTTACTGGTCTCTCCTGTGGATATCCTCACCCCTCCCCTACAGGCCCTGCTCCTCTCCCAAGTCTGATGCTCGACCTTTTCCTTCTTCAGCCCAAGGGTATTGTACCTACAAGTCAGATTCCCCACCTTGTCCTAAGTGGTTAACCTTCATAAACAAACCAAGGACAGCAGGGAATGTCACAGTCAAAAGCTAAGGCACCCATAGCTCAGGGGCAAAGGCTACACAAGAACAAGCTAGTCTAACACTGCCACCCCCCTCCCCCCCGAGAGCTGGGGATCAGAACCCAGATTAAATTGCTGGATATCAGATGGTTAAACCTACAATGTTACACTCCTAGTGAGGAAGCCATGTACTCGGGGAGCATTGGACAGAGACACTGGGCTATAAATCCTTGGACTCCTAATGCGGCGCATCTTAGTGCTCACCAGGCTGGATCCATATATCCAAACTTTGCAAGCAAGTTTTTCTCAATGCAAATAATGCCTCAAGGTTTAACCCTGGCCCTGCGTCTGTAAGAGATCAGAGAACAACATCTCACTACGTGGGTTATATTGTTTAAAATGCAAGAAGCTGCAGGCACACTTGTCTGTCCATGCAGAGAAACCAATGGTGTCATGTGCAGGCGACAGTGCCAGCAAGAACCAGACTGTGATCTCTATCCTGGCAATCTTTAAAATGCAACTTTCTTTTCTTACTTCATGTGCCGGGAGCTTGCAATCTTCCAGCAGTTCTGTTGAATTAGCACTGCTGCCTCACAGTACTAGGGATCCGGATTCGAATCCTGGCTTGGATCACTGTCTGTGCGGAGTCTGCACGTTCTCCTCTTGTGACTAAGTGGGTTTCTCTGGTTTCCTCCTACAGCCTGAAAGACTTGCTGATTAGATGTCCAAATTCTCCCTCAGTGTACCCAAACAGGCACCAGAGTACGGTGACCAGGGGAATTTCAGAATAACTTCATTGCAGTGTTAACGTAAGCCTTACTTCTGACACTAATAAACAAACTTCATTTTACTTTAAAATGATTCATCTATTTCAAAGGAATCATTAGTTCTGTACCCTACTGGGACTAAAGGTTAATGGCTTCAAGTTTAGGAATGTATTTCCATCTCACCCCTATGTTATCAATGCTGGGTAATCAGAATCATAGAATCCCTACAGTACAGAAGGAAGCCATTCAGCCCATCAAGTCTGCACCAACCACAATCCCACCCAGTCCTATCCCCATATATTTACCCTAGCTAGTGCCCTGACATTAAGAGGTAATTTAGCATAGCCAATCAATCTAACCCGCACATCTTTAGACTGAGGGGGGGAGAAACTGGAGCACCTGGAGGAAACCCACGCAGACGTGGGGAATATGTGCAAACTCCACATAGAGACCCAAGCCGGGAATCGAACCCGAGTCTCAGGCGCTGTGAGGCAGCGCCTATGCCGCTCTATGGGATATCGCTATCGGTAAGTGACAATGCAGAGTTTTCAGTTTGGTAAAACATGTGTATTCAGTAGGTTTTGTGCCAACATAGGCTGTTTATACTTGTTCACTCGCAAGGACGTCATGGGATAAAAACAGTACCAACCACATCTGCACAGTGCTGGCAGCAAGCGCAACCTTTTCCTTCTTCAGCACAAGCATATAGTTCCTACAACTCAATTCCCTATCTTGTCTCAAGTGGTCAACCTTCATCAACAAGCCAAGAACAGCAGGGAATGTCAAAAGCCAACAGCCCAGAGAAACACTTCTCAGGAAGAATCGCCTGTTAAAACTTACGAACGGAAGCGCTGTTCGATGTGATTCTTGCGAGCCCCGAGTCGCCATGGGCTAAAGTGCAGTATCGCTACGCTAACCAACAAGCAGCCAACACTAAGAGGGCAGAAGTCAAACCTTTGGGTCCACTTGGCTTGGCCGCATGCTGGTTTTATCAACTGAGAGGACATACATCAGTTCAATTTGGGGAGAGGGGAACAGAGTTAAATCTCGTCATCTTGGAAAAAGGAGACTTTCAAAACCAGGCAGAATAACAAGTGTTTTTTTTGGGAACAATATTTATCACACATTGAATAATGCTAATGGAGTCTTTCTGACATCAGACCAGTGCACACATACAGGAAGGGGGGACTATTCTGACATTGCCAGCTAATGGGAGGGGAGGGGGTTAATAACAACATCCTGCCCAATGGGAGGACATACTCCAGATCAGTCTGCCGCACTGTCAGATCTGCCTTAGAAATCAGAAATTGGCTGCTTCAGGATTTTATTTTAATTACTGTAGCCCCCCTGTTGATCACCTCATTCGCACAACGTTGGTGGTCTCCAGGCAACAAGAGCAGCAGTGTTGTGTAGTGTCTCTGTTTATGTCCCTGTTAGAGATTACCCCATGATTCTGGAGGTGGGAACTGGTCCACGTCTCCCATCTCGTTGAAGGTCTGCTCGCCCAGTGTGAACGTGAGTTTGTACCGTAACCGGACTTTCTCCTGCAAGGAACAAGGCTGCACTTTAGTCGTTCGCTTACACAACTTAGAAACGAGAACTTCCCTCCACCCCACCCACCAAAAGAAATGAATTGTCTCGAACATCATTAATCGATGGCACAGTGATTAACACTGCTGCCTCACAGCGCCAGAGACTCGTGTTCAATTCCCAACTTAGGTCTTTGTCTGTGAGGAGTTTCCTCCAGGTGCTCCAGCTTCCTCCCAGTCAAAAATGTGCAGGTTATTGGGATTGACCATGCTAAATTACCCCTTAGTGTTTAAAAATGTGCAAGTTAGATGGATTGGCCACGTTAAATTGCCCCATAGGATTTAATGATAACTATCTTCTCTCAGGAATTGTGGGTGGTCTGTAGGCAGCCCAGAAAGGAAAAAGAACATAAAACTTTGCAAAAAAATCTGTATGAACTTGAATGTTCAATTGTGCTTGCTAATTCAATTCCCTCACTTGGCCAGGAAAGTCCTTGATTATGACACCAAACAAAATAATTTAATAAAAATATTAATAGCAATAGATGCCAAATCCAATGTGGGATAAACATTCCCAAATCATGGAATCTTTACAGTGGTGAAGGCGGCCATTTGGCCCATCAGGCCTACATCTACTCTAACAGAGTATCTTAGCCAGTCATACTCCCCAACCTATTCCTGCAACCCCACATTTTCACCATGGCCAATCCATCTAACTTACACATCTCTGGACTGTGGGAGGAAACTGAAGCAGCTGGAGGAAACCCACACAGACACAGGAAGGATGTGCAGTCTCCCCACAGACAGTGACCCAAGCTGGGAATCAAATCCTGGAAGCTGAGAGGCAGCACTGCCAACCACTGTGCCACCCTCAAATTGATTAGGTGCATTCAAAGTGTATTCTGCTCCACCTTGTAAAGATTGGAAATGATGTTGCTGCATATTTAGCTTCAGCCATGAGTGATACTACCCTGTTGCTGTGACCATATACAAACACATCAAATCAGATCGTTCGTTGCACCTCTATACAATAACAACGAGAGTTGTTGCGGGGACGGGGCGGGGGGTGCAGTTGGTGTGTGGTGGTTTGTGTACGGAAGAGATGGGATGGCACATCAACAACAGATTCCCCCACCACTGGAAACCACATCACAGTGAAAACAGTTGGTAATGTGCTGAGCAGTCCCATAGAGATAATGTGCTCTTTGTGGGGCTCTTAACGAGGGCTCAGTGGGTCTTTGGCCCCTCACTGCGGTGGAATCCTCACCCTCTGGAAGTGCCAGCCAATCCCAGTATACCTGGAGCTTGCAAGTCATTGAGATACACAGCACGGAAACTTCAGCCCAACTTGTCCATAGCGATTAGGTTTCCTAAATGGAACTAGTCCCATCTGCCTGTATTTGGCCCATCTCCCTCCAAACTTTTCCTATCCATGTTCATAAAGGTATAGATATCATTTAAATGTTCTAATTGTGCCTGCCTCGGCAACCCACTCTGGCAGCTCATTCCATACACACACACACACACACACACACCACCTTCTGTGTGAAAAAGTTGCCCTTCAGGTCCTTGTTAAATCTTTCCATCTCACCTTAAACCTCTACCCTCTGGTTCTGGGTTCCCATACCCTGGAGAGTCTATTCACCTTAGCTAAACCCCTCATGATTTTATAAACCTTTATATGGTCACCCCTTATGGGCAGCACAGTGGTTTGCATTGCTGCCTTAATACCAGGGACCCAGGTTCAATTTCCAGCTTGGGTCACTGTCTGTGCAAAGTCTGCACAGACTTCTCTCCACGTCTGCATGAGTTTCCTCTGGGTATTCCGCTTTCCTCTCAGTCTGAGGGAAATGCTGGTTAGGTTAAAATTAAATTAAATTTTATCAGTCACAAGTAAGGCTTATATTAACACTGCAATGAAGTTAATGTGAAAATCCCATAATCACCACAGTCCAGTGCCTATTCGGGTCAATGCAACTGGGCTATTGGTTAATCAGTAGGTACACAGTAGAAGCACACTCACCTTCTGTGGGTTTGCTAGCAGCAGGACTTGTGTGATTGCAGAAGGCGGGAGAATAGGATTAAAAGCCGGCAGCTCAGTGCCTGATGGAGGCTGCAACTTGACCTTCATAACCTGCAAAAGGAAGCTGATTAAAGATTTCCGCAAGGAGTTGGAAGGGTGGAGAGAGAGAGTGAAACAAATTCCTCTAGAAGGGCAGTCTGGCAGAAGGGGATAGGAATGTTAAAATTAGATAAAGGCAAAATACTGCAGAATCTGGAATCAACAAAAAACAGAAAAAGCTGGAAAATCGTAGCTGCTCTGACAGCATTTGTGGAGAGAGAATAGAGCCAACGTTTCGAGTTGAGATGACACTTTGTCAGAGCCAGCTCTAAGCTGCACATCTTTGGACACTTGTTCCATTGTACACTTCAGGCTTTGGTCTATATTTTTCCATCTGAGTTAGGGACAATTTAGCATGGCCAATCCCAATAACCTACACATCTTTGAACACTAACAGGAAATTTAGCATGGCCATTCCACCTAACCTAGACATCTTGGAACATTAAGAGGCAATTTAGCATTGCCAATCCACCTAACCCTAACCGGCACATCTTTGGAGTGCAGGGGGAAACTTATGCAGACATGAGGTGAACACACAGGCTCTACACAGATAGAATTGAACCCGAGTCCCTGGTGCTGTGAAGCAGCAGTGTTAATCACTGTGCATTTTGTTGCCAGCAGTATTAGTACAAACACAGAAATAAAAGTTGGGGTTTTATGCACACCAGCCCTGGAGGCCACGAGTGGATTTTATAATCCAATCAGACAGTTAATTATATGCAGCCAGGGCTTCTTAGCCTCTAAAGGGCCTCAACTGAATGGTGGAACAGGCTCGAAAGGGCTGAATGACCTGCTCCTGATTTTGTCTTCTATGCTTCTAAATCCAGGTTGTGCTGTCAACGAAGCAGCAGTCGGTGAACTGCAGTGAGTTTTAGAGATCTGGAGAGTTGGGGGCCTTGGAGAGAGAAATGCCAGCAGGCTTCCCAAGTGGGAGACAGTGGCATCATCACTGGATTAGTAATCCAGAGAACTGTAACATTGCTCTGGGAACCTGGACTCAAATCCCACCATGACAGAAGGTGAAATCTGAAAAATGTTCAACAAGACAAATCTGGAATTAAGACTGGGAAGTGATTGTTGTAAAAACCCTTCCTGCAGGATGAGATTTTCCAACATTTTCTCTTTCGGTTTTCCAGCATCCACACAAATTTGCTTTTACCCAGTGTTTAACTCACTGCCACTTCTCTTCCAGGAATGCTTACCCTGAAATACCACTCTTCTCTCCCATAAGGAAATCCCATGTCTCTCCCCTTCTATTCACCTTTCCTGCTTTCCAATTCTTAGTGTCTCGCTATGGACTGCCATTAGCAGCCTTTCCCCTGATTTCTGTGGCTATGACTCATCTTTCATTCCCTCACTCTATAGCATAAATATCTCCCACTTTCTATGCCGCTGACAAAGGATTGTCTGGACTCGAAACATCAGCTCTTTTCTCTCCTTACAGACCTGAGATTTTCTAGCATTTTCTCTTGGTTTCAAAAATGAGGATTGGGTAAAGATGGCTGCCATGACCAATGACAATGGAATAACTGCACAGGGATAAGACGCAAGGCACTGGGAGAGATATCAGAGTCATACAGCTGGTTTACAGCATGGAAACAGGCCCTTCAGATCCACTTGCCCATGCCATCCCTTTTTTAAATCCCTAAGCTAATCCCAATTGCCCGAGTTTGGCCCCATACCCCTCTATACCCATGTAACTGTCTATATGCTTTTTAAAAGACAAAATTGTACCCAGCTCTACCACTACCTCTGCCAGCTCATTCCAGGCACTCACCATCCTTTGTGTGGAAAAATTGCCCCCTTGGACCCTTTTGTATCTCTCCTCTCTCACCTTAAACCCATATCTTCTAGTTTTAGTATCCCCTATCTTTGGGAAGGGATATTGACTATCTGGCTGATCTATGCCCCTCATTATTTTATAGATCTCTATAAGATCACCCCTCAGCCTCCTAAGTTCCAGAGATAAAAATCCCAGTCTATCCAGCCTCACCTTATAACTCAAAGCATCAAGTTCCGGTAGCATCCTAGTAGACCTTTTCTGCACTCTTTCTAGGTTAATAGTATCCCTTCTATAATAGGGTAACCAGAACCATTCACAGTATTGAGCACGATAGAATTAAACAGAACTGGCTGATTCATTCAAAGTGAGGAACAATTATGTTTGTATTTAAAAACAACTCAACAATGTGCCATGACAAGAGGATATCACTATCCTTTGTACCTTGGGAACAGCAGCTTGGAACCTTATATTTTTCACTGGTTGTGGTGCTGTACTGATCATGGAGGTAACAACCACCAAAACATCCACCTGTCCTGGGGGAGGATCCTTCGCAAAATGAAACAGTACCCGGAAACTATTCTTATCATAGACCGTGACTGGCAAGATGCTACCTGTGTGGTGGAGACAGGGAGGGCGGAGGGGGAGAGACAGAGATAGAAGAGTCACTTGAAATGCACTGATCATTACATACGGTACACACTCACATATACTACCCACCCAGCCACTGTCACACCCCATCCAACACCAAATGTACTATTCAGCTGTCCAATGTTATACATGCTAAATGCACACCATCTATGCTGGGTCAGGATAAGGGGAGGCGATGGCCCAGTGATATTATCGCTAGACTATTAATCCAGAAACTCAGCTAATGTTCTGGGGATCTGGTTTCAAATCTCACCTTGACAGATGGTGGAATTTGAATTTAAAAAATCTGGAATTAAAAATCTACTGATGACCATGAAACCATTGCTGATTGTCAGAAAAACCCATCTGGTTCACTAATGCCCTTTAGGGAAGAGAATCTGCTGTCCTCATCTGGTCTGGCCTACGTGTGACACCACAGCAATGTGATTGACTGTCCTTTGAACATGGGCAACTAGGCATGGCCAATGAATGCTGGCCAGCCATCGATGCCTGTGTCTCATGAATGAATTAAAAAAAACACTGATTCCCACCCTAGAACTGGTGCTATATCCCAATCCCACACAAAGGCAATTAGGGATGGACTACAAGTTGCCTGGCCAGCAACACGGAAACCTACAATGTAGGGGTCATTCTGCCCATCGAATCTATACTGATTCTCCAAAAGAGCATCTTACCCATGCCCTCTCTCTTACCCTATTCTCAAAACCCCAGACACTTAGCGTGACTAATCCACTTAACCTGCACATCTTTGGACACCAAGGGGCAATTTAGCATAGCCAATCCACCTAACTTTCACATCTTTGGACAAAGAGGAAACCAGAGTACGCAGAGGAAACCCATGCAGACTCGGAGAATCCACTCAGTGATCCAAGGCTGGAATCGAACCCGGGTTCCTGGCTCTCTTCATGTACGTGAAGAACAAGCTGATACTCACTTGGTTTAATCGATTCTAGAGGTACTAAAACATTAGTTAGGGAGATTTCCTGAGGAAGCATCGGTGAGATTCTGGGCCCTCCTTGTGCACTGTGCTGAGTCCCAGGTTGCCCTACGCACGAGGCAGCAGAAGCCGGGGGGACAGAAGAACTGCACGCAAATGTGGCTGGCTGATCGGGTTGAAGGGTAAGGCCTGAAGAAAGGGTTGTGCCAAGGATCGGCGAGATGTTTTTGTTTGAAGCAGGATAAAGTGGCGATGTGCCCAAGGCAACTGCAGTGTTCGTGCTGGATTTGTTCTGGAGATCGCGAAGTGTTTGTCTTTGCTGTGGGGCTGACCTGCAAGAAAAATGCAAGAGAAAAACATCAAGGCTGGAGACCTTCTCCCTTTCCAGGGCAAATGGTGCTTAACTTTAGGTTTCTTCCAATCTTCTCCTGACTGAGAAAACTTCACGTAGAAGCATAAGAAATAGGAGCAGCAAGCCATTCAGCCCATTGAGCCCGCTCTGCCATCCACAGATGATCATCTTTCTAATTCTCTCAAACTATCCCTTGACACTATCAGTATACTGGAATCCATCCAATTCTATCTTGATCATACTTAATAACTGAGTTTCCACAGCCCTCTGGGGTACGTAATTCCAAAGGTTCTCCACTCGAGTGAAAAGATTCCTCCTTGAAGGATCCCAACAGTGCAGAAGGAGGCCATTCAGCCCACTGAGTCTACCTCAATTCCCTGAGAAAAGAAACATCTTACCCAGGTCTACTCCTAACCCTAATCAGCATAACCCCATGTATTTACCCCACTATTTCACCTAATGTACACATCTTTCGACATGGAAGAACAATTTAGCATGGCCAAACTGCCTTTTCTTTGCATCTTTGGAGTGAGACAGGAAAACAGAGTACCTGGAAGAAACCCATGCAGATATGAGGAGAATGTGCAAACTCCACAAGACAGTGACCTCAGCCTTCTAAGTTCCAGAGATAAAAATCCCAGTCTATTCAGCCTCACCTTATAACTCAAAGCATCAAGTTCCGGTAGCATCCTAGTAGATCCTTTCTGCACTCTTTCTAGGTTAACCCACGTCCCTGGTGCTGTGAGGCAATAGTGGTAACTACTACGCTATCATCTCAGTCTTAAATTGCCTACCCATTTGTTCTGAGACTGTGCCTGCTGGTCTAAGACTCAGCAGGCAAGGAAAACACCCTATATCCATGTCCATCCCACTATAACCTGTAAGAATACAATAAGATCAGTTCTCATTCTTTGAAACTGTAGAGAATACAGGCCCAGTTTCTATCATTAAGATCATCCCAGGAATTAGTCTGGTGAACTACCAAAGTGGTTAAAGCTACTGCCCCACAGCACCAGGGACCTAGGTTCAATTCCCAGCTTGAGTTCATTGTCTGTGTGGAGTCTGCACGCTTTCCCCGTGTCTGTGTGGGTTTCATCCTGGTGCCTCCCACAGTCTAAAAGACGTGCTAGTTAGGTGCATTGGCGTTGCTAAATTCTCCCTCAGTGTACTTGAACAGGCACCGGAGTGTGGCGAGTAGGGGATTTTCACAATAACTTCATTTCAGTGTTAATGTAAGCCTTATTCGTGACAATAATAATTAAGTAAACTAAACGAAGAGGCCAAAACTACACGCACAAGAGAACTGAATTTCATCCTGCCGAAAGCCAAAACTGTTTCAACATTTGTAATATGGTCAATGAATCATCACTACACACAATCCCGGCACAGTATTGCTGGCAACCCAACGGTGCAGAATTGTTACTGATAGAAATAAATGGATGGGACTACATTTCCCACAACTAGATAGGATAGAGTGACAACGCTGGCTCAAAATGCCGTTCTGATTCCACCTCCTTCTGTCTCTCACCATTTAACTTGCTGAGATCCTGGAGGCAACGACTGCTGAAGGAGGGTTTTCCCCAAGATATCCAAGTCATCCAAGGCTTTTTTCCCAGCAGACGCAGGGTTTTGCTGACCAGCGCTCGAAGCCGTTGGTTTCAGCGGCTCAGAAGACTCGGCAGAGGCCACAGGACCGCTTGTATCGTCAGACTCCGAGGACTAGGGAAAATAAAACAACAGCTGCTCTTACGTGGAAATTGTGCACAAAGATAACAAAGAACAGATATAGGAGGCATGGAAAGTGATTCAAAAAGGCTGGCAAGAACTACAGGGCAGAATTGAGATGTGAGGATGGCCAGGAATAGAATGGAAAGGTTGTGGTTCTCTTCTCTAGAAAGGAGAAGTCCAAGGAGTGGGCAGCACAGTGGTTAGCATGGCTGCTCTACAGCACCAGGAAGCTGGGTTCAATTCCCAGCCTCAGGTGACTACGTGGAGTTTGTCTCATATCTGCATGGGTTTCCTCCGCGTGCTCTGGTTTCCTCCCACACTAAGATGTGCAGATTAGATGGGTTGGCCAAGCTAAATTCCCCTTAGTGTCAGGGGGAACGACAATGTTCGGGTGATCCTGAATCTCAAACAGGATTCTATCCAGGCCCACTCTCAGCCTTATTGGTGTAACCTCATGTATTTACCCCACTAATCCAGCTACATATCTTTTGACACTAAGAAGCAATTTAGCATGGCTAATTCACCCAACCAGTACATCCTTAGAGTGTAGAAGGAAACTGGAACACCTGACACGGGGAGAACATGCAAACTCCATACAGAGTCACCCAAGGCTGGAACCAACCCATGTCCCTGGTGCTGTGAGGTGGCAGTGCAACCAAAGATGTGTAGGTTAAGATCAGCAGTGCCAAATTGCTTCTTAAGTGTCCAAAAATGTATAGGTTAGGTGGATTAGCAGGGTAAGTATATGGAATTACACTAACAGGGCTGTGAGTGGACCTAGGTAAGATGCTTTTTCAGGAAGTCAGGGATGCAGGAACATTAGTGTCAGGGAGAACAGCGAAGAGCAATTTAGCTTGGCCAATCAATCTAACCTGCACATCTTAGAAGTGAGAGTGGAAACCGGAGCACCCGGAAGAAACTTAAGCAGACATGAAGCAAACTCCACACAGTAACCCAAGGCTGGGAATTGAACCCAGGCCAGCCAGGGATGCCCATGTCCCATGAATTAATAAAAGAAAAGGGATTATAAGGATAGGGCCTGGGCGGATTGTGGCTGGTACAGATTTGATGGGCCAAATGACCTAATTCAGCACAGTAGGAATTCTATGATTCAGTTCTAAGGAGTGACTGAATAAAGGCCATAAAATTTATGAAGGAATTTGATCAAGTAAATCTCGTTATTTGAGGGACAGCCAAAAATTAGGGGCCATAAATATCAAAATGTCATTCATAAATCCAACAGCAATTCAAGAGAAACTTCCTTATCTTGAAAGGGCAACTCAGATAATAATTGATGCATTTCAGAGGAAGCCAAGTGCATGAATGAGAAGCAAGTGAAAGGTTAAACAGTTGCTCTTCCAGTCACTGTATTGACATGGCTGATACAGTTCACTTTCCAGTCTCTGGCCTACAGACTTTGGCTCAACACAACATAGAAAAATAGAAGATAGGAGAAGGCCGTTTGGCCCTTCGAGCCTGTTCCACCATTCGTTACAATCATGGCTGATTATCCACCTCAACAGCCTCATCCTGCTTTCTCCCCATAACTTTTGATCTCGTTTGTCCCAAGTGCTATATCCAGCCACCTCTTGAATACATTTGATGTTCTGGCATCACCTACTTCCTGTTGTAATGAATTCCACAGGCTCACCATTCTTTGGGTGAAGAAATGTCTCCTCATCTCCGTCCTAAATGGTCTACCCTGAATCCTCAGACTGTGACCCGTGGTTCTGGACTCTCCCCAACATCAGGCACATCCTCCCTGCATTTACTCCATCTAGTCCTGTTGGAACTTTATAAGTCTCTATGAGATTTCCCCCCTCCACTCACATTTGTCTGAACTCCAGCAAAAACAATCCTAACTAAATCTCTGCTCATACATGGTGAAGGTGGCAAGACCAATCAGGCTGGTGCAATCAGTAAATGATCCATTGGAGTAAATATCAATTCATTCTGAGGATTTTTCTTTTTCCTTCTGAAGGCACTTTTTTTCAATAAAATAAATCACCAGACTAGGATTGGAATAGAGGGATAAGGTCCCAGGAAGGGTTTTAGTTCAGTTGGGAAGCATATTCAGTGCGGGTTTGAAGGGCCAAAGGCCTGTTCTTGTGTTGTTATTTGTTCAATGGGAAACATGAACTCTTACATAAGCTCAAGGGAATAACAACGATGGGTTCACTAATGTCCATTACGAAAGGAAATCTGTTGTCCTTATCTGGTCTGGTCTACATGCGACCTCAGAGCCACAGCAATGTGATTAGCCTGTCAACTGCCCTCAGGCAACGAAGGATGGACAATAAATGCTGGCCCAGCCAGCAACACATGTCCCACAAATGAATAAAAAAATTCCATGTTATGTATTTCTTTACCTGAAACGTGTTCCAGTTACATGATTCCAGAGATTGCGATGAAGGTACTGCATTAGGAACTAGATCATTCAACCCTGTAGGAAGAGTAAGAGGACAGCAGCATGTTAGGGATGAAATGCAATCTGTAGATTTATTGTTCACATCAATCTCCCTGACAACTGCAAGCTATTCCTGCCACTCTAGCTTACCACCCAACAGTATTACAATGCTGTGATTTATCGCACATATTTTCTAGAATAAACTGAGTCTATCAACTGGACTTCAAAAGACTACATTGAATCATAGAACTGTAGCTAACAACACCCAATCTTACAGCAAGGCCCAATCTCACATGGACAGCACTACTACACAGTGGCACTGCTGCCTCACAGCGCCAGAGGCCAGAGTTTGATTCCCAGCTTGGGTCACTGTCTGTGCAGAGTCTGCATGTTCTCCCTGCATGTGCGTGTGTTTCCTCCCACAGTCTGAAAGGCATGCTGGTTAGGTGTATCGGCAATGCTAAATTTTCCCTCAGTGTACCCGAACAGGCGCCTGAGTGTGGCGACTAGGGGATTTTCACAGGAACTTCATTGCAGTATTAATGTAAGACCACTTGTAACACTAATATAATATAAATTTATAATAATATAAACTCACTGGTCTATTGGGGTAGCACAGTGGTTAGCACTACTGCCTCAGTGTCAGGGACCCGGGATCGATTTACAGCTCAGGTCGCTATCTGTGTGGAGTCTGCACGGGTTTCCTCCAGGAGCTCTGGTTTCCTCCCAAAGTCCAAGAATGTGCATGCTAGGTTGAATGACCATGCTAAATTAACCTAGCATCAGGGAGCCTCACAGGGTAAATTTGTGGGGTTATGGGAATAGGGCCTGAGTGGGTTGTGATTGGTGGGCTGAATGGCCTCCTTCTGTATTGTTGGATTTTTATTCTATTCTAAACGAGCAGATTCCGCACAGTGACCCAAGGCCAGGAATCGAACCTGGGTTCCTGACGCTTTGAGGCAGCAGCGCTAATCACTGTGGTAGCTATATTTCAACTAAAGAATGGATTTGGTTGTAATAGTAGTCATAGTTTATTTGGGCACCAATGCATCATATCCTGTACCGCATAATGTCTCTAAAATTCAACCAGAGTTAAATCACTGCACAAGCAAAAACAATCTGCATTCAGAAAGCACCTATAGCGAGTAAAAGGCATTCTACAAGCACTGAATCAAATAATATCTGACACCAAGTCACACAAGGAGATATCTGGACAGTTGATAGCAGTGGAGGCTGGCTCGCCGAATATATTTGGGGATGAGTTAGATTGATTTTTGATTGACAAGGGAATCCAGGATTAAGTGGCGAGAAGGCAGAAGCTGAGCCACAATCAGATTAGCCATGATCTTAATCGAATGGTGGAGCAGATTCAAAATGGCAAAGGATTTACACCTGCTCTCAAGTCCTTTGTTGTTCACAACTTAGGTTGAAAACATGTTCACCAACAGCGGAACAATTAAAATCAGGGCTCAGGTCAGCGCTAGAGGAAGAGCTGGGTGGCACAGTTAGCACTGCTGCCTCACTGTTGCTGTCTGAGCGGAGTTTACACGTTCTCCCCATGTCTGTGTGGGTTTCCTCCAAGTGCTCCGGATTCCTCCCACAGTCCAAAGATGTGCAGGTTAGGTGGCTTGGCCATGCTAATTTGACCCTAGTACCAGGGGATTAGCAGGATAAATGTGGGATTATGGGAAGTAAGGCCTGGATGGGATTTTTAAAATATTTATTTATTAGGTCACAAGTAAGATTTATATTAACAGCACAACGAAGTTAATGTGAAAATCCTTAGTCGCCACATTTCAGGGCCTGTTCAGGTTAATGCACCTAACAGAACATCTTTCAGAATGTGGGAGGAAACCAGAGTACCTCGAGGAAACCCACGTAGGCACAGAGAATGTGCAAACTCCACACAGGCAGTAACCCAAGCCGGAAATCAAACCCAGATTCCTGGTGCTGCAAAACAGCAGTGCTAACCACTGTACTATCATGCTGCAGGGATTGTGATTGGTACGGACTTGATGGGCCAAACAACCTCCTTCTGAACTGTAGGGATTCTATGATCGCAGAGCTCTCAGATTTGCAGGGCTAAACGAGATTAGAGTGTGCAGTGGGGTGAGGACAGAGGAATTCAAAAATAAGGAATTTGAAAATTGATGTGTTACTGGGCCGGAGTTCAGTAAGCCAGTGAACGAGGGGGATGGTGGGTACAGGGGCTCAGTAGAGGTTTGGATATACTAAAGGTCAAGAGGTAACAAAGACACAGACTCTGGTTTCTACAATCGATGAGCTGAAAAGGCCCAGCTAGCTCAACTGGTAGAGCACAGAACTCTTGATTTCAGGCTCATGGGCTCGAGCCCCACCTATGGTGGTTTTGTTTTGTAGGCAGTACAGTGGTTAGCACTGCTGCCCTCACAGTGCCAGAGACCCGGGTTTGATTCCAGCCTCGGGTCACTGTGTGTGGAGTCTGCACTTTCTCCCTGTGCCCATGTGGGTTTCCTCCCCGTGCTCTGGTTTCTTCGCACAGTCCAAAGATGTAAGGATTTAGGTTGAATGGTCATGCTAAATTGCTCCCTTGTGTCAGGGAGATTAGCAGGGTAGAATCATCTAACTATTACAGTGCAGGAGGTAGCCACTTGGCCCATCAAGTCTACACTGACAACACTCCCATCCAGACCCTATCCCCATAATCTCATGCAATTTACCTTAGCTAGTCCCGCTGATATTACAGGGCAATTTAGCATGCCCAATCCAGCTAACCTGCACATCCTGGGACTTTGGTAGGGGATAAGGCCTTGGTGGGATTGTTGTTGGTGCAGGCCTGATGGGCCAAATGGCCTCTTTCTACACTGCAGGAATGCTATCAACAAAATTCTATGCTATGGTAGAGGTTGGGGGGGGTAGGTGGGCAAATGAAATGTCAAGTCTGGAGAGAAGCAAATGTGAAAAGAATTCTCACCTAATGACATTAATTCATCATCTAGCAATGATACAGAGCTGCTGAGATCCTGTGTTAGATCAGGATTCCAGGTCTGATTGGCAGGGGCAGCAGGGTAGGAAGGAGTATTTGAGCTAGTGTCCAACCCAGTCAGGTCTAGTAGAGCAGAACTGCTGGCTAAATAACAAAAAGAAAATAATAATAGCATGTAAATCACAAGGCATGCAATCTTTGAGTGTTATTAAAAATCATTACCCTCAAATCACACAATGGCAATTTATTTATTAATTGGTTTAAATTGAATCAATTAACAACATAAATTATGCTTCCTCCAGTTTAACTGCTGGCAAAGAGGCATGGCAAATATTAAATAACTCCTTTACGTAGACGGATCATTTCAGTATTGCTGCACTTGCAGTGGGAGCTTTGCAAACAGTAAGCATGAGATGGAAATTGGGCTTCTTCAGATTGTTTCAGGGGGTTTGTGGGTGTCACTAGCTAGGCTTGCACTGATTCCTCTTGCGTTGTTGCATCTACTCCCTGGCCGTTTTAAAGGTCAAACCAAATGAACAAACTCAAGTTAAATCAGGACAAAATAAAAAGGGGCAGCTCCCCAAAAGCAAGGGGAACAGCCCAAATGCAACATATAATCGGTGAATTTGCCTGACTGGATTCACTCTCGTTTGTCGTGTTGTGTGGTCTCCACTAATTGGGCCCTGGTTAATTCTAGGCAATGTATCATGCTTGTGGAATTTAAGGAAACCTCATCCCAAATACTGAAAGTTGCAACGAGTAGTTTAGCTGAACAGTGGTTCTCATTTATTAAGGCTCCATAAATGCAAAGAATCATTTTTGTTTTAAAAAATTCATTTATGGGATTGAGAGTGTCGCTGGCTAAGCCAGTGCACTCCCTTGAAGTGGTGGTGATGAGCTGCCTTCAGAAGTGAAAATGCTGGAAGATCTCAGCAGGTTTGGCAGCATCTGTAAGAAGAGAAAAGAGCTGACATTTCGATCCAGATGACCCTTTGTCAAAGAAACTGTCAAGACAACCCTGGTTTGACAGAGGGTCATCTGGACTCGCAACATCAGCTCTTTTTTCTCCTTACAGACGCTGCCAGACCCACTGAGATTTTCCAGCATTTTCTCTTTTGGTTTCAGATTCCAGCATCCACAGTATCTCACTTTTATCCTGTGATGAGTTGCCTTGAACCACTGCAGTCTGAGGTGTGGGTTTCTATTAATTTGTGGGACATGGGCATCGCTGGCTGGTCAGCACTTATTGTCTATCCCTTGGAAGGCAGTTGAGAGTTAACCACATTGCTGTGGCTCTGGAGTTGCATGTAAGCCAGACTAGGGATTTCCTTTCCTAAAGGACATTAGTGAACCAAATGGCTTTTTCCAACAATGGTTTCATCATCAGTAGATTCTTAATTCTAGATTTTTTTTTTTTTAAACTGAGTTTAAATTCCCACCATATGTCGTAGTGAGAATCGAGCCTGGGCCCCAGAACCTTAGCTGAGTTTCTGAATTAATGGTCTAACGATAATACAACTAGGTCACTACAACCCACAGTGCTGTCAAGGAGGGGATTCCAGGATTTTGACTTGGCAGCAGTGAAGGAATGGCCAATATATTTCCAAGTCAGGATGGTATGTGATTTCAAGGGTGGTGGTGCTCCAAGGGAACAGCTGTCCTTATCCTTTGAGCTGGTAGGAAATGAGTTCGCAAGGTGCTGCTTAAGAAGCCTTTGGTGAGTTACTGCAGTGCATCTTGTAGATGGTGCACAATGAGCTGAAATGTGAGCAGTTTGGAGCTGAAAGTTCACGTCTGGTGAGGTGTACTTTGAGAAGTGATGAAGGTGCTCATTAAAAATTGCGAGCTGCATACCACAAGCCAAGAAAGAGTTTTCACCCACGTACGCCCACAGTAAAGTTTGAATGAGACACTGCCCAACATCTACAAAATGTATGGGAACTGTTGCAACTGCCCACCACATTGCGGTGGAAAACATACAAGACAACATCACACACCTTTAATGTTTGGCAGGTCGGTCACCCCATTAACTTCTTCCCCCTTCACTATCTTCTTGTACATGTTAATGACCTGCGTTAAATTATCATTTGCTTGAAGGATTTCAGCTGCGGCAACAAAAAAAGGACAAAGATGGAAGTGAGCTTGCAAACTGAAGTTTATACATTTAATCAAATCTGTTTACTCACGGCGCATGCTGCTACTTAACTTGCTGCAGATCAGCTCATAACACATCATCAACAAGGTCCAGAAGCCCAGCTGGCAAATGATGTTCAGTTAAGTCCAACAAAAAAGAGAAAACACAAAATTCTGCAATCGTCAACACCCAAAGGAATTGGTCAAGGCTTGCCGAGCATTTTAAATGTTAAATGTTTCTGCTGTGTAATCCCAGCACTTGAGCGTTTGTTCTCGGAGTAATACTCTTGGCATTTCTTTACACACATGCTGTATGTTTTGCTTGCAATGCACAACATCTTATAAAACTAACAGAAATCAAATTTATCATAACCTTTTTTCTATTCATTTGTGGGTCAAGGGCATCACCAGTTGGCCAGCATTTATTGTCCAACCCTAGCTGCCCTTCACAGCGTATTTCAGAGTCAACTACATTGCTGTGGGTTTGGAATCACAATAAGCCAGATCTGGTAAGGACAGCAGATTTCCTTCCCTAAAGGGATATTAGTGAACTAGATTGGGTTTTCCAACAATAGTTTCACGGTCATCAGTAGAATTTTAATTTCAGATTTTTTAAAATTGAATTTAAATTCCACCTATCTGCCATGGCGGGATTCAAATCTGGGTCCCCAGAACATTAGCTGGAGTTTACGAATTAATAATCTAGCGATAATACCACTCCTTTTATAATCACTAAAGCTAACTGGAAATGAAGTGTGGCCAATTAGAAACCAATTTCATGCTGCCTGTCCTTATTTAAACTAAGAAGTGTCCCTCGTTTGTAAACAATATAACTAATCTGCTCCGATGTGTTTAGCCAGCTTACTTTCCCCATATGTATCACATCTACGTGCTGCAAAGTAGGCTAATTATGACAGCTATGTATAACTGGATATTCGATTAACTCAAACTCTGCAGAACTGCTTGTGTAAAGCAGCATTTCAATAGGTTTGTCTGATTAATTTACCCAAAGCTTCATCATTATCCTCAGTGTCACTGGCCAGTCTGAATAGTGTGGGTCTCATCTTCTCACATCGCTGGTACAACTCCTGTGTGGGGAAAAGAACTCAGTTAAGGAAAAAAGATCAAATATCCGCCAAGTACCTCAGTGCATTGCAGTGATTAAGCATGTGGAGCCAGGATGCGAGTCTGTCTCGCATGTACGGGAGCTCTGTCCCAGTTTAGGTAGAGACAAAGAAGAATGCCTCTCACCAACAACTCTAAACTATTAGAAGTTTGGGGAGTATTGAGGCAATAATTTTTTCCCCAATGCAGTATTTTTCCATTCAAGTGCTCAAGAGACCACGACTGAAAAATCAGTTCTCAAACCCCATGTCTGTGTGGGTTTCCTCCAACAGTCCAAAGATGTGCGGGTTAGGTTGATTAGCCATGCAAAGTTGACCCTGATGTCGGGGGGGGATTAGTGAGGTAAGTACGTGAGGTTGCGGGAATAGGGCCTGGGTGGGATTGTGGTTGGTACAGACTCAGTGGGTCGAATGGTCTCCTCCTGCACTGTAGGGATTCTCTGGATATAGTTCTCATGATTACATTTGTCATTTTTGAGATTTCCTTACCTGAATTAAGCAGCCCTCACATCCCTGTCGGGAGCACATCATGCAGTTCAATGTTAGCCCAGCACATTGAGCAATGATACAAAGTACTGTGCGTGTTTTATATTTTTATGCACACTCTAGCTGAAGGATACTACTTCTAATCCCTCCACCTGTTGTTCAGTAAACACACCCATAGAACATAACAGGCCCTTCGGCCCTCAATGTTGCGCTGACCAGTGGAACCAATTTAATGGCCACTGTCAACAAGGTGATTTTTTTTTTTATTTCGGAGAGTGGCATGGTGGCACAATGATTAGCACACCACTGCCTCAGCGCAGGGACCCAGGTTCGATTTCCAGCTTGGGTCACTGTCTGTGGGGAGGCGGCACATTTTCCCCGTGTCTGCATGGGTTTCCTCCAGATGCTCCAGTTTCCTCCCACAGTCCGAAGATGTGTAGGTTAGGTGGATTGGCCATGGCAAAATGCTTGGGATTACCAGGATATAGCTGGGTGGCTAGCCCTGGGTAAGATGCTCTTGCAAAAGAGTTGGTGCAGATGTGATGGACTGAATGGTTTCTTTTTACACTGCAGAGATTCTGTGGTTTCTAAAATACAATTGTAACAATAACAGGGAACGCCCACATTGCACTAGACTCTTTCAATGGGGCCGTACAACTGTGGGCACACTTCATTACACCTGGAAGGAACTGTATTGATAGATGTCTTCAAGAGATTACATCCAAGGCGCTTATGGCTAGAGGAAACAGAAGATCATAGAATCCCTAGTTTAGAAGGAGGCAAGTTGGCACATTGAGTCTGCATCAACCACAATCCCACCAAGGCTCTATTCCAGTAACCCCACAAATATTTACCCTGTTAATTTCCCAGACGCTAAGAGTCAATTTAGTGTGGCTAATCAGCCTAACCTAAATATCTTTGGACTGTGGGATGAAACCTGAGCACCAAAAGGAAATCCATGTAGACAAGGAGAGAACATGCAGACTCCACGCAGAGAGTGACCCAAGTGGGAATCGAATCCAGGTCCCTGACACTGAGGCAGCAGTGCTAACATCAGTCGGAACAAATTTAAAACAATGCTGTCGCAGTGAAAAATATTCCTGATTTCCTCTGCTCTGCCACCAGTGGGTCATGCTTTCAGCTGCTCGGGACCTGGGTCTGGAATTCCCTCCCTAAATCTTTCTGGCCTTTCTACCTTTCATACTCATGCGTCTATCACACAAAACCACAACACTACAGGATAATAGAAGCTGGTGATGAAATCTAATTCAGGAGAGGTAATCTCAAATGGGTCATAAGTTATTTCGGATGTGAGTTTGGGTGGCATGGTGGTACAATGGGTTAGCATTGCTGCCTCACAGCGCCAGGTACCCTGGTTCAATTCCCAGTTTGGGTCACTGTTTGTGTGGAGTTTGCACATTCTTCCTGAGTCTGCATGGGTTTCCTCTCACAATCCAAAGATGTGCGGAGTAGGTGGATTGGCCATGCTAAATTGCCGCTTAGTGTCGGGGGACTCACTAGGGTAAGTGCATGGGGCTGTGGGGTTAGGGCCTGGGTGGGATTGTGGTTGGTGCAGATTTGATGAGCCGAAGGCCTCCTTCTGCACTGTAGGAATTCTATGATTTGTCTCTGTTGCAAGTGATGCTGCATATGGCATTTTCTCCCCGTGTGCATGGGAAGTTTTCCCTCTGGATGCTCTGGTTTCCTCCCACATTCCAAAGATGTACTGGTTAGATTAATTGGCCACGCTGAATTGCCCCTATTTTAGGGATGATTAGCAAGGTAAATATATGGGTATAGGGTGGGGTTGTGGTCAGTGCAGGCTCGATGGGCCTCCTTCTGTGCAGTAGGGATTCTACGATTCATTCTCCAGATGGGGCGCCAAGATTTTCCGGCCTCCCAGCCGTGCTTTTCCTGCAGGCAGGTAGTGGCATGCTGTTTGCTAGTGACGGGATTACTTGGGTCCTCCGGAGTCAAGGAGAATTCCCACTGACGTTACCTGATGCTGGTGGGAGACCTGCGGGTCAGAGTGTGCGGCTGGTGCGAACAGCTGGAGGATTTCAGCCACTATGCCTCTCACTTTGACAAACACGTGCACACAAGGTCATCAGAGCCTCACACACACAAGAACACAATCCTCCCCCCAACCTTTACCTTCATTATTTCTTCATTACTCTCGGAGGTTTCGTCTTTACTGTAGTTTTCCAGCATCTCACTCAGAAGTTTCACGTTGTTGTTCACCTCTTCAATGGCGTTCACCCGTTTGGAGATCTTCTCCATTCTTTTCTGGTCCTAAGGGTTAAAAGATTGGATATGCATTCTCGGCACAGCCCTCTCTATGGGTATCATGTCATTACTGAATGGTTAGCGATATGAGAAAAGAGGAACAGAAACTCTGTGTGGGGGGTGGGGGGCAAGGCAAGGGTGCGGCTGGGCAGAGGTCAAATTTAATACTGCCAATCTGAGATGGATTTGAAGCCTCCTTCTGCCAAAGCCGTATTGCAGACAGCAGGTTTGGACAGTTTTCAATGCATGTACCGTCACACTGACCTCATACTGGCACTGACTGAATCTCACACATGGGGCTAAAGGACAGAGGGCACAGCAGAGTGTCACAGAACTGCAGTTAGGACACTGCGCTGAAGTTGGGAACAGAGTATGGGCAGCACAGTGGCAGAGTAGTTGGCACTGCAGCCTCTCAGCACCAGGGACCCAAGTTCAACCCTGACCTTGAGAGGACTTTGTACATTCTCCCTGTGCCTGCAAGGGTTTCTTTGAAAGATGTGGGGGTTAGGTTAGTTGGCCATGCAAAATCGCTCCTTAGTGTCAGAAGGATTAGCAGGGTAAATCCATGGGGTTATGGGCTATGTCATGGGGCGGCACAGTGGTTTAGCACTGCTGCCTCACAGCGCTAGGGACCTGGGTTCAATTCCCAGCTTGGGTCACCGTCTGTATGGAATTTTTACATTCTCCCTGTGTCTGCATGGGTTTCCCCCGGGTGCTCTGATTTCATACCACAATCTTAAAGATGTGCTGGTTAGGTGCAATGACCTAAACAGGCGCAGACTGTGGCAACTAGCAGAATTTCACAGTAACTTCATTGCAGTGTTAATGTAAGCCTTACTTGTAAGTATAAATAAATAAACTTGAGTGTAATTGTTGTCAGTACATGGTTGATGGGCTGAATGGTCTCCTCCTGCACTGTCAGGATTGTATGAATCTACAGTAAGGGTTACTTCGCATATCTGGAGTTTTTTTAAATCATTCATTGATGGATCTGGACAAGGCCAGCATTTACTGTCTGTCCCTAGCTGCCAAATACTGACATTTGAGTCAGAATGGCATATAATTTGAGAAGAAAACAATGAAGTGGTGGCACTCCCACTCCTCAGCTGCCCTTGTCCTCCTGTGTGCTACATGTCATGACAGCTTGTGCTGTCAAGGAAGGCCTGGTGAGTTGCTGCAGCACATTTTGCAGATGGTACACGGTGCAGCCACCATAATTCTGCAACAGCAAAAACATCTCCACATCACAAAACTCAAATGAAAGTAAAAGATAGGTTAGGCCAAAATAAAAACAGACCTAAACATTTTACACTTGGAAATCCACAATCTTTAAGAACGTGAAGAAAAGACCCACCTCTTGGACCATCTCCTTGATGAGTTTATTCGCAGCTCGAAGGTCCTCTGGGTGTGTGCTCTTCAGTAGTCTGGCCAACAGCTAAAGAGTTAATTGCACAGAGATTACAAGATAAAACAGCACAGAGGCCTCTCTGACATTTCCCCACCAGATACCAAAACAATGTTTAAACATTGCACGTTGTTGCACTAGTTACAGCACTCAAACTTTCTCACTAGGGCAGCAAGGCAGCAAGCACTGCTGCCTCAATGACAGGGTTTGATTCCAGCCTTGGGTCACTGTCTCTGTGGAGCCTGCACGTTCTCCCTGTGTCAGCGTGGGTTTCCTCCAGGTGTTTTGGTTTGTGGGTGGAAAATCCAAATGACATGCTGGTTAGGGCGTACTGGCTATGCTAAATTCTCCCTCGGTGCACACGAACAGGTGCCAGAGTGGGGCAACTAGGGGATTTTCATAGTAACTTCATTGCAGCATTAATGTAAGCCCACTTGTGACACTAGTAAATAAATTTTAACTTAAACACCAGCTACCACACTCAGACTCTCCTGCTAGTTACTGTCCTCAAACTCTCTCATTAGTTACAAGGTAGTGCAATGTGTAATGATACAATACCATCTAGTGATGGGAATGAACATTACATTAACTGCAAGATGTAGGCCATAATAGTGAAAGTTGCTACGTTGCAATAGTGACGACACTTCTGAAGTACTTTGGAACGTCTGGCAGTTGTGAAAGGTGCTATGCAAATGCAAATCGTTCCACACTGAACACCAGCTGGAAAAGTACACGGAATGTATCTGTTGAAATATTTGCATTGTGAATATAAAATGAATGGCTGCTGATACATGGGAACTTTTATTCTTTGAGACATGGATGCCGCTGGCACGGCCAGCATTTATTGCCCATCCCTAGTTGCCCCTTGAGAAGGTGGTGGTATGCTGCCTTCTTGAATCGCTGCAGTCCCCGTGCTGTGGGTTGATCCACAATGTTTCCAAGGTTACTGATTTGGATTAGTTAAAAAAAATGCAAAAAGGGATTGTTTTATCTCCAAAACGTCAATAAAAATTCCAGAACCGCATATAATGGAAACTAAATATGACATGTAATAGAAATTAACTGTGACTCATTTGGGTGCCAGTAGCTTCGATCCAAATTTCAGTTTCTGACGGAATACCACAGTGACAAGAACTAGCCTACCTATTAAAAAACTTACATCTGTTCACAACTTTTGTCATGAATTTGCATCAAATTTTACCGCAAACGGTAGTGAAATTCCAATGCGTTTTCTCTGCTATCTAACCATATTGTGACACTAATCATAGAACTCTGTAGTGCAGGAGGCGGCTGTTCGGCCCATCGAGTCTGCACTAACCACAATCCCAACCAGCTCTCATCTCTGTAACCTCGTGTATTTATCCTAGCTAGCGTCAGGGGTACAAAGGAACAATTTAGAATGGCCAATCCACCTAACCCACACATCTTTGACTGTGGGAGGAAACAGGAATACCCGGAGGAAACCCACATTGAATAAAATACATTTTATATAAAGTTTAAAAGGTTTGAGATCAGCGTTTTAAAAATGAAGATGAAATTACACGCACACAACAACTAAACTCATCTCCTCTAAATCAGGCATGTCTGCTACGACTCTCACCATTTTTTTATTTTTAAACAGGTGCACCACAGAAAGCATCTTTTCTGGTTATATTTCAGCTTGGAATGGCTCCTGTTCTGACCAAGACCACAACAAATTACAAAGGTTTGTGAACGTAGCCCAGTCCATCAAGCAAACCAGCCTCCCATCCATCGACTCAGTCTACACTTCCCGCTGCTTTGGAAAAGCAGCCAGCATAACCAAGGGCTCCAGGTACCCCGAACATTCTCTCGTATATTCGGTCAGGAAAAAGATACAAAAGTCTGAGGTCAGGCACCTACCAACTCAAGAACAGCTTCTTCCCTGCTGCCATCAGACTTTTGGAATGGACGTCCTTTATATTAAGCTGATCTTTCTCTCACCCTAGCTGTAACTGTGGTACAGTGGGTTAACACTCCTGCCTCACACTGCCAGGTTCCCGGCTTTGGTCACCGTCTATGTGGAATTTGCACATTCTACCTGTGTCTGTATGGGTTTCCTCTGAGTGCCCAGTTTCCTCCCATATCCCAAGATGTGTGGGTTAGCTGCATTGACCACGTTTTAGTGCCAGAGAGACAAACTAGGGAAAATGCATGGGGTTATGGGGATAGCGTATGGATGAGATTGTGATCAGTACAGGCTCGATGGGCTGAATGACCTCCTTCTGCATTGTAGGACTCTAAAGCACACAACAATATTTACACGGTATCCCAACACGTGACTATATACAAGGCGGCACGATGGCACAATGGTTTGCATCACTGCCTCACAGAGCCAGGGACCTGGGTTCAATTCATAGCTTGGGTCACTGTGTGGAGTCTCACTGTGTCTATGGGTTTCCTCCCAAAATCCCAAAGATGTGAAGGTTAGATTCATTGTCTGCGCTGAATTCTCCTCAGTGTGCCCAAACAGGTATCAGAGTGTGGTGACTAGGGGATCTTCTTCACTGTAACTTTATTGCAGTATTAATGCAAACCTACTTGTGACACTAATAAACAAACATTAAATTTATAATAAATCAAATCAAAAAATAAACCTGACACCACAGTAAGTCCAATGTTTCCACTAATGCTTCGCCGGAGTGTGTAGGCGATTTCTTCAAATACAGACTATCTTTGCAGGATCACACGTGCTTTACCTTTTTATCTCAAGGGCAATTAGGGACGGGCAATGAATGCTGGCATAGTCAGCGATGCCCATATCCCTCAAACAAATACAGACAGCTTTGAGGGAGCAGTGAAGAGCACCTCTCCTCTTGGTGAAGAATGCTACAGGATAGCGACAAGATACCTTAGACTTTTCCTCATCTTCAAACATAGCATTCTTCGAGCGTGGTGGGGGTGGAGGGAGCGGTTCATCGTTCGGCAGCACAGGATCCTGTTTTATAATTCCTGTTGGGAGGTCAAAACATTAACACAAAAAAAAAATCACTGTCAACAGCAGACCACTTTTCACACAACTCCATGCAAGAAACACAGCTTTAATGAAGAGTTCAGGGGCACGAGCAGCTCTGGCTAGGCAGAACAATGAGCAGACACTCATGAGCTAGCTCATAATATTAACACAATAATATCCACACCATTTCTGCCCCCATCTCCAAATGCACAACCTACATTTTTGCTTCACCTCTGCTTCACGATCTGTCAGAGAATCCCTACAGTGCAGGAGGCGGCCATTTGGCCCACTGAGTCTGCACTGACTCTCTGATAGAGCATCTTATCCAGGCCCATCATCCCATCCTACTTATGTTGCATTTGTCTAACCCAGCCCACCTTGAGAAAATAAGGGACAATTTAGCAAGGCCAATCCACTCATCTTTGACAGCATGGTGACACAGTGGTTGGCACCAGGGACCTGGGCTCAATCCCCAGCTTGGGTTGCTCCGTGTGGAGCCTGCACATTCTCCCTGTGTCTGCCTGGGTTTCCTCCGTGCTCTCCAGTTTTCTCCCACAGTCTGAAAGACGTGCTGGTTATATGGATTAACCATGGTAAATTCTCCCATGGAAGAACTGAACCCGGGACCCTGGCTTCGCAAGGCAGCAGTGCTAACCACTGTGCCACCATGACTCCTTCCATCCTTTTCTTCTTCACATGTTACCCATCTTCCCCTCAAAGGGAATTCGCCACAATTTCTCCTTGAGGTAGCGAGTTCCATTTTCTAACTATTCTCAGGGTTAAACTATTTCTCCTGAATTTCTTGCTGATTCAGTGACTACCTCCTATTTATGGTCCCTAGACTTTGGTTTCTCATACCTGTGGAAATCCTTCAATAATCTTTCAGAGTTACAACGGTTCACCCTCTAACCGTTTTCATTCTCAGACAGAGCCCCAGGCTGTTCAATCTTTGCTGAAGAGGTATAAACTTTCGAATATCCTTGCAAACAGATGCATTCTTTTTGTTAAATTCTGCATTGTGCCTTTTGGGGTGGCACAGTGGTTAGCACTGCTGCCTCACTGTGACAGGGCCCAGATTCGATTCCTGGCTTGGGTCACTCTGTGGAGTTTGCACATTCTCTCCATGTCTGCATGAGTTTCCTCTGGGTCCTCCTGTTTCCTCCCACAGTCCAAAAGACGTACTGATTCGGTGTACTGGCTATGCTATATTTTTCCTCAATGTACCCAAACAGGCATCAGCATATGGTGACAAGGGGATTTTCTCAGTAACTTCATTGCAGTGCTAAGTCAGCCTACTTCTGACCTAACAAATAAACTTTAAATTAAGTTTATTTGTTAGGTCAGAAGTAGGCTGACTTAGCACTGCAATGAAGTTACTGCAAAAATCTCCTAGTCTCCACACTCCAGCACCTGTTCGGGTACATTGAGGGAGAATTTAGCACGCCCAATGCACCCTAACCAGCACGATTTTAGACTGTGGGAGGAAACTGGAGCATCCGGAGGAAACCTACGCAGACATGGGGAGAATTTTTCAAAGCTCCGCAGTGACCCAAGCCAGGAATCGAACTCGGGTCCTGGGAGTTGTGAGGTAACAGGGCTAACCACTGCCACTTTGTAATGTGGACCTACTTGTGACAGTAATAAATAAATTTCAAAACTTTAGTGCAGTATGAGCACAGGGCATGTACTGATATAGTGTCTTGTCAAATAATACTGAAAATTAGTACCTCAGAGTTGCACAGTTCAGGATTAGGATGTTGTGTCAGATACAGTAGTGGTTTAAAGTTAAGTATTCATTGGTGAGCCATACACAATTGGAACAGAATGAACTAACCTTGTTTTTTAAGCATGTGATAGGCCTCTGTGATCTTCAGCTCATCTGGAAGTCCCACTGTCCAGCTGAACATTAGTTCTAAAACTTTAGTTTTCACTTTCTCAGAAGCTCTCGTTCCCAGATACTGATGAGGAAAACATTAAAACGAGTGAATAAGTTAAACGCAGTAAGCTTTGAAACGAGAATTCCTGTTCACACAACTCAGCAATCTGTTTAACGGTTACCTCCAAGTAGGTTTTCATAGTCATATGATTTATCAGAGTCAATTTTCCAATCCCACTGCAGCTGGTAGCTTCATTCGGTAAGTACTAAGCTAGTCGAATCATTTTCTGGCCACACTACCCGTGACACACACCCAGCAAAAGGCTGCTGACCATCTGTCCAGAATTGAGCCTTTTGTCCGGGGAGCAACTTGTGGAACAGTGTGTAGAGGGCGTTATGGTGGCACATGGCTTAGCACAGCTGTCTCACAGCTACAGGGACACGGGTTCGATTCTGGCGTCGGGTGACTGTGGAGTTTGCGTGTTCCCCCATGTCTGCGTGAATTTCCGCCTGGTGCTCCGGTTTCCTCCCAAATGACATACTGGTTTGGTGCACTGGCCATGCTAAATTCCTCCTCGGTGTACTCAAATAGGTGCTGGAGTGTAGCAACTAGGAGATTTTCACAGTTACTCCACTACAGTATTAATGCAGGCCTACTTGTCTTATTAATAGATAAACTTTAAAAACTGGGATTGGGCGCTGTGTCACCTTTTGGTTTTTCCAAATGCCTCAGTGCCAGGGGCCCGGGTTCGATTCCCTGCTTGGGTCTGTGTGGAGTCTGCACATTCTCCCTGTATCTGCATGGGTTTCCTCCAGATGATCCGGTTTCTTCCCACACACCAAAGACATGAGGATTAGGTGGATTGATCATGATAAACTGGCCCTAGTTTCAGAGGGACTAGCTAGGGCAAATACCTGGTGTTATGGGAATAAGGGCTGGGTGGTGCAGACTCAAATTGGCTGAATGGCCGCTTCTGCACTATAGGATTCTAGGATTCTTTGCCAAGTCCAAAAAGGCATTGTGTGACCAGACTGGTGCATCCAGCACAGTCTGGAGTGGCTCTCTAATTCAATACTTTGTTGGGATCCTTGTGACCAGCTTGCAAATATTTCCAGAGCTCTTAGCGCTGGTCATCAGCTAAGACACGCAATGTTCTTTTGGGCAAATCAACTGAACTAAATGGAAAGAAATAAGGGATAAAACAAGAAGGGCAGTCCCCCAAAAGGAAACTGCCTACAACAATTAAGAACAAAGCAGAAAGGAAACTTAAAATATCAAATCAAAATGTGATTAAGGGGGTTGATAGTACACCCCAGTCCCTGCGGCATCCAGCGAGCATGGAAGGCCTTGACAATGTCCTCGAACTTTGCGTGCACCCTCTCCAAGGGCATTTGGCAGCAAAGGTGGCTGGGCAGGTGGTTGGGTTGGATGACCCCCTCAGTTGCCCATTGCCTGAACCAGTTTACAGCTCTCTTGTCCTGGCCCACCAGCAAGTTCACGAAGAGGTCTTCCTCCCATTCCCGCACCGAGTGCTGCCACCTCAAGCAATGAGGGCTTCTCTGCCTAATACGCATCATTATTGCATCCACTATTCTAGAGTTTTCTATTTCTCTTCGAGAATCAGGTGGCAGATGATTCAATTGCTGATGACTTATTCATCTACTTTCCATCACCATAGAGGAATGGTATAAGATTATAGAACAACACCACCCACCCTGCCACCATGCATTAGACTTACCTTGGGCGATACCACTTTGATCAACTCATTCAAAAACCTGAATTTTCCCACTTCATTGTGAAACCTCTTTCCACAGTTTTTCATACACGTCTCCAAGACCTGAAAAGTCAAAGGGACAGGATTTCATTTTACTGATGCGGAAAGAGCTTTTTTTTTAAGCAAAACAGACCACATTTATTTTCATCTACTCTTTACAGCATTTTTTTTTTTAAAACTTCAATGCATTGAGCCTTCTCCCTTAGGTGACTGCCTGTGCAGAGTCTGCACGTTCTCCCTGTGTCTGCATGGGTTTCTTCCGGGTGCTCGAATTTCCTCCCACAGCCCAAAAGGCACGCTGGTTAGGATTCACTGGCCATGCTAAATTCTCCCTCAGCGTACCCAAACGGACGACAGAATGTGGCGACTACAGCATATTTACAGTAACTATATTGCAGTGTTAATGGAGGCCTACTTGTGACACTAATAAATAAACTTTTCTGTTGAGGTTCCATGGAAGATCTCGCTCTCACCTGCTGTTAATTTCGACAGCAAAGCAGAGGAAACCCTGGAAGATGGCGAGTTCTTGCTGAAGATAAAGGTTGAAACACATCTCTTTATCCCTAAACTTTCCTACTCTTCTGGAATGTTCTCTGGCACTCAGCCAATGATTTAATGAGCTAGCATGGTGGCACAGTAGCTAGCACTGCTGCCTCACAACGACAGAGGCCCAGGTTCGATTCCAACATTGTGTCACTGTCTGTGTGGAGTTTGCACGTTCTCCCCCATGCCAGCTTGGGTTTTCTCCCGGTGCTCTGGTTCCTCCCACACGCCAAAAGATGTGCGTGTTAGGTTGATTGGCCATGATGAATTGCCCCCTTAGGGGGACTCGTTAGAGTAAATACATGGGGTTACAGAAATAAGGCCTGGGTGGGATTGTTGCTGGCACAGACTCAATGGGCCAAATCACCACCTTCTGCACCATAGGGATTCTATATCTGTCCATCTGTAAGGAGCTGTTCCCATAATAATGATGGAATAATTCACAAGCAATTCAGCGCCAATTAGTACTGGATCCTGAACAGAAGGTCACAGAAACACAAGAAAAAAAAACTCCATCTGATAAGCCAAGTGCACAGTAGGTCAAAATTTTAATTTGATGACATTTCAAGATTGACATTTAAGACTAAAGAAATGCTCATCACACTATACTGGTGACAGACTTCCAGTGCAAATATCTCAATAAACATCTCAACTGAGTGATTCCAATTAGTTTTTACAGATTGTGTTAGGATCTGCAACAGGCTGCCAAGATGTAGAAGCCAAAGTAGGCCATTCAGCCCATCATGTCTGCTCTACTTTCAATGAGATCATGCATGATCTGATATGATTCCCAACTTTCTCACCTTATCCCATAACATAAGAACTAGGAGCCATCTTGCCCCTCAAGCCTGCTCTGCTATTCAATAAGGTCATGGCTGATTTTTTGATGGACTCAGCTCCACTTACTCGCCCGCTCACCATAACCCTCAATTCCTTTACTGTTCAAAAATTTATTTTTCCTTGCCTTAAAAACATTCAATGAAGTAGCCTCAACTGCTTCACTGGGCAGGAATTCCTCACTTCACAACTCTTTCAGTGAAAAAACTCCGCTTCAACTCAGTCCTAAAGTTGCTTCCCCTTATTTTGAGGCCATGCCCCCTAGTTCTAATTTCACCCGCCAATGGAAACAACTTCCCTGCTTCTATCTTATCTATTCCCTTCATAGTCTCATATGTTTCTATAAGATCTCCCCTCATTCTTCTGAATTCCAAAGAGTATAACACCAGTCTACTCAGACTCTCCTCATAAGCCAATCCTCTCAATTCCGGAATTAACCCTCGTTTCTGTTATTGATTAAAAATCCATCTCAGCCTTGAACATACTTAATGAACCAGCCTCTTAGTCCTCTATGGTAAAGAATTCCACAGATCCACTAGCCTCAAGAGAATAAATTCCTCATCATCTCTGTCTTAAATGAGCAAACCCCCTTACTCTGAGATGATGCCTCTGGTCCTAAATTTTTCCACAAGAGGAAATGGTATGGGGCAGCATGATAACACAGTGGTTAGCACAGCTGCTTCACAGCTCCAGGCACCTGGGTTTGACTCCTGGTTCAGGTCATAGTGCGGAGTTCGCACTTTCTCCACGTGTCTGCGTGGGTTTCCTCTGGGTGCTCTGGTTTCCTCCCACAATTCAAAAATGTGCAGGTTAGGTTGATTGGCCATGCTAAAAAATTGCCCCTTAGTGTCTTGAGATATGCAGGTTAGAGGGATTAGTGGGTATAATACGTAGGAATATGGGGCTAGGGCCTCGGTGTGATTGCGTTTGCAAATTCGATGGGCCGAAGGGCCTCTTTCTGCACTGTAGGGTTCTACAATTCTATGGAACATAGAAACTAGGAGCAATCCAAAGGTGTGCAGGTTAGGTGGACCAGCCATGATGAATTATCCCTTAATGTTTATTTTTAACGCATCACTTCCTGTTCTATACACTATAATAGAACATCACTTCCTGTGTTCTATACCGTAAGGTATAGAAGCAGAATTAGGCCACTCGGCCCTTCGAGTCTGCTCTGCCATTCAATTATGGCTGATATATTATTCATCCCATTCTCCTGCTTTTCCCCATAACCCCCGATTCGAGCCCCATAAATTACCCTTTAGTGTGTGTTTTTTTTTTAAAGACACTGCTCCTGCAATTCTGTGCTGAAATACTCAATTCTACAAAAGCATCTTTTTGAAAAACAGAGGTTACATAGTTCAATGCTTGTGTAATTTTAAATTCATTTAATACTCTAAAGGGACAGAGATACAGATGATCTTACTGTCAAGGCTTGAATAGCTTCCCATTCCTGAGGAGATTGAATCTTGTGTGCCAGAAATCTTGTGGCAAGCTGGGGTCTGAAGAAAAAAAGCAGAGGAGAGATAGTATTAGTACATTATGTATGTCACAGGAGCGCAACAAGCAGAGCATACCTACTTCGCAGCAAGCAAGGCAGAACTTTATAACAAGATTGAAGCTCTATAGAAGAGTCTGATGGATTTGAAATGTAAACTCTTCCTTCTTTCTCCAGATGCTGCCAGATCTGCTGAGTTTATCCAGCACTTGCTGTTTAAATTTCAGACTTCCTCCATCCTCAGTATTTTACTTTAGTTTTGTTTTTATTAAAGTTTATGTTGTGGCAAAAATGACGCAAATTAAGAAATCAGCACCCAGTAATGTAGAAACAGGATACGTGGTCCAACTAGGATGGCACTGTGACAAGCACTGCTGCCTCATAGCGTCAGGGGCCCGGGTTCGACTCCGGCCTTGGGTCAGTGTCTGTGTTACAGAGTCTGCACATTCCAGTCCAGAGGGCCAGATTATAATACTATCCTTGTCCAGTTTTTACACACAGACATGTACCTCATTGCGTGATTTGTTTACATCATTCATATGGGGTGGCACAGCGGTCAGCACTGCTGCCTCAGTGCCAGGGACCTGGGTTCGATTGCTGGCTTGGGTTGCTGTCTGCATGGAGTTTGCACATTCTCCCTGTGTCTGTGTGGGTTTCCTCTCGCGCTCCAAAACTGTGTGGGTTAGTGGACTGGCCAACATAAATTACCCTAACGTCAGGAGGATTAGCAGGGTAAATACGTAGGATACAGGAATAGGGTCAGAGTAATTTGTTGTTGGTGCAGACTCAATGGGCCAAATGGCCTCTCTCTGCACGTAGGGATTCTAATCAATCTGTCTTAGTTTTTACCCTCCCTTGGAGGAATAATAGCATCCACTTGTTTACAACCCCTTTGTCTTCATCCACTTATCCAATCTAATCTTGCATCTTGACATGGTGCCCTTGCAAGTCCCTTTCCAGATTTGGTTTCACTGGTGCCAGCAACACTTGTCATCTGATGCAGATAACCACGCTGCACCTCTTGAACCCAGACACCGAGGAAAGGATCGCACTATAAGCCAAGTCCGATGTTCAGTAGGAATTGTTTACAGCAATGAATTCCAGTTCCAAATGCAGTGTAGACATAGCTTAGACTAACTATGCAAATAGAATTATAAATCGCCACAGTGCAGAAGAGACCTATCAGTCCATAAAGTCTGCCCTATCCCCATAACCTCACATCTTCGCCCTGTGACACCAGGGGCAATTAAGCATGGCCAATGCACCTAACCTGCACATCTTTGGACTGTGGGAGGAAACCCAAGCAGATATGGGGAGAACTTGCAAACTCCAGTTGCAGAGCTGGGCCGAGAAGTGGCAAATGGAGTTTAATGTGGAAAAGTGTGAGGTAATGCACTATGGCAGAAATAATAAATGTGTAGAGTATAGGGCAAATGGTAGGATTCTTAGTAGTCTAGATGAACAGAGGATCTTGGTGTGTATGTGCATAGATCCCTGAAAGTAGGCAGTCAAGTCGAGAAGGTTGTTAAGAAGGCATATGGAGTCTTGGCTTTTATTGGTAGGGGGATTGAATTTCGGAGCCGCAACGTCACGTTGCAACTGTACAAAACTCTAGTGCGGCCGCACTTGGAGTATTGTGTGCAGTTCTGGTCCCCACCTTATAAGAAAGATGTGGAGGCATTGGAGAGGGTACAGAGGAGGTTTACCAGGATGTTGCCTGGTATGGAGGGCAGGTCTTATGAGGAGAGGCTGAGGGATTTGAGTTTGTTTTCGTTAGAAAGGAGGAGGCTAAGAGGGGACCTGATCGAAACATATAAGATAGAACATAGAACATTACAGCACAGAACAGGCCCTTCGGCCTTCGATGTTGTGCCGACCAAAATAAAAAGCAATGCCCCTCCAAACTAAACCATTTCCTTCTCTTCCATATACTTATCAACTAACCTCTTAAACGCCACCAAACTTGGCACATCTACAACAGCTGCAGGCAGGGCATTCCACTCCCTAATCACTCTTTGAGTAAAGAACCTACCTCTGATATCCGTCCTATAACTCATCCCCCTTAATTTAAAGCTGTGTCCCCTCGTGCTAGCTTTCTCCATCCTAGGGAAAAGGCTATCACTGTCCACCCTATCTAAACCTCTAATCATCTTATATGCTTCAATAAGATCCCCTCTTAGCCGCCTCCTTTCTAATGAAAACAACCTCAAATCCTTCAACCTCTCTTCATAGGACCTGCCCTCCATACCAGGCAACATCCTGGTATTAGAGGTTTAGATAGGGTGGACAGTGATAGCCTTTTTCCTAGAATGGAAAAAGCTAGCACGAGGGGACACAGCTTTAAATTAAGGGGTGATAGTTATAGGACGGATATCAGAGGCAGGTTCTTTACCCAAAGGGTGGTTCGGGAGTGGAATGCCCTGCCTGCAGCGGTTGTAGATGCGACAAGTTTGGTGGCGTTTAAGAGGTTAGTTGATAAGTATATGGAAGAGAAGGGAATGGTTTAGTTTGGAGGGGCATTGCTTTTTATATTGGTCGGCGCAACATCGAAGGCCGAAGGGCCTGTTCTGTGCTGTAATGTTCTATGTTCCACATATTCACCCAAAAAAAAAATCACAGAACAGAATCCTTAGAGTGTGGAAGGAGACTGTTCGGCCCATCCTGTCTGCACTGACCACAATCCCATCCAAGCCAATCCCCCAACCCCTATCTTATTTATCCTGCTAACCCCCGTGACACAAAGGGACAATTCAGTACAGCCAATACACCTAAAGCCCACATCTTTGAACAGTGGGAGATAAGTGGAGCACCCAGAGGAAACCCAAGCAAACACGGAGAGCACAGACCATCATTCAAGGCCAGAACTGAACCAGGGTGTCTGGTGTGAGGTAGCAGTTCTAACTCTGTGCCACCTTGCTGCCCCTGTGGATGTGAAGCAATGCCTGAGCCTTGGATATATCCAGCACCCATCAATGTAACCTTTCAGTTGATTGGACTCCCTGATGTCCTTTTAAAGCAAGAATAGATACATTTTTGAAAAGGAAAGGAATTAAGGGTTATGATGAGCAGGCAGGAAATTGGAACTAAATCCACAAAAAGATCAACCATGATCTTATTGAATGGTGGAGCAGTCTTAAGGGGCCAGATGGCCTACTCCTCCTCCTAATTCCTATATTCTTACAACACTGGTAATTTTCCACTAATTCAGGCCAGCAAACCCAAAGGGTCTTCAGCCTCTGAAGCAAAGATGTATAAGAGTCAAAGGCCAATGGCAACACTTTTTATAGCAAAATCCATGAGTTGGATTCACCGCAGTTTGCATTGTTGGTTTCGTCTGGTACTTACCCTTCCAATTCCTTGTTCAGCTGATCACAGAACGCTTGAATGTCGTTCCATTCCAGTTCCCGGTTTAAAGGATTTGTGGCTTTATCTGCATTGAAAACAAGATAAATATAGTTCAGAACGAGGCAAAGATGCCAAATCTGTCAGAGACAATCAACTCTAGGACTGGAAGATTAATATTAATAACTTTCTTGACTTCAAAAAAATCTTTCCATAATTTTGAGAAATTGAAAGATATACAGAGGCCAGTCACCCTCCTCCTATATTTGCATTTACAGATTCATAGCTCTTTGAAAGTGGAGTCACAAGTGGACAGAGTGGTGAAGGCAGTCAACCTGCTTAGTTTCACTGGTCAGAACATTGTATACAGGAACTGGTACTTGTCTTGTTGAAGTTGTATAAGACATTGATATGGCTGCACTTGGAATACTGTGTGCAGTTCTGATCACCCTATTTTAGAAAGCATATTATTAAACTAAAAAGAGTGCAGAAAAGAGGTAGCATGGTAACACAGTGGTTAGCACTACTGCTTCACAGTGGGATCCGGATTCCAGGCTTGGATGCGTGTGCGTGTGCGGAATCTGTATGTTTTCCCCATGTCCGTGTGCATTTCCTCTGGGTGCTCCGGTTTCCTCCCTCATTCTGAAAGACACAGTAAGTAGGCTCATAACACCAGGTTAAAGTTCAACAGGTTTATTTGATAGCACAAACTTTGGAGTGCTGCCTTTTCATCAGGTGAACAGGTAATGCTTCCAAAGCTTGTGGTACCAAATAAGCCTGTTGGACTTTAACCTGTGTCATGAAGCTACTTACTGTGCTCAACCACAGTACAATGACAGCAACTCCACATCATTCTGAAAGACATGCTGTTTAGATGCATTGACCCAAACAGGCACTGGACTGTGACAACTGGGGGATCTTCACAATAACTTTATTGCAGTGTTAATATAAGGCTACCTGTGACACTAATAAATAAACTTTACTTTAACTTTTTCTTCGGCTGCTACCAGGACTTGATGGTTTGAATTACAAGAAGGCTCAATGGACTGGGATTTTTTCCCCTGGAGCATTGGAGGCTTAGGGGTAACCTTATGGAGGTCTATAAAATAATGAAGGGCATAGATCAACTAGATAATCAATACCAAAAGAGAAAATGCTGGAAAATCTCAGCAGGTCTGGCAGCATCTGTACGGAGAGAAAAGAGCTGATGTTTCGAGTCCAAATGATCCTTGAAGTTGTTGAGAGAGAGAGAATGAGTTCAGCCAGGCAGAGGAGAGTGGTGGTGAATGGGAATTGTTCAGACCTCTTTTCAGTAAAGAAGCAAAGAGCTCTCAGGCCATCCTGGTACGAGGTGGAGGTGTAGAGAACTTGCACGTCCATAGTGAGTAGAAGAAGGTTAGGGGTTGTGAACTGGAAGCTGTCAGCATGATTCAGGGTATCATAGAAATCTTGAATATTAGGTGGAGAGAGAATGGACCAGATAGTCAACATCTTTTTCCAAAAACAGGGAGTCCAAAAAATAGGGAGGGCATAGGTTTAAGGTGAGAGGAGAAAGAGATGAAAGGGTCCAGAGGGACAATTTTTTCACAGTGGATGGTGAGTGACTGGAGTGAGCTGCCAGAGGTAGTAGTAGAGGCGGGTATAATTTTGTCTTTTTAAAGCATTTAGATAGTTATATCAGCGGGATGGGTATAGAGAGATATGGGCTAAAAGTGGGCAATAGGTAATGGCTGTAAATAAAAAGGGGTAGCATGGACAAGTTGGATTGGAGGGCCTGCTTCCATGCTGTAAACCTCTATGGCTCTGATTATTACTGAGTTACTGAAAAGTGTGTGTGGCCATGCCTGTATGCTGGAGAAAGATTCTGCTTTGGTGATCCCTCTACGTTTCCTATCTGGATTCACACATAAAGATCTGTCAAATTGGACCAGGATAGGAGACAGCTGCTGTCACTCGGGAATGTGAGAGACACATTCCATCATACAGGGATGGTGAAAAGGGTGGAAGAAGTCGTTAAAATTCATGTTCAATTTTACCACTTGGGAAAATCACGTTCATTTTGCATATTAACAGCACTCTTTCCCCCCCCCCCCCACACTAAAGCGTCAATAAGCTGTGCTCCCTTTGACATTTATTTCGGGCTTCTGCGTACATCGCTACAGGTATCTACCATGCTCATGAAAAATGCAGCGACATCTGACAACATACAGTAAAATATTTCCTGATGGCAGAGGAAAGCCCTATTACTCCTGAGCAGAAGTGATTCCCAGCTCCCTGTGGAGAAGTAGTGTTTGACGGGAGTACAGGTCAGGGAAACGTTCCAAAGATTACAGACCTGATTGTTAAAGCATGATCCTTGTGAACAAGAGATCATTGCTTGATGGATTGTGAAACTATCTGCATTACGTAAGCATTCCCTTCTTGATTCAGTGTTGCCCATATCAGGGACTTGAGCACATAATCTAGGTTAACACATCAGTGCTGTATAACACTCCTACATTACAACAGTGACCCCATTTTAAAAGTACTTAATCTCTGTAAATTGTTTTGAGGATGCGAGAAGTCCATAGACAAACGCAGGTTCTTTCAAGTATAGCATCCAAAAATGTGTGGGTTAGATGAATTGGCTGTGCTAAATTGCCCCTTAGCGTCAGGGTGACTCGCTAGGGTAAATGCATGAGGTTATGGGGATCGGGCCTGGTCGGGCTTATGGTCAGTTCAGACTCGATGGAGCAAATACTTCCTTCTACACTGTAGGATTCTGTGATTCTATGAAATGTCACATTAACAGAAATATTGTCTTGCTGGCAACATGTTAATCTAAGGCTCCAGCTGTCTGCTTAGATTAAGATCTGTAAGTCTCAGAATGTCAGGTTAAAGTCTAACAGGTTTATTTGGTAGCAAAAGCCAGTAGCTTTCAGAGTGCTGCCCCTTTGTCAGGTGGGTGGGATTTCAATTCACAACCGGGATATATGAAGACACAAACTCAGTTTACAAAATAATGGTTGGATAGCGATTCTTTACAGGCAATCAAGTCTTAAAGGTACAGACAATGTAAGTGGAGGGGGTTAAGCACAGGTTAAAGAGACGTGTATTGTCTCCAGACAGGACCGTTAGTGAGATTTAGACCAAGATCTCTCAGAATCTTTGAAAAGTAGAGGCATTCTGCTGCCATCCGTAACCAATGTTGGCCATCAAAACCCATCAGCTGGCCACATACCTCCAGGCTGTTCTTTGGACTGTGTGTAAATTGGCTACTGTGTTTGTTCAAGACAAAATTGGTTGTCAATTACTCTGGGATATCCCATGAATGTGAAAAGTTTAATGGCCCAGAATGCTTGTTCCCTGGTGTGCGCGCGCATGCGTGTACATGCACGTGTGCATATGTTTGTATACATCCCAGAAATACCCTCAGAAGAGGTGCTAATGGGACCATCACCCCAACCTCCTCCCAAGTCCCCAAGGACTATATGAGAATTGTCTGGGAAGTTTAAAATTCTGTGGAGCAACGATCCTACATCTGGAACCCTCTGATTTAAATCAAAGGCTTTGGATGGTTCTGACTCTCCGAGCAGAGTAGTTAACTGAAAGGATGGAAAGATTTAAACCACTGCAAACTCTAGAGAACTATGGTACTGGCTCTCACCCCATAGACTCCCACTGGAACCCAGCTACCCTCCCAACCTTACATAGAACATAGAACAATACAGCACAGAACAGGCCCTTCGGCCTTCGATGTTGTGCCGACCAAAATAAAAAGCAATGCCCCTCCTAACTAAACCATTCCCTTCTCATCCATATACTTATCAACTAACCTCTTAAACGCCACAAAACTTGGCGCATCTACAACAGCTGCAGGCAGGGCATTCCACTCCCTAATCACTCTTTGAGTAAAGAACCTACCTCTGATATCCGTCCTATAACTCATACCCCTTAATTTAAAGCTGTGTCCCCTCGTGCTAGCTTTCTCCATCCTAGGAAAAAGGCTATCACTGTCCACCCTATCTAAACCTCTAATCATCTTATATGCTTCAATAAGATCCCCTCTTAGCCGCCTCCTTTCTAACGAAAACAACCTCAAATCCTTCAACCTCTCTTCATAGGACCTGCCCTCCATACCAGGCAACATCCTGGTAAACCTCCTCTGTACCCTCTCCAATGCCTCCACATCTTTCTTATAATGTGGCGACCAGAACTGCACACAATACTCCAAGTGCGGCCGCACTAGAGTTTTGTACAGTTGCAACATGATGCTGCGGCTCCTAAATTCAATCCCCCTACCAATAAAAGCTAAGACTCCATAAGCCTTCTTAACAACTTATCCACTTGACTGCCTACTTTCAGGGATCTATTGACACATACACCAAGATCCTTCTGTTCCTCAACACTATTAAGAGCCCTACCATTAGCCCTATACTCTACACATTTATTGTTCCTGCCAAAGTGCATTACCTCACACTTTTCCACATTAAACTCCATTTGCCACCTCTCGGCCCAGCTCTGCAACTTGTCCAAGTCACTCTGTAAACTAAACACCCCTCTTCACTATCTACCACACCACCAACTTTAGTATCATCTGCAAATTTACTGATCCATCCCTCAATACCCTCATCCAGATCATTTATAAAAATTACAAACAGCAGGGGCCCCAAAACAGACCCCTGAGGCACACCACTTGTCACCGAACTCCACGATATCTCCCATCAACCACCACCCTCTGTCTTCTATCTGCCAGCCAATTCCTAATCCAATTAGCTAAATCACCCTCTATTCCACACATCTGCATTTTCTGTAGAAGTCTTCCATGGGCCACCTTATCAAAAGCCTTACTAAAGTCCATATATACTACATCAACCGCCTTACCCCCATCCACCTCTCTGGTCACTTTCTCAAAAAACTCAATGAGGTTAGTAAGGCATGACCTACCCTTCACGAAACCATGCTGACTATCCCCAATCAATTCATTTCTCTCTAAATAACTATAAATCCTATCCCTAATAATTCTCTCCAATACCTTGCCCACCACAGAAGTAAGACTCACTGGCCTATAATTCCCAGGAAGGTCTCTCTTCCCCTTCTTAAACAATGGGACCACATTCGCATCCTCCAGTCCTCCGGAACCACACCCGTAACCAACGAGGACCTGAAGATCAGAGCCAGAGGCTCTGCAATCTCCTCTCTTGCCTCCCAGAGAATCCTAGGGTAAATCCCGTCCGGCCCAGGGGACTTATCCAACTTCAAACCCTCGAGAATTTCTAACACATCCTCCCTATCTACTACAATACTCCCCAATTTGCAACCCTGTACCTCAGTGCTCTCCATAGCTACATTTCCAGCACTCTGCGTGATACCGAAAGAAATATTTATTCAGTGCCTCACCAATCTCTTCAGGCTCCACGCACAACTTCCCACTGCTGTCTATGACTGGCCCTAATCTTGCCCTAACCAATCTTCTATTCTTAACATATCGAAAGAAAGCTTTAGGATTCTCCTTAATCCTATCAGCCAACATCTTCTCGTGTCCCCTCTTAGCTCTCCTCAATTCACTTTTTACCTCCTTCCTAGCTAATCTATAGCTATCCATTGCACTACCTGAGCCTTCAAGCCTCATCCTGACATAAGCCTCCTTTTTCTTCTTAACCAGCAAATCAACTTTTTTCGTACACCAAGGCTCTCTTACTCGACCATTTCCTCCCTGCCTGACAGGGACATACTTATCAAGGACTCGCAGCAGCTGCTCCTTGAATAAGCACCACATTCCAGATGTTCCCATTCCCTGTAGTTCCCTAGTCCAATCTATGCACCCTAATTCTCTCCTGATGGCCTCATAATTACCCTTCCCCCAGCTATAACTACAGCCCCCAGCTTCATGCCTATCCCTGTCCATCACTAAGGTGAACATAACCGAATTGTGGTCACCTTCTGACTGTTCTACCCCTCCCCAAACAGCCTCTAACACTGCTGGCTTTTCTGCATACCCATCCCTCCCCAAAGATCACCCTGACTTCCACCCTCATCCACTGCTTCATCTCTCCCATTCATGTACATTCCTATCAAAGTGGCTGGGAACTACAAACTTACCGGCACTGAGGGGGGCAGGAGGCTTCAGTACCCCCTCATCCCTCCTCTGAAGGACTCCAGAAATGACAGTACTGCACATTTCCCACCAGAATCAGGGTAGAACCTGGATGGGAAATGTGCAGCTCCAGGCTAAGCTAAGTGAAACAGAGCAAAGGGACAATCTGACAGTTATTGTTACTTCAAGGAAGGTCTGGTATAAATACTCTTTGTCAATGGCTAATTCGCATAAATACAAACATTTTTTCCAACCATTTTTGGGAGCCTGGGTAGAGACAACAAATGTTTTGACAACTCCTTCCTCTCCATTACAAAGTTTTAAACTTTATTAATTACTGCCACAAAATAGGCTTACATTAACACTGCAATGAAGTTACTGTGAAAATGTCCCAATCACCATTCCTCCATGCCGATGCCATAGACAAGAAAGCCCATCAGTTTAACCTCATTGGCTACTTTCTCAGGAGACTAAGGAAATTTTGCAAGTCCACTATAACTTTCACCAACTTTTACAGATGCACCATGGAAAGCATCTTTTCTGGTTGTATCACAGCTTGGTGTGGCTCCTGCTCTGCGCAACATCGCAATAAACTACAAAAGGTCATGAAGGAAGCCCAGTCCATCACACAAACCAACCTCCCATCCCTTCCCGCTGCCTCGGCAAAGCAACCAGCATAATTAAGGATGCTATGCATTCTGGGGACATTCTCTCTTACACCTTCTTCTGTCAGAAAAAAAGATACAAAAATTTGAGGACACGTACCAAAAAAATTCTAAGATATTTTACTAACACTTTAATAGCAAGAGAATAATTAAGGAAAAGGTTTGATTGGTTTGCTTTATTATGGTCACATGTATTGGAACATAGTGAAAAGTATTGTTTCTCGCGCGCTATACAAAGTGCACTCTTCATAGAGGAGAAAAGGACAGTGCAGAATATAGTGTTACTTCCCTGCTGCTGTCAGACTTTGAATGGACTTACCTTGCATTAAGCTGATCTTTCTCTATACCCTAATAATAACCATAACATCATATTCTGCACTCTGTCCTTTACTTCTATGAAGAGTGTGCTTTGTCAGTATAGCACGCAAGAAACAATACTTCTCACTGCATCCCAATACATGTGACAATAATAAAACAAACCAATCACACCTTTTCCTTAATTATTCTCTTGCTATTAATGTGTTATTAAAATATCTTGGGTTTTGTTTTGATTTTACCTGAGGACACTTTTTTCATATCTACTCTTAGCTTTCATAATTTCCATTCACCTTGTACTTTCTAAGTTTTCTACAGTATTAAGAACTTTGTGGCTGAAACTTTTCAGTGCAAATCTTGTCATTCCAGTTTGACCACTTCATTATATGGGAGGGACAACTTTACAAAGAGTGACCTTGAAAAGATTCTGGTTATATGATAACCCATGGAAATTAGGGTATTGTGGATCAGCAAGCAGTAATCATCACCCACAGGGTACGGAATTCCACTGTTGTTTTGTGCCTTTTGGTGCTTTATTCTGAACCAAAAGAGCAAATCAAGTCGAATCATAGTCCCCACGAGGGTCAAAACAGATCCAAGCTGACAAGATAAGGATGTTTCATCCATCTTGGGCTCCATCAAACAAGATCCAAGCTGACAGGGTGAGGCATTGCACCCCTCTCGCAAACCCAGCCTTCGATCCATTGACTCTATCTACAATTCCCGCTTCCTCGGCAAAGCAGGCAGCATAATTAAGAACACCACGCATCCCTGACGTTCTCTCTTCCACCTTCTTCCGTTGGGAAAGATATAAAAGTCTGAGGTCAAGTACCAACCTACAGGGAACAGCTTCTTCCCTGCTGCCAGCAGACTTTTGAATGGACCTACCTCGCATTAAGTTGATCTTTCTCTACACCCTAGCTATGACAGTAACACTACTGTCTGCACTCTTGTTTTCTTCTCTATGTACAGTATGCTTTGTCTGTAAAATGCATAAGGAATAATATTTTTCACTGCATCCCAATATATCAGCATGGTGGCACAGTGGTTCGCACTGCTGCCTCACAGCACCAGGAATCCAGGTACAATTCCCAGCTTGGGTCACTGCCTGTGAGAAGTTTGCACGTTTTCTCCGTAACTGTGTGAGTTTCCTCCGATTGCTCTGGTCTCCTCGCACAGTTCAAAGATGTGTGGGTTAGGTGGATTCGTCATGTTAAATTGCCCCTTAGTGTCAGGGCGACTGGCTAGGATAAAGGCATGGGGTTATAGGGATAGGACCTGGATGGGATTGTAGTCAGTGCAGATTTGAATGGCTGAATGGCCTCCTTCTGCACTGTAGGGGCTCTACGAAGAATAACTCAAAATCTAACACTTCATCTTAGCCAAAAGGCTGAGATAAATTGCATCAGGTAAAGCCTTGGTTTAACTTCAATGGCTATCTGATCTACCCGGAAGAAACCATGATTGCAGATGTCAGCATTCCCCCAGTGCAATGAGATAGCCACGCCCCCCCACCTGATCATGGCTTCGCCTTTGCCAGGTAAGTATCCTGGGAAATCAAGCCTGATCACTGCCCATCCCCTGCCAGGTAGGTATGTAGGAGCAGCAGGTAAATAAAGGTGACTAATGGAATTTTGTCCTTCATTGCTAGAGAGATGGAATTTAAAAACAGCGAGGTTACGTTACAGCTGAATAAGATGCTGGTGAGACCACACCTGGAGTGCTGTGCACAGTTTTTGTCTCCTTACTTGAGAAAGGATTTATTTAAAGTTTATTTATTAGCCACAAGTAGGCTTACGTTAACATTGCAGTGAAGTTACTGTGAAAATCCCTTAGTTGTCATACTCCAGCACCTGTTTGGGTACACTGAGGGAGAATTTAGCATGGCCAATGCACCTAAGGAGCAATCTTTTGGGCTGTGGGAAGCAATTGGAAACCTATACAGACACAGCGAGAACATGTCAGACCACACTTGGAGTACTGTGCGCAGTTCTGGTCGCCTCACTATAGGAAGGACGTGGAAGCTACTGAAAGGGTGCAGAGGAGATTTACAAGGATGTTGCCCGGATTGGGAGGCATGCCTTATGAAGACAGGTTGAGGGAGCTGGGACTGTTCTCCCTGGAGAGACGAAGGTTGAGAGGCGACCTGATAGAGGTTTACAAGATGTTGAGAGGAATAGATAGGGTGGACTCTCAGAGACTATTTCCCAGGGCTGAAATGGTCGCGACGAGAGGGCACAGATTTAAGGTGCAGGGAAGCAAGTACAGAGGGGATGCTAGGGGAAAGTTTTTCACTCAGAGGGTGGTGAGTGAATGGAATCGGCTGCTGTCGGTGGTGGTCGAGGCAAACTCGCTGGGGTCTTTTAAAAGACTTCTGGATGAGTATATGGGATCCAATGGGATTGGGGGTTATAGATAGGTCTATGGCTGGGTAGGTTTTGATGTGTTCGGCACAACTTGTGGACCGAAGGGCCTGTTTGTGCTGTAGTGTTCTATGCAGACTCCACACAGTGACCCAAGCTGTGAATCGAATCCAGTCCCTGGTGCTGTGAAGCAGCAGTACTAACCGCTGTGCCATCGTGCCATCCTCTGGCACTGGAGGGAGTGCAGAGGAGATTCATTAGGTTGATTCCAGAGTTGAGGAGATTGGCCTATCAGGAGAGACTGAGCAAATTGCGATTATACTCATTGGAATTCAGAAGAATGAGGAAGAATCTTGTAGAAACATATAAAATTATGAAGGAAATAAGTAAGATAAAAGCAAGAGGTCGCTTCTAATGGTGGTGAAATGAGAACCGGGAGCATGGCCTCAAAATAAAGGGGAGCAGATTTAGGACTGAGGGGAGGAGAAACTTCTTCACACAAAGGGTTGTGAATCTATGGAATTCCCTGCCCAGTAAAGCAGTTGAGGCTACCTCATTGAATGTTTTTAAGGCAAAGATAGATCAATTTTTCAAACAGTAAAGGAATTAAGAGTTATGGTAAGCGGGCAGCTAAGTGGAGTTGAGTCCACAAAAAGATCAGCCATAATTTTTTTTTTTTTTTTTAAAGCAACAATGAATTTTATTGAATGGTGGAGCGGGCTTGATGGGCTAAATAGCCCACTCCTGCTCCTAGTTGCTTTAATTAAAATGTTGCAAAGAACAAGGCAGAGAACATGCAGCAAACCTTAATTTTAACACAGTGAGAAGACAATCAGGGAATTAGCAGTCAAGGCAGCAAGAGCCCCAAAGCCCAGGATCTGTCTCCTTAAAAAATCCTTCTCCAACTCTTTATTGCAGCTTTATCAGCTCCATAACTTTAATGAAATCAATCACCACCTGCCGTGTGGCCAGATGCCAAGTTTTGTTTCGTAACACACACCTGGGACATTTTAATAAGTTAAAAAGCATAGGGAAAATAATGAAAGATTTTTAATGCAGAGGCAAGCTGTGTATTAAATTATTTCACAAACTCAAAATCACATAGCTATTTTGGGGCCAAGACACAAACTCCTGCACAGAACTAATAAATTGATTTTTAAGGCGGCATGGTGTGGCACAGTGGTTAGCACTGCTGCCTTTCAGCACCAGGGCCGCAGGTTCGATTCTAGTCTTAGGTCACTGTCTGTGCGGAGTCTGCGTGTTCTTTCTGTGTCTACATGGGTTTCCTCAGAGTGCTCCAGTTTCCTCCCAATCTGAAAGATGTGCTGGTTAGATGCATTGGCCATGCTAAATTCTCTTCAGTGTACCCGAACAGGCGCTGGAGTGCAGTGACTAGGGGATTTTCACAGTAACATTGCAGTGTTAATGCAAGCTGACTTATGACTAATAAATAAATTTTAAAAAACTTTGTTTTTAGTGTATGACAATCACATCGCCAGTGCGGTAGCTGTGAGACTCCTGACCCCCAACCTGTGGGGAAACTAATATCCATAGGTATGTCTAACCTTTGAGACGTGAATCAAAGTCCTTCCACACGTGTCATTTGGAATTAGCCCCTATGAATATAAAAGATTCTGTTGCACTTCACTTACAGATAAAAAGAGAGGGTGGAATCTCAAACTAAACCTCAAGTCTGACTGTCTGTGGAGACAGAATAATGCTAACGTTTGAGTCCAGATGACCATTTGTTACAACTATCGCTCTTATTTTTACTGCATGTATAATTTGGTACTAGATTTGCCATTCCAACATTCAAAACTGCATTCATGTTATGATCCTACATGTTAGTGATGCACAGTGGTGCTTTTTATATTATTTCTGAGCTTTGCAACAATATAAGCCATGCCCTCTGCCCAATAGAGAACTAAAGTTTATATCAACTGTTTTTCTCACACACACACACACACAAAATCAGGGCTGTAGAGAAAAGCAGAGGATTGGCATTGCTCTAATCACTTTGTTAGAGGGCCAGCAGAGATGCCATGAGCCAAATGACCTCCTGCTGTCCTGTAATCTATGCAATTTTAAACTGCATCTGCAGAGAGTGTGAAATCACCTGAAGCATTCAGTCAGTTTCCACTGCTTTAGTATGCCTTTCAATTCAGGCATGAAAAATAATTCGCCTGAATACTTGAAAAGGAGCCAAAAACTAAGATGACTTCTAAACACACCTAATCTTCAGCTTTTATAGCTCCTGCTCAGACCAAGACTTCAAGAAACTACAAAGGGTTGTGAATGTAGCCCCATCCATCACGCAAACCAACCTCCCATCCACTGTCTAAACTTCCCGCTGCCTTGGCAAAGCAGCCAGCATTATTAATTAAGGACACCATGTACCCCAGACATTCTCTCTTCCACTTTCTTCCATTGGGAAAAAGATACAAAAGTCTGAAGTTACGTATCGTCTGATTCAAGAACAGCTTCTTCTCTGCTGCCATCAGACTTTTGAATGGACCTACCTCACATTAAGTTGATCTTTCTCTACACTCTAGCTATGACTGTAATACTGCATTCAGCACTCCCTCCTTTTCTTCTCCCCTCTGTACTCCATGAACGGTATGCTTTGTCCACATAGCATGCAAGCAGCAATACTTTTCACAATGATGGTATTGTGGTGAGCATAATTGCCTTCCAAGCAGTTGGCCTGGGTTCGATTCTTGGCCATCACATTGGTAGTTTGTTTAGGGAGCACAGTGGTTAGCACTGCTGTCTCAGAGCCAGGGACCCAGGTTCAATTCCAGTCTCAGGTCACTGTCTGTGTGGAGTTTGCACGTTCTGCCCATGTCTGTGGAGTTTGCACGTTCTGCCCATGTCTGTGTATGTTTCCTCCAGGTGCTCCAGTTTCTTCCCGTAGTGCAAAGATGTTAATTGGCCATACTAAATTCACCCTAGTGTCAAATGTTTAGGGTTGCAGGGAGAGGGCCTGGGTGGGACTGTTGACAGTGCAGACTCAATGGGTTGATTGGCCTCCTTCTGCACTGTCAGGATTCTTGGATTTGATGATAATAAATCTTGCATTAAGCTGTTCTTTCTCTGCATCCTAACTGTATCTGTAACACTTCATTCTGCACTCTCTCGTTTCCTTCTCTACGAATAATATGTTCTGTCTGTATAGCACGTAAATAATAATACTTTTCATTGTATGTTAATACCTGTGACAATAATAAATCAAAATCAAATATAAATACTGCGGCTGCAAGGGCAGGTCAGAGTTTGGGAATTCTGCTGTTAGTAACTCACCTCCCGACTCCCTAAAGTCTGTCAACTTATGCCTCTACAAGACACAAGTCAGGAGTGTGATGGAATACTCTCCTCTTGCCTGGATGAATGCAGCTCTAACAATAGTCAAGAAGCTTCACACCATCTGAGATAAAGCAGGTAGTGGATGAGATTGGCACCTCATTCTACCTTAAAAATACACACCTCCACCACCAATGCACAGTGGCAATAGCATGTCCTATCTACAAAGTTAACTGCAACACTTCAAGGCTCCTTGGACAGCACCTGCAAATCTCAACTTCTAACAACTAGAAGGATAAAGGTGACAGACATATGGGGACACCACCACCTGCAAGTTCCCCTCCAAACCACACACCATCCTGACATGAAACTAAATCACCATTTCTTCATTGTCACCAAGTCAAAATCTTAGAATAGGGGAGGCGATGCTCTATTGGTATTATCATTAGACAACTTAGAAATTCAGCTAATGTTCTGGGTGACCCGAGTTTGAATCCCACCACGGCAGATTGTGGAATTTGAATTCAATAAAAAAGATCTGGAATTAAGAATCTAATAATGACCATCAAACCATTGCCGGGAAAAACCCATCTGGTTCACTAATGCCCTTTGGGGAAGGAAATCTGCTATTCTTACCTGGTCTGGCCTTTGTGTAACTCCAAGCCACAACAATGTGGTTGACACTCAACTGCTCTCTAAGAGCAGCTAGAGAAATGCAATAAATGCTGGCCCAGCCAGCGATGCCCATGTCCCACAACAAATAAATCGAAAGCTCCCTCCCTAACAGCACTGTGGGTGTATCTACACCACGTGGACTACTTCACCACCACCTTCTCAAAGGCAATTAGGGGTGTTAAATAAATGCTGTTCTAGCCAGTGACACTCGCATCTCCTGAATATTTTAAAAAATGTTCGTCCCCACTGCAGGGAAATAGGATCAGCTGGTTTCATTGTTTCAGCGATGTGTACAAAAACATTTTTTTTTCCACATTCACACTGAGTGTGCTGAGCCGTTACACAGGAGTGATTCAGCTGTGGAGATCCCACAGGGATTTTCATCCCAGCAAGTAGAATGTTATTGGAGACACTGCTAATCATGACTTTTGAAGGCACCAGTTTCATCAAAGTGAACCAACGTACATTTCTTATATGTACAGTCATTAACCATAAAGTTTAAGCTTCTCCAATATTTTTGAACACTACTAAAGAAAACACAGAAGGCCTGGAGGCAAAATTAAACTGAGATTTTGAGGCTTATTATCTTCAATTAATGGGCTACAGGTAGCACAGTGCTTAGCACTGCTGCCTTAGTGCCAGGGACCCCAGGCTCAATTCCAGTCTCAGCAGACTGTTTGTGTGGAGTCCACACGTTCTCCCCATGTCTGCGTGGGTTTCGTCTGGGTGGTCCAGTTTCCTCCCACAGTTCAAAGATGCGCAGGTTAGGTGGCTTGGCTGTCTAAATTGCCCCTTAGTGTCAGGGGAACCAGCTAGGGTAGTTGGGGTAATGGGAATAGAGTCTGGGTGGGACTGTGATTGGTGCAGACTCAATGGGCTGAATGGCCTCCTTCTGCACTGTAGGATTCTATGATTATCACACTTGGGTATTTATTCACTTTTGCATTATTTAGTTTATATTTCAGATGTTCAGTGTGTACAATTTGGCTTCCTGAATTGACACAACTGAACCCAGAGTTACAGGCCCAGAAATAACTGGATCTATGATTCTACTGCCAATCATTTTGACAACTTAATAAAACTAAAGTGAGAAACAAAGCAAAAAAGGCAGCCCTTTTAAGCGGAACCATCCAAAACATAAAGAAAGTATAAATTAAACTTACATCAGATCAAATGGTGATTAAAAAGTGTTAATAATGCACTCCAGGCCCTGCATCGCGCAGCAGGCATGGAAGGCCTCAATGGCATCCGTAGACACTGCACGCTCCCTCCCTGGGGTCACCCAGCCAAGAATGCAGTCGCAGTGGAGGGGCTGGTAAGAGACAGACTGCAGCAAAGCAATTACAGGGATCTGGGCTATAAGTTGCTCACGTCCTGAAAGCTAGAAGTAAAGCTTTAAGAATGTGCAACGTATTTCTTGTATAGTTGTTGTGTCTGTAGTCAATCTGCATCATGCCTGAAGAAAAGAAATGACGTGGAGATGCCAGCTTTGAAGCGGGGAGGGCGCAGTAAGAAATCTCGCAACACCAGGTTAAAGTCCAACAGATTTATTTGGTTTCGCGAGCTTTCGGAGCGGTGCTCCTTCATCAGGTGAATCACATTTTCATGGTGATTCCATTGCAGAGTTAATGTAAGCCTACTTGTAACAATCAGAGTGTTTCTTTGTCATGCCACTAAGTTTTAGTATCACAACATTACATTAACACTGCAACGGAGTTACTGAGAAAATGTGACTAACTTGTTGAAGGGGCAGTGCTCCGAAAGCTCGTGATTCCAAGTAAAGTTGTTGGTCTTTAACCTGGTATTGGAAGAAAAGAAAGTACAAGCTTCCAAGAAGGGCACCAAGAAAGCTCAGAAGAAGCTGTCAACTGAAAGCAGCAAGAGGTGGTGATTCAGGATGGAGAATTACTCCATGTGCATCTACAAAATGATGGCGCAGGTTCACCCCAACGCTGGCACCTCCTCTACGGCCATGAGCATCATGAAGCTGTTGGTGAAAGACATCTTTGAATACATCGCAAGTAAGGCTTCCTGCCTGGCAGTACCATTAGCTCCCAGAAAATTCAGACTGCCATGCACCTGCTACTGCCTAAGCATGCCAGGCGGTGACTAAGTATACCAGCTCCAAGTAAAGTCGTATACCACACTGAAAAATACACCCTTAGTTTACCACATCAATCTGCTTGCGCTACAATATAGGCATCAGAACATCCTTCCTGTTTAAAATATTCTCCCCGTCACACCTAATTCTGGAATGACAAATTCTTTTGATTATTTTAACATGGTCAGGATAATAGCAACTTAAAAGTTTTACTTTTCTAGTTACATTCCAATAATGCTCAACAAAACAGGGCAGCATGGTGGCACAATGGTTACCACTGCAGTCTCACAGCACTAGGGACCGGGTTTGATTCCCGGCTTGGGTCACTGGCTATGCGGAGTTTGAACGTTCTCCCCATGTCTGTGTGGATTTCCTCCCACAATGCAAAAGACGTGCTGGTTAGGGTGCAGTCTGCATGTTCTCCCCCATGCTGGTTAGGGTGCAGTGTGCCTGAACAGGCACCAGAGTGTGGCAATTAGGGGATTTTCACAGTAACTTCATTGCAGTGTTAATAACATAAGCCCAGAGAAAAACTACAGTGCAGAAGGAGGCCATTAGACCCATCGAGTCTGCACTGACAATAATCCCACCTAGGCTCTATTCCCATAATCCCATTTATTTGCCCTGCTAATCCCTCTAATCTAATCCCGGGACACGAAGGGGCAATTTAGCATGGCCAATCAACCTAACCTGCACATCTTTAGACTGTGCGAGGAAATTGGAGCAACCAGAGAAAACCCATGCAGACATAGGGAAAACGTGTAGACTCCACACAGCCAGGATTCGAACCCAGGCTCCTGGTGCAGTGAGGCAGCAGTACTGGCCATGATGTTACCCTATTTTGCTGACCTTCAGTGAGGTGCAACTCTGGGAAAGTTTAGGTGCATTGGCCACACTAAATCCTCCCTCAGCATACCAGAACAGGCGCCAGAGTGTGGCGCTTTGGGGATTTTCACAGTAACTTCATTATGGTGTTAATGTAAGCCTACTTGTAACAATAATAAACAAACAAAAAAAAACGAAAGAACTGAAATTGATTTAACGCAATAATTTATTTAAGCTAAAATGGTTCAGGAGCAATTGAGAGCTCTGTACTAAGAACTGATGCTCACTTAGAAGAAAAATCACCGACAACGTGAACCTTATCATTATTAGAGTGCTTCGATACCCAAGCAGTAATTAAAAAGGTACTGCATATTAATCTATCAATAAAAGATTGGAAATAAAGTAATTGTACCCTTACGTTACATAGACCAGAGCCAAATTAACAAATTGCACACCTTGTAATTATTATTTCCTTCTTGCCGAATCAGTATACCAAAGGAGCCGCTTGAAGTGTCTTCAAACTATAATTTAGCACTTCCAGGATGCAGCCACATAACTTACACTTCACTTACATTCCCAAAAGGTTGGAAAATTATTGCCAAGGACAGGTCATTTCAAACTAATTGCAATTCAGTCATGGGGTACATTGTGTAGGTAAAGATATTGTTAGAATTGATGAATTGGGAAGGTCTGGTATTAAAATTAAAGTTAGAAATTGAAGTTTATTTGATTTATTACAGTCACATGTATTAATATAGTGAAAAGTATTGTTTCTTGCACGTTATACAGACAAAACATACCATTCATAGAGAAGGAAAGAGTGCAGAATGTAGTTATACAGTCATAGCTAGGAAGTAGAGAGCTTAAAAGAGTTAGAATGAAGTTTTAGAAGCATAGAATAAGAGTAAAAGATAAGAATTAGAAGGAATGTTGGGTACAGCTTACAAGAAGTTGCCTCACTCCAGTGCCATCTTAGAGTAGAGGTTTATTAGTCACAAGAAGATTTAAATTAACACTGCAATGAAATTACTGTGAAATCCTCTAGTCACCACACACCTGCACCATTTTGGGTACACTGAGGGAGAATTTAGCACAGCCACCATACCTAATCTTTGGGTTGTGGGAGGAAACCGGAGCACTCAGAGGAAACGCAAGCAAAATGTGCAAAATCCACACAGACAGTGACCCAAGCCAGGAATTAAATCCTGATCCTTGACGCAGTGAGGCAGCAGTGCTAAGCACTGTGCTACCACACTGCCCTAAGTCAAAAATTAATGAGACAAAGCTATATCTTGTACATTTGGATCATGGAATAGAATCATATAATCTCTAAATTGCAGAAGAGGCCATTTGGCCCATCAGATCTGCAGTAACATAGAGGTACAGCACAGTGCTGCCTCACAGCACCACAGGCAGAGTTCGATTCCCAGTTTGTGTCATTATTTTTGAGGAGTCTGCACGTTCTCCCCCAAGTCTGCGTGGGTTTCCTCTGGATATTCTGCTTTCCTCCCATACTCCAAGGGTGTGCAGGTTGGGTGCATTGGCCATGCACATCTTTGGAGCGTGGGAGAAAATGAAGCACCCAGAGGAAACTCACACAGACATGGAGAGAACATGCAGACTCCACTCGGTCACCTAAAGCAGCAATCTAACATGGGTCCCTGGAGCTATGAGGTGCCAGTGCTATCCACTGTCATCGCACCACTAGTGACTGCAGCATTTAACATTTAGCCATTGGCACTGCTAGCTGAAACTTTTCTTTAAAGATTGCCCATCGGTCCTCATTCACTGCAATGTCAGTTTAATATTCTTCTGGGTTTTCACTATGAATGGCAGTGAATTATGGGGTGACAACAGCGGCTAACAATATCTTGTCTTGTCCTCCATATTACACTGAACGTCCTTCCCTGAACCAACTGCTCAAGGGGAATTAGCGCTCTGCTTTTATGAAATCCACACTGAGCTAAATTGAGTTTAGAGATAAAATAATCACACTTCAGTTTCACAGATTTCTCTCTGGACGTGACATAACACAAAGTATCTATCATATGGTGCACGAATACTGTAAATGTTGGACATCTGAAATGCAAATGGTAAAATAGCTCACCGTTGGCTTCTAGACAAAATTTTCAAAATTCTATCCATACAATGTTTTTGAAGATTATTTAAGGAAATAAAACAGATCAATAAACTAGTCTCAATGCATCATATAGTCATAGAGATTTATAGCACGAATACAGGTCCTCTGGCCCAACTTGTTCATGTCGCTCTTTTTTTAAAACCCCGGCTAGTCCCAATTGTCTGCATTTGGCCGTATCTCTCCCACCCATCTTACCCATGTAACTGCTTAAATTCTTTTTCAGAGACAAAATTGTACCCATCACTACTGTCGTCTCCAGCAGCTTATTCCAGATGCTCACCACTCTGCGTGAAAACATTGCCCCTCTAGACCCTTTTGTATCTCTCCCTTCTCACCTTAAACCTATACCCTCTAGTTTTAGACTATCTTACCCCTACCACCAGTAAATATTTTGAGAGTTACCATTTTTTATTTGATATTAGGGGCAGTATGGTGACAGTGGTCAGCTGCTGCCTCAGAGCAGCAGAGACCGAGGTTCGATTCCTGGCTTGGGTCACTGTCTGTGCGGAGTTTGCACATTCTCCCCATTTCTGCAGGAGTTTCCTTCGGGTGTTTCGGATTTCTCCCACAGTCCAAAGACTTGCAGGTTGGGTTGATTGACATGCCTAAAGGCTCAGGGGCACTAGCAGGGTAAATATGTTGTGTTGCAGGAATAGGATGGGATAGTTGTTGGGGAAAGCTTGATGGGCCAAATGGCCTCCTGCACTGTAGATTCTATGATTGAATAACTGTTGTTGGGATGATTAAAATCATAACTACCACAAATTTGCAAACTTAAATTATTAATTAAAAGACACTACTTTGCAAAGTTAACTATACAAACACTAAGTGTAGGAAAAGGTCATAGGGTTCCTCCAAAGGAACAGAAAACACTAGAAAATCTCAGCAGCCTGACAACTGAAGGGTCAGAGCTGACGAAAGGTCATCCAGACTTAATTCTCTCTCCACAGATGCTGAGACCTGCTGAGATTTTCTAGCATTTTCTGATTTCAGCATCCAGTGTTTTGCCTTTGTCATAAGGTTCCTCTCCTACTCAATACAGTTTTGGCTCATCATCTACATCGCCAGCTCCATCTTCCCACCCACTTGATTCCCTCAGGGACAAACAATCTGTCTATCCCACTCAACAACGGAGCATCCACTACTCTCTGGGTAGAGGATTCTAAAGACCCTTTGAATGAAGCAATTTCTCCTCATCTCAGTCCTAAATGATTGCCCCTTATCCTGAAGCTGTACCCCCATGTTCTAAACTCCCTAGGCAGAGAAATGCCATCTGTCAAGTGTCAATCCTATCAAATCGCTCCAGAATCCTGTATACTTCAGTGATATCACCAGGATGTTACCGAGATGGAACTGTTAAAGTTATGAAGAGAATGGATAGGCTTTTGTTATTTTCTCTGAAGCAAGAAAGACTGAGTTGCTCAAGATTATGAGGAGCATGGACACAGTGGATAGGGAGCAGCTGTTCACCTTAGTTGAAGGATCAGTTAAAAGTGAGGGGTGGAAGGTTTAAGAGCAATTTGAGGAAAAGCTTTTACCTCTCTCCCTCCAGAGGGTGATCACAGTCTGGAATGCACTGCCTGGAAGGGCAATGGAGGCAGGATGCCTCACATCCTTTTAAAAGTACCTGGTTGAGCACTTGGCACGCCATAACATTCCAGGCTATGGGCCAAGTGCTGGCAAGTGGGTTTAGATGGGCAGGTCTTTCATGCATTGGTGCAGATCCAATGGGCCAAAGGGCATCTGCTGCACTGTAGTGTTCTGTGATATCACTTCCTATTTTTTGAAATTCCACAGAATACAGGCCCACTTTATTCAGCCTTCAACTGGGACATCCCAGGAACTAAACTCATGAATCTTTGCTGTATCTTCTCCAAAGTAAAGAGATACTTTCTTAGACAGGGAGGCAAGACTGCACGCAATATTCCAACTATGGGTTCACTAAATCCTATCCCATTGTAGTGAGTTTTTTTTATTTTTCTACTCCATCCAAATTCCCTCCCTTTATCACCCGGATACTATTCTGACATGTGATGAGCTGCACAGTTACAGCTGCTCGTTCCATTCCATCTCCAAATTGATCCATTTCTCAAGGCAAGGCAGTGATAAATAGATTTGCATCACTTGAAGCAATTCACCGGGGTCAGCTGTACAGGGTAATAATTCTTCACTCTTTCATTTAAATTATTGAAACACTCAGCAAGTAAAAAACCTCTCGATTTACAATAAATGTATTGTAGCCCAGTCCATTACACAAAGCAGCCTCCCATTCACTGACTCTGTCTACACTTCCCACTGCCTCAGCAAAGCAGCCAGCATAATCAAGGACCCTGGACATTCTCTCTTCCGCCTTCTTCCATCGGGAAAAAGACACAAAAGTTTAGGACACATACCAATCGACTCAAGAACAGCTTCTCCTCTGCTGCTGCCAGACTTTTGAATGGACCTACCTCGCACTAAGTCAATCTCTACTACACCCAAGCTATGACCTAAATATTACATTCTGCACTCTCTCTTTTCCTTCTCTACGAACAGTATGCTGTCTGTTTAGAGTGCAAGAAACAATACTTTTCACTGTATACATGTAACAATATTAAATAAAATAAAAATGAAACCCTGTTGGAGAAATCACCATTCTTCAGGATATTTCACAACTCACATTGCAACATGCTGGTACAGTGGTTAGCACTGCTACCTCACAGTGCCCAGGCACCTGGGCTCAATTCCCAGCTTGTGTCACTGTCTGTGCAGAGTCTGCAGATTCTCCCTGCATCTGTGAGAGTTTCCCCTGGGTACTCCGGTTTCCTCCCACAGTGTGAAAAATGAGTTGGTTAGATGCTAAATTTTCCCCCAGTGTACCTGAACAGGTACCAGAGTATGGCGACTAGGGTATTTTTCACAGTAATTTCATTGTAGTGTTAATGCAATCCTCTTGACATGACAGACAATTCAGCATGGCCAATCCACTTAACTTGCACATCTCTGGATTGTGGGAGAAAGCCGGGGCACCCAGAAGAAACCTACACAAACATGAGGGGTGAGGGGTGATGGGGAGGAAGGGGAAGGGGGGGGTAGGTGAGGGTGTATGGGGGGAAGGGGGAAGGGGAAGGGGGGGTGAGTGAGGGGTGATGGGGGGTGTGGGGAAGGGGGTGAGTGAGGGGTGATGGGGGAGTTGGGGAAGGGGAGTGAGTGAGGGGTGGGGGGGGGGGAGTTGGGGAAGGGGAGGTGAGTGGGGGAGGGGTGGGGGGGGGAGTTGGAAGGGGGAGGTGAGTGAGGTGGGGGGGGAGTGGGAAGGGGGGTGAGTGAGGGGGTGGGGGGGGGGAAGTTGGGGAAGGGGGGGGTGAGTGGGGGTGGGGGGGGGGAAGGTTGGGGAAGGGGGGGTGAGGGGAGTTGGGGAAGGGGAGGGTGACTGATGGTGGGGGGAGTTGGGGAAGTGAGTGATGGGTGGGGGAGTTGGGGGGGGTGAGTGAGGGTTGGGGGGGGGAGGTTTTGGGGGAGAGGGTATGAGGGAAGGGAGTTGGGGGAGAGGAGGAGTGAGGAGAGGGGGTATGAGGGGAGGGGGTGAGTGAGGGGTGATGGGGAAGAGGGGGTGCCAGCTTCAGTTATCTAGAGACAGCAGCGGAAGTCCCGCTCCCTCCACGCTGATTGGGCGTTAACAGTCGGCGGCACCGCCCCAGCCCTCCCCATTGGCCGAGTCGCCTGTCAATCACCGTTGCCCTTCCGCCGTCCCCTCCCCCCACCGCGTCTCGATCAAAATGTCCGTCCCCGCACCGCACACAGGAGCTTCCCTACCATCCCGCAACCCCCACCCCTGTACATAACTACCCCCCCTCCCCGGGAAGGGGTGAGAGACACAGCGGGGAGGTGGGTGGGGGGAAGAGGGAGCCGCCCCGGCAGCCAAACGAGCCGGAGCCCGGCTTCTGGAACATTCCACCGGCCAATCCTTCCGGGGCCCCCCCCCCCCCACTCCGGCAGCAGGCCCCCCACCCCGGGCTGAACGGGGAGGCTCCATCTCTCCCCCTGCTCCCTCCCCCCGGTTTGAGGCCGACTCTCTGGCCCCCTCCTCCCCGCTCCCTCGCACTCACTCAGCCGCGACTCCAGACTCTCCTCCTCCGCCGGAGCCGCCATCTTGGAGCCGACCTCCCACCCGAGCCCGGCTCTTAAAGCAGTAAACATCACACCCCCCCCTCCCTCAGCCTGCTCATAAAATGGCAATGCCCAGCCTGGTGGGGCCCAGAAGTTTCAAGTTTCTGTGGTTGTGTCACAAGGAAGCTTACATTAACACTGCAATGAAGTTGCTGTAGAAAAAAGAGGGGGAACGATTTGAGTCATTATTAAATAAAAGCAGTGAGTGGGGGTGGGGGGAAGGGTTTGCTGGGGGAAGTGGGAGGGGTTTGCCTGGGTGGGTGGGTCAGAGGGGTTTGCTATGGTGGGTGCATGGGTGGGAGGGGGTTGGCATGGTGGGAGGGGAGAGGTTGGGGTGGGAGAGCAGTGGTGAGAGGGGGTGGAGTGGTGGGGTGGGAGGGGATTGTAGTATGGAGGGGGGATTGGAGTGGCAGGGGAGAGGGAGTTGGAGTGGTGGGGCAACATCTGGCAACATCTATAAGGAGTGAAAAGAACTGACATTTTGAGTCCAGATGACCCTTTGTCAAAGCTCATTTATTATTGATTTCTGAGTGCTCGTGATTTCAATTAAACCTGTTGGACTTTAACCTGGTGTTGTGAAACATCTTACTGGTTCACTGATGTCCTTTAGGGAAGGAAATCTGCCAGCCTTACCCGGTCTGACCCACATGTGACTCTAGAGCCACAGCGATGTGGTTGACTCTCAGTTGCTCTCTGAAATGGCCAAGCTAGCCACTCAGCTCAAGGGCAACTGGGCAAAAATGGGCAATAAATGCTGGCGTTTATTGTCAGACAATAGTCCGCAACAAACTACTTGGAAGGCCATACGGTGGCAGCACTGCTGCCTCACTGCATCCAGGGACCTGGGTTGGATTCCCAACTTGGGTCACTGTCTGTGTGGAGTTTGCACGTTCTCCCCATATCTGTGTGAGTTTCCTCCAGCTGCTCCGGTTTCCTCCCATAATCCCAAGATGTGGGGGTTAGGTTCATTGGCCATGCTAAATTGCCACTTAGTGTAAGGGGGAATTAGCAGGGCAAATATGTGGGGTTATGAGGATAGGGCCTAGTTGGGATCGTGGTCAGTGCAGACTCGATGGGCCAAATGGTCTCCTTCTGCACTATAGGGAATTTGTCTGGACACAAAGGTTAAATTTGGCATGGCTAATCCACCTAACCCACATATCTTTGGGAGTGTAGGAGGAAACTGAAACACCTGGAGGAAACCCACACAGACATGGGGAGCATGTGCAGATTCCAAACAGACAGTTACTCAAGGCTAGAATCGAACCTTGGTCCCTGGTGCTGTGAGGGAGCAGTGCTAATTATTGTGCTACCGTGCCATCCTGTCCCCTAAGTTATCTTTAAAAAGGCCTTTGAGATTGAGAACATATACAGGAGATACACTGTAGACTTTTAGGAACGGCAACGTTAACGGTGTCCTACAAGAATCAGACAGCACAGTTACCTGTTTTGGTAATTAAGGGTCATTATCCGTGATTAATGGGCTAGGATTGTTTAAACAGATTAAACTGAATTTGGTTAAAGATTATTAAATCCGTGGGACTGAGTTTTCAGGAGCTACTTGTCAATATACTGAGGTCTTCCAAAATAAATAAGAGGCGACACAATGATTAGCACTGCTGCCTCACAGCGCCAGAGACCTGGGTTTGATTCTTGGCTTGGGTCACTGTCTGTGTGGAGTTGACAAATTCTCCCTGTGTCTGTGTGGGTTTCCTCCAGGTGCTCTGGTTTCCTCCCACACTCTAAAGATGTGCAGGCTAGGTTGATTGGCGAAGCTAACTCGGCTCTAGTTTCCTGGGATGTGTATGTTAGCGGGGTTAGGTGGACTGGCCATGCTAAATGTACGGAGTTGTAGGGATAGGGTAGGGAAGAGATTGTGGGTAAGATATTTTGTCAGGGAATCGGTGCAGGCTTGATGGACTGAATGGCCTCCTTCTGCGCTGCCGGGATTCTATACAAACTACCCCACCGCCAAGTTGCAAAGATGTTGGTGAGTAAAGTACATGCAAGCAGTTGTTGTTTTATCTTTGTCATTAGTGAGAGCTGAAGAGTCTAAGGTGCCTTCCGCAGGGTGAAAAGGTGAAAGAGAGGACCCAGTTGGAAGCCTTGGGACCTTTTTGTTAAATTAAAGGTTGCTACATAACATTGGGCTTTCCTTGGTCCTATTCTAACTGCATAGAAATTTTACACTCATCTTTCTTTTTCCTGGTAACATATTGATTCATTGATGTGGAAATCACTGACTGGTACGGACAAGAAATGAGTCATTGGGCTGGTACAACCTGTACAGATATCCTCTCCTCAGTAACTCACACAGATGGGACTTTAGCACTAAGTGTGGTAACAACCAATTGCGTATAGTTCTGCAGGCTTGAGTTAATTGTTTACCACTCTATGATTGCCAGGTCAGTACTGAGATAATGGAAATGTTCTGGAGAATAGAACACCCAATGTCGGATCTCCGGAGCTGTGAGGACTAATACTGGTTTCAACTTAAGTCATCAATTATGTGCACACCTTAGATAAAGAACTAAGAATAGTACAGCCTAGGAACAGGCCCTTCGGCCCGCCAAGCCTGTGCTGATCACATTGCCCTAACTAAACTAAAAAAAACACCTTCTGCCTTTACTCAGCCCGTATCCTTCTGTTCCCTCACTGTTCATGTATCCATTCAAGATGCCTCTTAAACGTTGCTAATGTGGCTGCTTCCACCACCACCTCTGGCAGCGCGTTCCGGGCACCCACCACGCTCTGTGTGAAGAAAAAACCTCCCCCACACACATCGCCCTTAAACTTTCCTCCTCTCACCTATGCCCTCTTGTAACTGACACTTCCACCCTGGGGAAAAAGCCTCTGACTATTCACCCTGTCTGTGTCTCTGACAATTTTGTAAACTGAGGGTCTCCCCTCAGCCTCTGTCTTTCCAGTGAAAACAATCCCAGTTTATTCAAGCTCTCCTCATATCCAACGCCCTCAAGACCAGGCAACGTCCTGGTGAACCTTCTTTGCACCTTCTCCAAAGTCTCTACATCTTTCTGGCAGTGTGGCAACCAGAACTGCATGCGATATTCCAAATGCGGCCTAACTAAGTTTTTATATAGCTACAACATGATTTGACATGAGAATGGATCATAGAGTCATAGAGGTTTACAACAAGGAAACAGGCCCTTTGGCCCAACTTGTCCATGCCACCCAGTTTTTAGCACTGAGCTAGTCTCCTTCCCCTCTATATCCATTTTACCCATGTAACAGAATGCTTTTTAAAAGACAAAATTGTTCTCACTTCTACCACTGCCTCTGGCAACTCATTCCAGACACTCACCACCCTCTGAGTGAAAGAATTGTCCCTCCGGACCTGTGCAGTTTAGGTGGACTAGTCATGCTAAATTGCCTAGTGACCAAAGATGTGCAGGTTAGGTAGATTGGTTATTCCAAATTGCTTTTTAGTGTCTAAAGATGTGCAGGTTAGGTACATTGGCTATACTAAATTCTCCCCCAGTGTATCCAAACAGGTGCTGGAGTGGGACATGAGCATCGCTGGCTGGCCAGTATTTATTGCCCGTCCCTAGTTGTTCAATGCAGTGTGAACGTGAGCCTACTTGTGACACTAACAAATATACTTTATTTTAAGTCTGGCGAGCTAACGATATTCCCTCAACCCATTCCACAGATCAGCTGGGCCATCGCCACAATGGTGTTTATGGGATCTTGCTGTGCATCACAGCAGTGGCTGCTCCTCAGAAGGGCTTCGTTGGCAGTAAGCGGCCACTATCTAAATGCAAATCTTGCTTTCTCTTTGTCATGAATCATTGAGCGAACTCAAAACTATTGCAAATTCCGATTAATGATTAACAGCAGTTCAGTTCCTCTAAGCTGGTATATAGATGCTCCCCTCTGCCATTGAACTACTACACCCACTGGTTCTCTACCCCACCACCAAGTTGCAAAGATGTCGGTGAGTAAAGTACATGCAAGCGGTTACCGTTTTATCTTTGTTGTTAGTGAGAGCTGAAGAGTCTAAGCCGCCTTCCGCAGGGCAAAAAGGCGAAAGAGAGGACCCAGTTAGAATCATAGAATCCTTACTCTACAGAAGGAGGCCATTCGGCCCATCAAATCCGCACCAACTGCAATCCCATCCAGACCCTACCCCCGTAACCGCACGTATTTAAACTACTAACCTCCCTGACACTAAGGGGCAATTTAACACGGCCAATCCACCCAACCCGCACATCTTTGGACTATGGGAGGAAACTGGAGCACCCGGAGGAAACCCAGGGGGAGAATGTGCAGACTCCACACAGACAGTGTCCCAAGCCGGGAATCGAACCTGGGTCCCTGGCACCATGAGACGGCAGTGTTAACCACTCTGCCGCCTCCTAAATGGTTAAGAAGGGAAGGTAGCTTCAGAGCTTATTTTACGTCCCGAACAAAATGGCACCAAGCGACAAATAATTAAATCACCACTTTGTCTGCAAAATATGAAAATACTTTGTAAAATAAGAGTTAATTGGCACCTTCAGGGATTCAAAACTGATGCGAGCTACAATCATACTATCTTTACAGGAACGTGAATATACAGCGTGAATGGAAGGAGGATTAATTTAGGGAATAGTGGAGAGGATTGAGAGGCAATTACTTTGCTGTGTTTTAAAGGATGTGCAACGGCGCGGTGGTTAGCATTGCTGCCTCATCATGCCAGGGACACGAGTTCGATTCCAGCCTCGGATCACTGTCTGTGCACTGTCTGCACCTTCTCCCCATGTCTGCGTGGGTTTCCTCTGGGTGCTCTGGATTCCTCCCAAAATCGAAAGACGTGCTGGTTGGGTGCATTGGGGCCATGCTAAGTTCTCCTCAGTGAACCCGAACAGGTGTCGGAGCGTGTGGCGACTAGGGGATTTTCACAATAACTTCATTGCAGCGTAAGCCTTACTTGTGACACTAATAAATAAACTTTAACATTTTCGGCACTCAGCTTTCAGAAGGTTCGTCGGCTTTGCGAAGGAGAGATTTAGTACGATGGCAGCCCGGGGGCGGTGAGGGTTACGATGCAGTGAAAGATTAGCTGAAGTAGCTTTAGGTTTGTTTTCTTAGAGAACAGAAGGATAAAAGGTGATTTGAATGAAAGTGTTCGTAATCATAGACAGTTTTGATCATCGTTTTCCAAGGAGAGTTGAATAAATTTTTGAGCAGGTAAAATTTGCCGTGATTATGGGGACAAAGCAGTGGATTAACTACCATCTGGAGCCCTAAGCTGAGCTTTAGTAAGGCCCCCTGACCTTGCCCCCTGCCCCTTGCCCCACCTTTGTTGAATAGAATGAAGTGACGTTAAGTGGCGTTAGATAACTTATATTGTTGTACTATGTACTACATGTATAATATAAAGTTATATGGATCAATTGCAGCTCTTTCATTCTTTTATCTTTCATTTTCTTTACATTTATACTTTGAAAAGCTTCAGCGTTTTTTGATTTACAAAAGTGTCGATAACAACATGTAAATCAACAGATAGAAGTGTGTCTGATTCAATGTGCATGAGTGCCAGGCGACTAAGTTTCCTATTGCCCATTGTTGAGCGCAAATAGATTTTGATGGTTAAACCAATTTTTTTTTGCTCTCGGGCCCCCCTGCCTTCTGGGCCCCCAGGCTTAACAGTTAATCCGCCACTGAGCTGGGGGAATGGGGTTAACTGGATCTCTCTTCTGTAGGAATGGCACAGACTTGATGGGTCAAATGGCCTCCTTCTGCATTGTTCTACGATTCGGGTGGCACGCTGGCACAGTGCTTAGCATTCTTGCACTAATTAATTAATTAACTTCTCATAATGTTGCACTGCTGCCTCACAGTGCCAGGGACCCGGGTTCAGTTCCAGCCTTGGTGACTTCGTGAAGTTTCTCCATGTGTCTGCATGGGTTTTCCTCCGGGTGCTCCGGTTTCCTGCCACAGTCCAAAGATCTACGTGTAAGGTTGATGAGACACAATAAATGCCCCTTATGGACAGGAGGGTGAATAGGTGGGATCACGGGGATAGGGCCTGGGTGGGATTGTTGTTGGTGCAGACTTGACAGGCTGAATAGCCTCCTTCTGCGCTGTAAGGATTCAATGATATGATTCAACAGGGTAGATATGGAAAAAAAACTATTTCCTCGCTCGTGATAGGCTGCCCCCTTCATGGGGCAAGTTCTGGGAGGGTCATGTGATCCGTTCATCCATTGAATCTAGAGACTGCGAATCCAGGGGTGGGAGGGGGGATTTTCCCTCCAGTTTGGAGTTTTGCAACATGGTAACCTATATCTCTGCCTCCGTAAATAATTAATTCATTAATCATTCACTTGTCAATCTACTTGATGGTTGCCCACCATTCCACCCCCCCCCCATGAGGGAATCGAGATTCAGGTGAAATAATCTTAACATTAAAGCTTTTCCATTTACCAGAGAATGACAGAGATAGTCTCCCCTCCAAACGATTGTTGGACAATTGAAGCTTTGGAGATGGATATTGATAACGCTTTTGTTCAGTAATGGTATTAAGTGTCGAGGAAGTATGGAATTGGGGTAATAGGAACACTACAGATCAGAAGGAGGACATTTGGCTCATTACCGACCACAATCCCACCAAGGCCCTATCTCCGAAATCCCACATATTTACCTTGCTAATCCTGCCAAACTACGCATCCCACGACACTAAGGGGTAATTTAGCCTGGCCAATCAACCTAATCTGCACATCTTTGGATTGTGGAAGGAAACCGGAGCACCCAGAGGAAACCCGCGCAGACGCGAGGAGAATGTGCAAACTCTGCACTGACAGTAACACACACAAGACTGGAATTGAACTAGGTCCCTGGCGCTGAGAGGCAGCAGTGCTAACAGCTGTGCCACCGTGCCGCCTTAGTTTGTGGAATTCTCTACTTAGGAGAGAGAGTTGAATATATTCAAAGCAGAATTAGGATTGGGGAAATGCAAGAGGAAGTGGTTGGGGGGAGTGACGTGTGTGGGGAATCAAGGTGTTATGATGGCCACTAGGGATTGCCAATAGATCTCCTCATGAGGCTCATTGAATATGAGCTTCCCTATTGGGCGATTGGTAGTTCGTCCAATAAGGAAGGGCCATTAGGGATGTTTTAAAACCAACCAGGTCTACTTAGGCCAGCAGTTGATAGAATCGGGCTGACCCATACTCTGTAACCACTGAGTGGCTTTCAGATATCACTGTAAGTAAAGCGGTGGTTGGTGAGGTAAGTCAGGCCTCGGTAAGATTATTACATTGGCGATGAAGGTGGGATTGGCAGTTGTCTTTGTGGATAGTGTAGAGGGGGGTAGGCCTTGGTAAGTTGCTCTTTCGGAAAGTTTCTGCAGACTCGATGGGCCAAGTGGCCTCCTTCTGCACTGTAAGTGTTCTATGATTCAAGCAGGGTTGGCAAGAATGTTTTCACCCAGAAGATGAACTCACTGCTTGAAAGCGGGTTAGAGTAATACCCTGTAGAGTAATTCGCTGGTAGTATAAACACAATCGTCAACATAAAACAGTACAGCACAGTACAGGCCCTTCAGCCCTCAATGTTGTGCCGAGCTATGTTCAAACCCAAGGTCAAGCTATCCCACTCCCTATCATTCTGGAGTGCTTCATGTGCCTATCCAATAACCACTTGAAAGTTCCTGAAGTATCTGACTCCAGTATCAAAGCAGGCATAAAGAATCTACCTCGGACATCCCTCCTATATCTCCCACCATGAACTTTATAGTTATGCCCCCTAGTAACAGCTGCATCCACCCGAGATACCATCCATGCTATCTATCCCCCTCATCATCTTATAAACCTCTCATCCCCCTCAGCTCGAAAGAGAAAAGCCTCAGCTCCCTTAACCTTTCCTCATAAGATTTACCTTCCACCAGGCAGCATCCTCTCCTCTGCTCATGGCTTCCAATTCCATTAATACATCTACAGTGGATGCTTTATCATAGTGACTGATCATAAACTGCTGCTGGGAAAGTTTAAAGATGTCAAGGCACCATTGCCCCCTCAATGCCTCAGCCTGGATAGAGAGTTGGGCCTTGTTACTGGTGGCTTATGAGTACCTCGTAGAGCACTGCCCGGGACCTGGATAGCTAACATTGATGCACTGGGTCATCTGTCAGTGCCCAGAAATCTGGCTTCATCACCAGCTGTGGAAGAGGTCATGATGACCCTCAATTCTTTGGAGACCTTGCTGGTATCTGTGAGGCAAATCAAAGCCTGTGTGCTAAAGGACTCAGTCCTGCCTAAAGTAAAAAAAAGACTCATTTCATATGGGGGAGGCGATGGCCTAGTGGTATTATTGCTAGACTATTAATCCAGAAACTCAATTAACGTTCTGGAGACCCGGATTCAAATCCCACCACGGTGGATGTGTGGAATTTGAATTCAATAAACATCTCTGGAATTAAGGATCTATTGAGGAGCATGACACCATTGTTGGAAAAACCCATTTGGTTCATTAATGTCTCTTTAGATAAGGAAATCTACCTTCTTTTCTCAGTCTGGCCTACATGTGACTCCAGAGCCACCGCAATGTGGTTGACTCTCAACTGCCCTCCAAGGGCAACTAGGGATGGGCAATAAATGTTGGCCCAATCAGCGATGCCCCAGGCCCCGCAAATGAATAATAAAAGAAGACAGGTCTCCATAAGTACCATTCCTGTTAGCTTTGTAAGATGTTGTGCATTGCAAGCATCGTAAAGAAGGAAAGGAAATCTGCCGTCCTTACCTGGTCTGGCCTACTCCAGAGCGATGTGTGGTTGACTCCCAACTGCCCTCTGAAATGGCTGAGTGAGACACTCTGTTCAACAAGGGATGGGCAATAAATGCTGGCCCAGCTAGCGATGCCTATGGCCCACGAATGAATGAGTTCAGAGATAAGGAAGACAGGCAAGAAAGTGGAGTTGAGGCCACAATAAGATCAGCCATGATCTTACTGAAATGGCGGAGCAGACTAGAGTGGCAGATTGGCCTTCTGCTCCTCTTATTTCTCATGTTTGATCTCACCTCTGACTTCCTACAACTCAGACCCTACCCCGTAGGCTTTGGCCCTTCAGCTAGATTTGTGAAATTGCAAAACCACCTGTCGATTTGGGAAGGGTCAGCCTCGAGATCCCTGCTTCTCCCTGCCCTTTTGTTCGCCAGGGAAAAATCGACATTTTGCAGGTAGGCGTCAGTAAGGTGTAACGTTTCAATTATACAGGGATGACTGAGTCAGTTTTATGCTGCCTCAAGTTACACCATCTATCTCCAAGGAGGTCCATTTGTCAACCTAGCAACAAGCGGCGATTAACAAATCATTGCGTAGGCAGCAACAGGAACTAGCAGTTAACAAAATTGTTGTGATAAAACTTTTCGGGAAAGGAAGGGTCTGTTATCGGAAGGACAATACAGATAAGGACACTTAAGCAATAACAGAGGGACAGCTGTACCTAGATGTTGGTAAGAAGTCTCACAACACCAGGTTAAAGTCCAACAGGTTTATTTGGTAGATAACGTCACTAGCTTTTGGGGCTCATGGTGACAGTAATGACTTAAAAGCCCCCATTTCCTTGCACAACTCAGGGATTAATCAAAGTTATAACACTAAAGGAGGCCATTTGGCCCATCATGTTTGTACTAGCAATGAAAGATATCCCTGCTGATTTCACATTCCAGCTTTTGATCTATAATCTTGTGGTGCATGCCCTAATATCTTTATTTTAGGTATTGCTGGGATGTTACCCTATCCCGCTTTCAATCAGTGAGTTTACCTTCATCACCTTCTGGGTGAAAACATTCTCGTCAGCCCTCCTCGAAATCTTAGAACGATAGAACTCCGACAGTGCAGAAAGGAAGCCATTCGTCCCATTGAGTCTGCACCGATTCTCCGAAAGAGCATCCTACTCAGGGCCCACGCCCCTGGGGCGGCACGGTGGGTACAGTGGTTAGCACTGCTGCCTCACAGCACCAGGGTTCAATTCTGGCCTCAGGTCACCATCTGTGTGGAGTCTGCACATTCTCCCCGTGTCTGTGTGGGTTTCCTCCGGGTGTTCCAGTTTCCTCCCACAGTCCGAAAAACGTGCTGGTTAGGTGCTAAATTCTCCCTCAGTGTACCCGAACAGGTGCCGGAGTGTGGCGACTAGGGGATTTTCGCACTAACTTCATTGTGGTGTTAATGTAAGCCTTACTTGTGATACAAATAAACTTAAAGTAAAAAAAAAACCCCATAACCCTATGCATCATTGGGACACTAAGCATGGCCGAACCAACTAACTCACACACCTTTGGCGTGTGAGAAGAAGCTGGAGGAAACCCATGCAGACATGGGGAGAACATGCAGTCTCCACACAGACAGTGACCCAAGACCAGAATCGAACCTGGATCCCTGGTGCTATGAGGCAGCAGTGCTAACCACTGTGCCGACGTGGCCACCCTTTCAATAAGGTCGCTTCTCGTTCTTCTAAACCCCAATGGGTATTGGGATCAATCTTTCCTCTTAAAGACAATCCCTTCAGCTCAGAAAAATGGGGAGTTTTTTTGTCGATGTTGGGAAAATTCTTGCGCAAATCCAAATCCATTCGAAAGCAGAAATTGGAGGGGATTTATTTGGTGAATGAAGGGACAGACATCTTAATATTAACGTGGCTTCTCTCCCCATCCTGAAACAGCTTGAACTGCATAACATGGTTCTGAAGAGTGGAGACACTCTGAAGATTAAGGGGAAGATTCCAGATGATGCCAACAGGTAAGATCACATTTTCTTTCCCATCTGCACTCTGTTTCCTGACTAAATGCCCACAAGGAGAATTCTACTTGCAAAGAACAGAAGATAAATGTACAAAGTGTGGACGCAGTTAACAAACATGCTGCACATTTACAGTTGATGGAATCCATACAGACAATGGAAATTTATGCAAATATAATTTGATTTGATTTACTATTGTCACATATATTGGTGTACATCCAAAAGACTTATTGATCCTGTTCCAATCACTGTGTGAAAACATTTGATTTGACTCATTGTTGTCACACGTACTGGGATACAGTGAAAAGTATTGTTTCTTGCATGCCTTACAGACAAAGCATACCATTCATAGAGTACATGGCACACTGGCATAGTGGTTTGCACTGCTGCCTCATAATACCAGGGATCCCTGTTCGATTCCCAGCTTGGCTGACTGTCTGTGTGGAGTCTGTACATTCTCCCTGTGTCTGTGTGGATTTCCTCTGCATTTGCCTGAGGAAGACACAAGAGTGTTGAAAGCTCGCGGATTTACTATCAAATAAATCGGTTGGATTAATAATTGGTGTTGCTAAATTCTTACTGGATTTCCTCCCACAGTCTGAAAGATCTACTGGTTAGGGTGCATTGGCCTTGCTAAATTCTCCCTCAATGTACCCAAACAGGCGCCAGAGTGTGGTGACTAGGGCAACTTTTCAGAGCAACTTCATCGCAGTGTTAATGTAAGCCTACTTGTGACACTAATAAATTAACTTAAACTTTAAAATACAGTGAAAAGTATTGTTTCCTGCACACTATACAGACAAAGAGAAATGTGAAAAGTGTTTAGTTGAAGTAATGGGAATTAAGAGGCTATCAGGCAGGAAATTGGAGACTTCAGTTAGAAAGAAGTTTTCTCAGGGAAATGTACGGAAGAAATGTGGCAAATTTTTAGGGATTATTTGTTTGGAGTTCTGCATAGCAACGTTTCAATGAGACAGGGAAGTTATGGTAGGTTACAGGAACCACGGTGTACAAAGGCTGTAATAAATCTAGTCAAGAAGAAAAGAAAAGCTTATAAAAGGTTCAGAGAGCAAGGTAATGTCAGAGATCTAGAAGAGTATATGGCTAATAGGAAGGATCTTAAGAAGAGCCAGAAGGGGTCATGAGAAGGCGTTGGTTGACAGGATTAAGGAAAATCCCAAGGCATTCTACAATTGTGTGAAGAGCAAGAGGGTAAGACATGAAAAAATAAGACGTATCAAGGGTGACGGTGGGAAAGTATGTATGGAACTGGAAGAAATAGCAGAGGTACTTAATGAATACTTTACTTCAGTATTCACTATGGAAAAGGATCTTGGTAGTTGTAATGCAGACTTACAGCGGACTTAAAAGCTTGAGCACATAGATATTAAGAAAGAGGATGTGTTGGAGCTTTCGAAAAGCAACAAGCTAGATAAGCCGCTGGGACTGGATGGCATGTACCCCAGGCTACTGAGGGAGGAGATTGCTCAGCCTCTGGCAATGATCTTTGCATCATCAATGGAGACGAGAGAAGTTCCGGAGGATTGGAAGATTGCGGATGTTGTTCCTTTATTCAAGAAAAGGAGTAGAAATAGCCCTGGAAATTATAGACCATGAGTGTAATCTCAATGGGTGGTAAGTTAATGGAGAAGATCATGAGATCAGGATTTATGAATATTTGGAAAGGTATAATATGATTAAGAATAGTCAGCATAGCTTTGTCAAAGGCAGATCATGCCTTACGAGCCTGACTGAATTTTTTTGGAGATGTGATGAAACACATTGATGAAGGAAGAGCAGTAGATGTAGTTTATATTGACTTCAGCAAATTATTTGATAAGGTGCCTCATGCAAGGCTTATTGGGAAAGTGAGGGGCATGGGATCCAAGAGGACATTGCTTTGTGGATCTAGAACTGGCTTGCCCACAGAAGGCAAAGAGTTATAGATGGGTCTTTTTCTGTATGGAGGTCGGTCACCAGTGGAGTACCCCAGGGACCTGTTCTGGGACCCTTACTCTTTGTGATTTTTATAAATGACCTGGATGAGGAAGTGGAGGGATGGGTTGGTAAGTTTGCTGATGACATAAGGTTGGAGGTGTTGTGGGTAGTGTAGAGGGATGTCAGAAGTTGCAGCGAGACATTGATAGGATGCAAGACTGGGCGGAGAAGTGGCAGATGGAGTTCAACCCAGATAAGTGTGAAGTGGTTCATTTTGACAGGTCAAATAGGACGGCAGAATATAATATTAATGGTAGGACTCTTGGCAGTGTGGAAGATCAGAAGGATCTTGGGGTCCAAGTTCATAGGACCCTCAAATCGGCTTTGCAGGTAGAGGACGTGGTTAAGCAGGCGTATGATGTACTGGTCTTCATCAATCAAGGAATTGAGTTTAGGAATCGAGAGATAATGTTGCGTCTATATAGGACCCTGGTGAGACCCCACTTGGAGTACTGTGCTCAGTTCTGGTCGCCACATTACAGGAAGGATGTGGAAACCATAAAAAGGATGCAGAGGAGATTTACAAGGATGTTGCCTGAATTAGGTGGCATGCCTAATGAGGATTGGTTGAGAGAGCTCAGTCTTTTGTCCTTAGACAGACGAAAGATGAGAGGTGACTTGATAGAGGTGTATAAGATGCTGAGAGGTATTAATCGATTGGATGGTCAGAGGCTTTTTCTCAGGACTGAAATGGTTGCCACAAGCAAACACAGGTTTAAGGTGCTGGGGAGCAGGTACAGAGGAGATGTCAGGGGTAAGTTTTTCACTCAGAGGATGGTGGGTGCATGGAATGGGCTGCCAGCAACAGTGGTGGAGGTGAATTCAATTGGATCTTTTAAGAAAGTTTTAGATAAGTACATGAAACTTAGTAAGATAGGGGGTTATAGGTAAGCCCAGTAATCTCTAAAGTAAGGAGGGACTTGTTCGGCACAACCCAAAGAGCCTGTATTATGCTGTAGTTTTTCTATGTTTCTATGTTTTTTTTCTAAAACATACTGTTTGTAGAGTACATAGGAAAAGGAAAGGAGAGGGTGCAGAATATAGTGTTAAATCCATAGCAAGGATGTTGAGACGGATCAAATTAATATATGGATGTCCATTCAGAAGTATGATGGCAGCAGGGAAGAAGCTGTCCTTGTGTCGGTTGGTACGTGACCTCAGAGTTTTGTAACTTTTTCCCCATGGAAGAAGGTGGAAGAAAGCATGTCGGGGGTGTGTAGGTTCCTTGATTATGCTTTTCCAAGGCAGCGGGAAGTGTAGACGGAGCCAATGGATGGGAGGCTGGTTTGCACGAAGGGTCTAAGGTGGAATTAAACTATGGCCAGCGCAGTGGTTAGCACTACTGTCTCTCAGCGCCAGGGACCCAGGTTCGATTCCAGCCTTAAGTGACTGTCTGTGTGGAGTTTGCATGTTCTCCCTGTGTCAGTGTGGGTTTCCTCCGGTGCTCCAATTTCCTCCCACACTCCAAAGATGTACAGGTGAGGTGGATTCCCCATGCTAAATTGTCCTTTAGTGTCCAAAGATACGCAAGTTATGTGGATTGGCCATGTTAAATTTCCCCTTAGTGTCTAAAGAGTGTAGGTTAGAGGGATTGGCCATAATAAATTGCCCTTTAGTGTCCAAAGATGTGCAGTTAGGTGGATTAGCCATGTTAAATTGTCCCTTAGTGTCCAAAGATGTGCAGGTTAGGTGGACTGGCCATGTTAATTTTCCTCTTAGTATCCAAAGATGTGCAGGTTAGGTGGATTGACCACGCTAAATTGCACCTTAATGTCCAAAGGTGTGCAGGTTAAGTGTTCTGGCCATGCTAGATTGTCCTTTAGTGTTCAAAGATGTACAGTTTAGGTGAATTGGCCATGCTAAATTGCACCTTAATGTCCAAAGATGTGTAGGTTAGGTGGATTGGCCATGTTAAATACGTGGGATTACAGGGATTAGATCTGGGTGGAATGCTCTATTGGAGCTTGGGCTGAATG